>JARQOC010000004.1:363481035-363958405 GCA_033576535.1 Allobates femoralis
TGCATGCGTTTTTCAAGGCAGCTCCTCACTTAAGCACAAAAACGCACCCCAAAAAAGAATGGCACTTTAGGCATGCGTTTTTGCTATTGGGGCATGCGTCTTTGCTATTGGGGCATTCCTTTTTGTACATGGGGGCCTATGGGTGCGTTTTTGCATGCGTTTTTAGAAAGCACAGGTCTCCAAAAGCGCAAGTAAAATCTCTATGTGTGACCCTAGCCTTACTGTACATTAACTGATCCTATTAAAAAGGGACCTTTTGCAGTCGCCAGAATGCTTTACATAGCTAGGAAACTGATAGCATTACATTGGACCTCAGACGTGGTCCCCACGCGTAAAGAATATATACAGAAACTTAATTTGATTGTTAGCAGAGAAAAACTCATTTACATCAAACGAGAAAGACCGAATATATTTGACAAAATATGGGCGGGATGGCTGAATCTTCGAGACGTGTCATCAGTTGGTTAGCCACTCCAAGGATTGACCTGCGATACCCGGGCTCCGGGATTTGTTATGTTGGTACAACGGGTACATTGTAATAAATGCTATGTTTGTATATAACCTTTATATCTGCTCAAAATGAATGTATCACTGGACCGGGAGGGGGGAGGTGGTTGGGATGGGAGTTTTGGGATGTATTGCATTATTTGTTATAATGTTTAAACTTGAATAAAAACTATCTGATTTAAAAAAAAAAAAGGGACCTTTGATCTCTTGACATGTATTAAGCCCCCGTAACACTAAGCGAAATCACTGCTGAGTCACAAATTTTGAGACGGAACAGCAACCTCAACAGTGATCTCACTTTGTATGACACTTAGCAGTGATCAGGCCCCTGCTGTGAGATCACCGTTTATTACAAACCGTTCTGTACCAATTTTTGGTCGTCGCGCTCCAGCTGGGCAGCATGCATCACTGTGTTTGACAGGGACGACGACCAACGATCTCTACACTCTGCCCGAAAGTGACAAAGTTCCAACGACCACTATATCGTTGCTGCATCGCTGGTGAGATCTGACTGTTTGACATCTCACCAGTGATCACGTAGCGATGCACCAGCGATCCCAGCCAGGTCGGATCACTGTTGGGATCTCTGGTGCTTTACCAAGTGTGATGGTACCGTTAGTTAATACCTTTGTTGTCCCGCAACCTATCCAAAACAAAAAGTATGTAACTTTTTTGTAGGTGGTATTTCAGATTTGTTTAGTCTCTGTTGCCCCATATCTCTACGCTTACACTTCATTTCATACTCATTATCTTGTACTTCATTCAAGAAGAAAACATTATGATGCTCTGCTGAGCTTTATTTATTTATTGGACTTCAGCTCGATCTTGAGGCATGGTGACTTGATGGATGAACGCTCTGTAGGAAGGTCACTCTTATGCTGAGCTTTACTGATATATTATAATTGACTATATGCAACCCAAAAATAATGTAGTGAGCACATATTGGATTTCATAGTTTCAGATCTCAATGATTACAATATTGAAGTTGAAAATTCTTACTGTTATAAATTGTGTAATTTATTGAGAACAAAATATATCAGTGGGCTATTGATACCAAAAATCAACAACTGACAAATAGAAGGCAAATTAACTAAAATAATCAAAGTAAATGCACTTATCGGATGCACTGATACATAATATATCAGAGGTTGTCAATTTGATTCAAGTGTGGGGAACAGGAGATCCACTCAATAGCATCAATGTCTTCATCATTCAGGATTGGTACAATCTGTCCATATGAGGTCAGGGATTGTCCTGTACTAGAAGGAACCCAAATCCTACTGTACTAGTTTAATGTCTGACAATGTTTATGAGGATTTTATCCAAGTACCTAATACATGGAGATTTCTACGATGCTTGGTGAAAGTGCATCCCCAAAGCATAATTGAATCACTGCCAAATAGATCATTCTGCATGATATTGCATACAGCATAGGTTTGCTACTATTTCCAATGTCTGTTTCCCTTTTGTCGCTTGTCCTTAATTTAAACCAACGCTCAACTATAAATAGAATGGGGCACCTATGTCAGACATGTCACTTTTGGTGTTCTTTGGGAAATGCCAGTAAAACTGCTAGGTACTGGGCTTTGACAACATGAACAGCTACAGAACGTTGGATACTCATGTCTCTGTCATTAAATCCATTTCTGTCAGTTTGGTTGGAAATATGCGCACCAATAGCACTGTGGAGGTGCTTTTGTAGGACTCTAGCAGTGCTTCTCTTGTTTTGCTTCTAACAAAGTACAGATAAATACATGATCTGCTGTTTTGTTGATGCTTACTTTGACCTTGTCTAGTTATCATCCTGTAATGGCTAATATATTGGTATCTGTTCCATATTCCTTGGAGACACAGCAAACCCTCTTACAACGGCATGTATGGATGTACCATATCAAGGGAATTGGACTACCTGTGCAACTTGTATGGGCTGCGGATATGGCCTCCTGCTATTAATATAGACAAAATAAGCTGAGTAATTGTGACCACCATCTGCAAAACCTTTTCCTTTTTGAGGTTTGTCTTGCTGTTGACTATCCAGTACACCTGTTATTACTTTCATATGCACCAAAGAAGGTGAAATTGATTCACAATCACTTATGATTCCTAACTGGTCATATAATCTCTGCGGTTTAGTTACAATTTGTTTGAGCACAGTATAACCAAAGTAAGCGTATAAGTTCTAGATGAGTTTCAATAAAAGGGAGTGAAAAAAATCGATACCGGTAAGAAAAGAGTTTGTGAGCATATGCGAATGTACGAAACTTGAGAGTATATTATATTATTCAGCATAATCACCAGATTACAACATGATTTTAACATTGCATGGCATCATTAGTGGAAAGGTTTTAAAATAAAAAAAATCTGTCAATCTTATGCTGAGTCAAAAATGTGCTTTGAAATCTTGAATTCTTTTAGGTACAGCAAAATACCGTATATACTCGTGTATAAGCCGACCCGTGTATAAGCCGACCCCCCTACTTTTGCCCCCAAAACCTGGGAAAACCTATTGACTCGTGCAGGGTGGATTTGATTTAAATCTAACTGATTTAAATCACGATTTAAATCACGATTTAAATCACTAGTCAGTAAGGCTTGATTTAAATCAGTGATTTAAAGGGGTTGTCCGGGCTCGTGACATAATCTCAGTGCATATCCAGGCTGCCTAATGCTGACAATGTGTAATGTACTATGTGTCAGCTTTCTGCAGGGTTTCCTAGATAACACTCGTTTTGTGTCTGAACAGAACGACCAGGGGGGGTGTTCTGGCATGATAATGAACACTGGTCGTTTCCACCTACTGTACCCCAACCCCTCCCCCATAGCAACATCCCCGCCCTCCCCATCTCCATGACTCAGCCTCTCCATAGGAAGAAAATGATCCTCGGCTGCAGCCATTGCTGTGAGCAGACCTGCCCGGATTAGCTGCTCCTCCCCCGGCCAGACACAGTGATGTATGTAAAGTCTGCAGAGAGAAGAGACAATGTGCTGCACTCAGGGGGGGGCCGCTCCGGGATTACAATGAATAGCTCCGGGCTCTTATCAGCGATTCTTCCCGGGCTGTCAGTGATCTGGAGCAGTGAAGGAGAATGTACAGTGTGCAGACACCAGTGATGTACGGAAAGTCTGCACTGGAGGGACAATCGTGTGCTGTATTCAGGGCTGCTCCGTGATTACAATGAATAGCTCCCTCGTTATCAGTGATTCCTTCCCTGCACTGTCCTGGGCTGTGATCAGTAGCAGGGAAGGAGAATGGACTGTGTGAGCCCAGCTGCAGCTTCTATTCTGCCCAGGGGTCCGCAGACACTGATGGAATCTGTGACAATGTAACGAAGCCTCTGCTGTGTGAATGACATCTCTGTGTCACTGATGTCTGTACACAGCAGGAGATATGGTACAGTGTACAGGGTGAAGGATGGTCAGCACTGTGTCTCTAATGACACAAATACTGATTGGATCAGCCTGTCCACTCAGTAACTGCAGCAGTGTGAAGTGTTGGGGGGTGTATGTATGGAGATATAGATGATACTAAGGATTTTGATATTGTTGAGGAGTCCTTGCTTCCGTCGCCCCATCAGTCCGCCCGTCCTTCCTTCTTTCCTTCCATCCATCCTTCCTTCCTTCCGTTCATCCTTCCGTCCTTCTTTCAGTCCGTCTTTCGTCCTTTCTTTCCGTCCATCTGACCGTCCTTCCTTCTTTCCATCCGTCCTTCAATCCTTCCTTTTTTCCGTCCGTCCTTCTTTCTGTCCTTCCTTCTTTCCATCCTTCCATCTGTCCTTCTTTCCGTCGTCCTTTATTTCCATCTGTCCTTCCTTCTTTCCGTCCATCTATCCGTCTGTCCTTTCCGTCCCTCCTTCTTTCCGTCCTTCCTTCTTTCCATCCGTCCTTCCCTCCTTCCTTATTTCCGACCGTCCGTGCCGTTCTTCCTTCTTTCTGTCCTTCCTTATTTCCGTCTGTCCATCAGTCGTTCCTACTTTCTGTCCTTCCTTCTTTTTGTCTGTCCTTCCGTCCTTTCTTCTTTCTGTCCGTCTGTCCTTTCTTCTTTCCGTACTTTCTTCTTTCCGTCTTCCTTCTTTACATCCGTCCGTCCTTCCTTCTTCCCGTCCGTCCTTCCTTCTTTCCGTTGGTCCTTCCTTCTTTCCGTCCGTCCGTCCTTCTTTCCGTCTGTCCGTCCTTTATTCTTTCTGTCCGTCCGTCCTTTATTCTTTCCGTCCGTCCTTCATTCTTTCCGTCCATCCATCCGTCCTTCCTTCTTTCCGTCCATCCTTCAGTCTTTCCATCCGTCCATCCGTTCTTCCCCTCAAGCCTGTATTTTCCCTTCACCCCTGGGTGATTTCCTGTTTTCCTTCCTCTTCTTCCATAACTTTTCTATTTTTCCGTCAATACAGACATATGAAGCTTCTTGTAGTTTTTTGCAGGACGAGTTGAACTTTTGAATGACGACATTTATTTAAAAATTGCAAAAAAAACAGTGCAATTATACATTTGTCTTTTGGGTTTTTTATTCACCATGTTCACTATATGGTGACACTGAGGTGTTTGTATGATGTCTTGGGTCAGTACTATATGGTGACACTGAGGTGTTTGTATGATGTCTTGGGTCAGTACTATATGGTAACACTGAGGTGTCGGTATGATGTCTGGGGTCAGTACTATATGGTGACACTGAGGTGTTTGTATGATGTCTGGGGTCAGTACTATATGGTGACACTGAGGTGTCGGTATGATGTCTGGGGTCAGTACTATATGGTAACACTGAGGTGTCGGTCTGATGTCTGGGGTCAGTACTATATGGTAACACTGAGGTGTCGGTATGATGTCTGGGGTCAGTACTATATGGTAACACTGAGGTGTCGGTATGATGTCTGGGGTCAGTACTATATGGTAACACTGACATGTCGGTATAATGTCTGGGGTCAGTACTATATGGTAACACTGAGGTGTTTGTATGATGTCTCAGGTCAGTACTATATGGTGACACTGAGGTGTTTGTATGATGTCTCAGGTCAGTACTATATGGTGACACTGAGGTTTGAGTATGATGTCTCAGGTCAGTACTATATGGTGACACTGAGGTGTTTGTTTGATGCCTGGGGTCAGTACTATATGGTAACACTGAGGTGTCGGTATGATGTCTGGGGTCAGTACTATATGGTAACACTGAGGTGTCGGTATGATGTCTGGGGTCAGTACTATATGGTAACACTGAGGTGTCGGTATGATGTCTGGGGTCAGTACTATATGGTAACACTGAGGTGTCGGGATGATGTCTGGGGTCAGTACTATATGGTAACACTGAGGTGTCGGTATGATCTCTGGGGTCAGTACTATATGGTAACACTGACGTGTCGGTATGATATCTGAAGTCAGTACTATATGGTAACACTGAGGTGTCGGTATGATGTCTTGGGTCAGTACTATATGGTAACACTGAGGTGTCAGTATGATGTCTTGGGTCAGTACTATATGGTAACACTGACGTGTCGGTATGATATCTGAAGTCAGTACTATATGGTAACACTGAGGTGTCGGTATGATGTCTGGGGTCAGTACTATATGGTAACACAGAGGTGTCGGTACGATATCTGGGGTCAGTACTATATGGTAACACTGAGGTGTCGGTACGATATCTGGGATCAGTACTATATGGTAACACTGAGGTGTGTGTCTAATGTCTGGGGTCAGTACTCTATGCTATCAATGACGTGTTGGTATGAATAATTGAAGAATTAAAGAAACAAAAAAAGAAGAATTGCGCTCTTGCACCATTTTCCACGATCCGCAGTTACAGTCAAACATTTATTCTGACAATCAAAATCTATATCCATTTTTATTTTAAAGAGAACCGTCACCCCATTTTTGTGTATTAAAATAAAAGCTCCCTTTTTTATCAGGGACTATCCTGCATTCTAAGGGTGGGTTCACATTAGCGTTCCCCTCCGCAGCGTTCTGCGGAGGGAGCCGCAATGTGTCCGCAGCGGCCGCCAGCTCCTATCTTTATAATGTGAGCGCACGGTGCTGCGATTGACAGCGCATGACCGTGCGCACCCATTCACTCCTATATGTGATCTGTGCGCAGGCGGACGCCTGCGTACAAATCACACAGTCTCTTCCGCACCAGAGACGCGACATGTTGCATTCCTGGTGCGGACGAGACTGTGTGATTTGTGCGCAGGCGTCCGCCTGCGCACAGATGACATATAGGAGTGAATGGGTGCACACGGTCATGCGCTGTTAAGCACAGCACCATGCGCTCCCATTATAAAGATAGGAGCTGGCGGCCGCTGCGGACACATTGCGGATCCCCTCCGCAGAACGCTGCGGAGGGGAACGCTAATGTGAACCCAGCCTAGCAAGGAGGCTATTATGCCATGACTGCCCCGTAAACACAATAAATAACTTAAACAAATCTCCTGCCCTGTATAATAATTACCTGTTTACGGTCCGATGGGCACGCTTGCAGATTGGTTAGTCCTGCCTCACCTGATGTCCATCCCGGCTCTCCCGCCGTCCATCCTGCTTTTCGTCATCGTCCATCCCGCCTATCCTGCCATTTGACTGCCCGTCCCCTCTTCTGGGTGATATGGATAACGCCTCCTCGGGAAGAACTTGAAAGTCATCCAACCATGAGGAAACTTAGGGGTCTCTGTGGCGTCGACGAATGAGCGCAGAGGGATTTAAATCACGGGCCAACACCGCTTATTCATCGGCGCCGACCAATGAGCACTGTTGGTGAGTGATTTAAATCTCGCTTAGCAATCGACGCAGCCGACGGTGACCGCTGAGCGACGCAAGATTCAAAGCTTTGAATCCAGCAACGCTCATTGGCTCAGCTGGCGGCCAAGGAGCTCGTTGGATTCAAATCCCCTGCCACCATACAGTGCTAACCACTTAGCCACCATACAATGCTAACCACTGAGCCACCATATACTGTGATAACCACTGAGCCACCATATACAGTGCTAACCACTGAGCCACCATATACAGTGCTAACCACTGAGCCACCGTATACAGTGCTAACCACTGAGCCACCATATACAGTGCTAACCACTGAGCCACCATATACAGTGCTAACCACTGAGCCACCATATACTGTGCTAACCACTGAGCCACCATATACAGTGCTAACCACTGAGCCACCATACAGTGCTAACCACTGAGCCACCATACACAGTGCTAACCACTGAACCACCATATACAGTGCTAACCACTGAGCCACCATATACTGTGCTAACCACTGAGCCACCATATACTGTGCTAACCACTGAGCCACCGTATACAGTGCTAACCGCAGAGCCACCATATACAGTGCTAACCACTGAGCCACCATATACAGTGCTAACCACTGAGCCACCATACAGTGCTAACCTCTGAGCCACCATACAATGCTCTAACCACTGAGCCACCATATACAGTGCTAACCACTGAGCCACCGTATACAGTGCTAACCACTGAGCCACCATATACAGTGCTAACCACTGAGCCACCGTATACAGTGCTAACCACTGAGCCACCGTATACAGTGCTAACCACTGAGCCACCATATACAGTACTAACCACTGAGCCACCATACAGT
This sequence comes from Allobates femoralis, assembly GCA_033576535.1. NCBI lineage: Eukaryota > Metazoa > Chordata > Amphibia > Anura > Aromobatidae > Allobates > Allobates femoralis. The sequence goes on from JARQOC010000004.1 coordinate 363,489,116, forward strand.
GCTAACCTGTAAGCCACCATACAATGCTAACCACTGAGCCACCATATACTGTGATAACCACTGAGCCACCATATACAGTGCTAACCACTGAGCCACCATATACAGTGCTAACCACTGAGCCACCATACAGTGCTAACCTCTGAGCCACCATACAATGCTCTAACCACTGAGCCACCGTATACAGTGCTAACCTCTGAGCCACCATATAGTGCTAAACACTGAGCCATCATACAGTGCTAACCACTGAGCCACCATACACAGTGCTAACCACTGACCCACCATACACAGTGCTAACCACTGAGCCATCATACAGTGCTAACCACTGAGCCACCATACAGTGCTAACTACTGAGCCACCATACAGTGCTAACCACTGAGCCACCATATACAGTGCTAACCACTGAGCCACCATACACAGTGCTAAACACTGAGCCATCATACAGTGCTAACCACTGAGCCACCATACAGTGCTAACCACTGAGCCACCATATACAGTGCTAACCACTGAGCCACCATATACAGTGCTAACCACTGAGCCACCATATACAGTGCTAAACAATGAGCCACCAAATACACCATATAATTCTCGGAACAACCGCGTAGTTTCTGAAGAGAGGACTGTACTATTCAGCAGCTATTTCTAAGGGACCAGTTCATTTCACTGCACTCCCGATGCATCTTGCCTATTTGTGGAATATGTATACATTTATATATATTTATATATATATATATATATATATATATATATATATAAGAGAAAAAAACTGCACAGCACTCACAGACAATGTGAACTGGTGCCAGCAGGGACGCTGGGTCAATATACTAGAAAAAAACCTTGCAGCACTCAACTACAACCAATGATGTACATATGCTGACAAGCTTTATACATGAGAAAAAATTTAAAAACTTACGTTTTTTTCAAAAAACTCTAAATTATTAATAGTTTTTTTGAAATCTGAAGTTCTTAGGCCGGCTTCAGACTGCGTCTGACATCCGATCCGTAGCTGTCCACTTGAAGCAGACAGCCGCAGACCGGATCAGCAGACAGGACTGGGGGCTATTATGCCCTCCGATCCTGTGTGCAGCCGCATGCAGTTCCTGCTGCTAATAGGTGAGGACCGCGGGCGCCGCGGTCCTGACCTGTCAGGTGGTTCAGCTGCGTGCGGCTGCACACATGATCGGAGGGCATAATAGCCCCCAGTCATGTCTGCTGATCCGGTCTGCGGCTGATCCTCTGCCCCCTCCAGCCTACAGCCCTCCTCTGCCCCCTCCAGCCCTCCTCTGCCCCCTCCAGCCCTCCTCTGCCCCCTCCAGCCGTCCTCTGACCCCTCCAGCCGTCCTCTGACCCCTCCAGCCGTCCTCTGACCCCTCCAGCCGTCCTCTGACCCCTCCAGCCGTCCTCTGACCCCTCCAGCCGTCCTCTGACCCCCTCCAGCCGTCCTCTGACCCCCTCCAGCCGTCCTCTGACCCCCTCCAGCCGTCCTCTGACCCCTTCCAGCCGTCCTCTGACCCCCTCCAGCCGTCCTCTGACCCCCTCCAGCCGTCCTCTGCCCACTCCAGCCGTCCTCTGCCCCCTCCAGCCGTCCTCTGCCCCCTCCAGCCGTCCTCTGCCCTCTCCAGCCTCCAGCCGTCCTCTGCCGCCTCCAGCCGTCCTCTGCCCTCTCCAGCCGTCCCCTGCCGCCTTCAGCCGTCCCCTGCCGCCTTCAGCCATCCCCTGCCCCCTCCAGCCCTCCTCTGCCCCTCCAGCCTACAGCCCTCCTCTGCCCCCTCCAGCCTACAGCCCTCCTCTGCCCCCTCCAGCCCTCCTCTGCCCCCTCCAGCCTACAGCCCTCCTCTGCCCCCTCCAGCCTCCAGCCGTCCTCTGCCCTCTCCAGCCTCCAGCCGTCCTCTGCCCTCTCCAGCCTCCAGCCGTCCTCTGCCCTCTCCAGCCTCCAGCCGTCCTCTGCCCTCTCCAGCCTCCAGCCGTCCTCTGCTCTCTCCAGCCTCCAGCCGTCCTCTGCCCTCTCCAGCCTCCAGCCGTCCTCTGCCCTCTCCAGCCTCCAACCGTCCTCTGCCCTCTCCAGCCTCCAACCGTCCTCTGCCCTCTCCAGCCGTCCTCTGCCCTCTCCAGCCGTCCTCTGCCCTCTCCAGCCGTCCTCTGCCCTCTCCAGCCGTCCTCTGCCCTCTCCAGCCTCCAGCCGTCCTCTGCCCTCTCCAGCCTCCAGCCGTCCTCTGCCCTCTCCAGCCTCCAGCCGTCCTCTGCCCTCTCCAGCCGTCCTCTGCCCTCTCCAGCCGTCCTCTGCCCTCTCCAGCCTCCAGCCGTCCTCTGCCCTCTCCAGCCTCCAGCCGTCCTCTGCCCTCTCCAGCCGTCCTCTCCCCTCTCCAGCCGTCCTCTGCCCTCTCCAGCCGTCCTCTGCCCTCTCCAGCCTCCAGCCGTCCTCTGCCCTCTCCAGCCGTCCTCTGCCGCCTCCAGCCGTCCCCTGCCCCCTACAGCCGTCCCCTGCCCTCTCCAGTCGTCCGGGGGTGCCCACATGTTGACTCAGGATCCAGGCGCCGGAGAAGACGCAGGGACGGTGGTAAGTATAGCGGAGTGTGTGTATGTGTGTTTATGCGCTGACCACTCTGCCCACGCCGCTGCGCTGACCACTCTGCGCACGCCGCTGCGCTGACCACTCTGCCCACGCCGCTGCGCTGACTAATCTCACCGCGCGCAGTGCTAGCCAGTGAGCCACCATATACTCTGCTACCCACAGAGCCGCCTGTATACACACAATTAATTTCACCGCACTACCCTAACTATTAGTAAATAAACTATACATGGATTCTAGACTACCCGATTCTTTAGAATCGGGCTGCCATCTAGTTTTTAAATAAATGTCGTCATTCAAAAGTTCAACTCGTCCTGCAAAAAACTACAAGAAGCTTCATATGTCTGTATTGACGGAAAAATAGAAAAGTTATGGAAGAAGAGGAAGGAAAACAGGAAATCACCCAGGGGTGAAGGGAAAATACAGGCTTGAGGGGAAGAACGGATGGACGGATGGAAAGACTGAAGGATGGACGGAAAGAAGGAAGGACGGATGGATGGACGGAAAGAATGAAGGACGGACGGAAAGAATAAAGGACGGACGGACAGAAAGAATAAAGGACGGACAGACGGAAAGAAGGACGGACGGACGGAAAGAAGGAAGGACCAACGGAAAGAAGGAAGGACGGACGGGAAGAAGGTAGGACGGACGGATGTAAAGAAGGAAGACGGAAAGAAGAAAGTACGGAAAGAAGAAAGGACAGACGGACAGAAAGAAGAAAGGACGGAAGGACAGACAAAAAGAAGGAAGGACAGAAAGTAGGAACGACTGATGGACAGACGGAAATAAGGAAGGACAGAAAGAAGGAAGAACGGCACGGACGGTCGGAAATAAGGAAGGAGGGAAGGACGGATGGAAAGAAGGACGGAAAGAAGGAGGGACGGAAAGGACAGACGGATAGATGGACGGAAAGAAGGAAGGACAGATGGAAATAAAGGACGACGGAAAGAAGGACAGATGGAAGGATGGAAAGAAGGAAGGACAGAAAGAAGGACGGACGGAAAAAAGGAAGGATTGAAGGACGGATGGAAAGAAGGAAGGACGGTCAGATGGACGGAAAGAAAGGACGAAAGACGGACTGAAAGAAGGACGGAAGGATGAACGGAAGGAAGGAAGGATGGATGGAAGGAAAGAAGGAAGGACGGGCGGACTGATGGGGCGACGGAAGCAAGGACTCCTCAACAATATCAAAATCCTTAGTATCATCTATATCTCCATACATACACCCCCCAACACTTCACACTGCTGCAGTTACTGAGTGGACAGGCTGATCCAATCAGTATTTGTGTCATTAGAGACACAGTGCTGACCATCCTTCACCCTGTACACTGTACCATATCTCCTGCTGTGTACAGACATCAGTGACACAGAGATGTCATTCACACAGCAGAGGCTTCGTTACATTGTCACAGATTCCATCAGTGTCTGCGGACCCCTGGGCAGAATAGAAGCTGCAGCTGGGCTCACACAGTCCATTCTCCTTCCCTGCTACTGATCACAGCCCAGGACAGTGCAGGGAAGGAATCACTGATAACGAGGGAGCTATTCATTGTAATCACGGAGCAGCCCTGAATACAGCACACGATTGTCCCTCCAGTGCAGACTTTCCGTACATCACTGGTGTCTGCACACTGTACATTCTCCTTCACTGCTCCAGATCACTGACAGCCCGGGAAGAATCGCTGATAAGAGCCCGGAGCTATTCATTGTAATCCCGGAGCGGCCCCCCCTGAGTGCAGCACATTGTCTCTTCTCTCTGCAGACTTTACATACATCACTGTGTCTGGCCGGGGGAGGAGCAGCTAATCCGGGCAGGTCTGCTCACAGCAATGGCTGCAGCCGAGGATCATTTTCTTCCTATGGAGAGGCTGAGTCATGGAGATGGGGAGGGCGGGGATGTTGCTATGGGGGAGGGGTTGGGGTACAGTAGGTGGAAACGACCAGTGTTCATTATCATGCCAGAACACCCCCCCTGGTCGTTCTGTTCAGACACAAAACGAGTGTTATCTAGGAAACCCTGCAGAAAGCTGACACATAGTACATTACACATTGTCAGCATTAGGCAGCCTGGATATGCACTGAGATTATGTCACGAGCCCGGACAACCCCTTTAAATCAAAGTTTCTACCTAAACTAGTTCTTGCTACTTTAACATGCAAGTAGATGAAGATTTTTAGAATCACTTTTTATATTACTTTTTTCTCCCCAGTTTAATGGGTTAATCATTCATATTTGGACACCACTGTTCTGTTGTACTTAGGAAGGAGAAAAATAATCCTGACCTTAACAATTTAAATAGATTTATTCAACTGAAACAATAACAATATTACAGCATAAGTTATTTGCTTAAACAAACATCCATGTTTGTTAACTAATTTGGCTAAAAAAAAATATATATATATTTTAAGAAACTTAGACTGTCAGCCCAGCCGACACATGAAAAACTTAAATACTACTGTCCCTGCTGTCCTCTGTAGCTCACTTGTCGTCATCTTCATCATCATCTTTTTTGTTCCTATTCATAATCTGGAAAAGAAAAACAAGCTTTCCTGCTTTATTGGGTCCCAACTGATTTCTCAATTTAGAATGAATGAGTCCAAAGGAAGAGAATATTCTTTCAACGCCTGCAGAAGAAGCTACTGCTGTTCATTTTCTTGTCTGCTTGCCCTTCCTCCTCCTCACACTTAGATTCACATTCTTCTTGTGTTGTGCAGATCTATTCCACTCCAAACAATCAGAAACATATTGTCTAACTTCTTGGACTTGGCACTGAAGGGGTTGATTCTGTATTCATAGGTTTGAAGAACAATAGGATTAAGGTCTTTTTCTCAACTCCGTTCATGTTGTAACATTTTTGCCGTGAAGAAGAGGCTGGGACCTCTGCGGAGTCAAATTCAGTTTTGATAACTGCGTAAGTAAAGCGAGCGTCTGTGATAATATAGGAGAGAAACTGCCCACTAATCCTACAGAAACCTCTGGAAGAGCATGGCATTGTGAATGCTACACATATACAGCCTTTATTCTACTGAGTTAAACAACTCAGCTTTATCTCATGATGGAAGAACCTTTGGATGGTAAAATATTTTCCTCAAAAAGCAGTTTATTGAAAAAAATCCGATTTAAATAAAAAAAAATCCGATTTAAATAAAAAAAATCCGATTTAAATAAAAAAAATCAGATTTTTTTGATTTTTTAAAAAAAAAAACATTGATTTTTATGCACCCTGGACTCGTGTATAAGCCGAGGGTGGACCCCAGCACAAGTATACAGCCCCCAGCAGTGTGGTATACAGCAGCCTCCCCAGTGGTAGTATACAGCAGCAGCCCCAGTGGTATATACAGCAACAGCCCCAGTGGTAGCATACAGAAGCCCCAGAGGTATATACAGCAGCCCCAGTGGTAGTATACAGAAGCCCCAGAGGTATATACAGCAGCCCCAGTGGTAGTATACAGAAGCCCCAGAGGTATATACAGGCCCCCCCATTAGTATACAGCAGCCCCAGTGGTAGTATACAGATGCCCCAGAGGTATATACAGGCCCCCCATCTATATACAGCAGCCCCAGTGGTAGTATACAGGAGCCCCACAGGTATATACAGCAGCCTCAGTGGTAGTATACAGAAGCCCCTAGAGGTATATACAGCAGCCCCAGTGGTAGTATACAGATGCCCCAGAGGTATATACAGGCCCCCCCCATCAGTATACAGCAGCCCCAGTGGTAGTATACAGATGCCCCAGAGGTATATACAGGCCCCCCCATCTATATACAGCAGCCCCAGTGGTAGTATACAGATGCCCCAGAGGTATATACAGGCCCCCCCATCAGTATACAGCAGCCCCAGTTGGTAGTATACAGATGCCCCAGAGATATATACAGGCCCCCCATCTATATACAGCAGCCCCAGTGGTAGTATACAGATGCCCCAGAGGTATATACAGGCCCCCCCCATCAGTATACAGCAGCCCCAGTGGTAGTATACAGATGCCCCAGAGGTATATACAGCCCCCCCCCCATCAGTATACAGCAGCCCCAGTGGTAGTATACAGATGCCCCGGAGGTATATACAGGCCCCCCCATCCATATACAGGCCCCCCCATCAGTATACAGGCCCCCCCGCCGCAATCCTGTAAAGGAAGAGATTAGTATACTTATCCCTCTGCTGTCCCTCTGCCGCTGTCCCGCCGCCAATCCGATCCTCCATCTTCTTCCGGCTTCCTCCTCGTCGCGCAGACAATGACGTCATTGCCTGCGCCCACCGGAGGAAGCCAGAAGAAGACGGAAGACGCTGGATGAAGATGGAAGAGCGTGATGGCGGCAGCGGGACAGCGGAGGGATAAGTATACTAATCTCTTCCTTTACAGGATTGCGGCGGGGGGGCCCTGTATACATTGTATACAGTATACAGTGACTCGCGTAAAAGCTGAGGGGGGGACTTTTCAGCCCAATTTTTGGGCTGAAAAACTCGGCTTATACGCGAGTATATACGGTAGTAAATATGATTTAGGGGGCTACTCACTTAAGGTAATTTGTTCAATTTTAGTATTCTTGCATTTCAGTAATGAACAGCACAAATATATACCGTATATACTCGTGTATAAGCCGACCCGTGTATAAGCCGACCCCCCTACTTTTGCCCCAAAAATCTGGAAAAACCTATTGACTCGTGTATAAGCCGAGGGTGGACCCCAGCACAGGTATACAGCCCCCAGCAGTGTGGTATACAGGCCTCCCCAGTGGTAGTATACAGCAGCCCCAGTGGTAGTATACAGATTCCCCAGCAGCCCCAGTGGTAGTATACAGATTCCCCAGCAGCCCCAGTGGTAGTATACAAATTCCCCAGCAGCCCCAGTGGTAGTATACAGATTCCCCAGCAGTCCCAGTGGTAGTATACAGATTCCCCAGCAGCCCCAGTGGTAGTATACAGATTCCCCAGCAGCCCCAGTGGTAGTATACAGGAGCCCCAGCAGCCCAGTGGTAGTATACAGGAGCCCCAGCAGCCCCAGTGGTAGTATACAGGAGCCCCAGCAGCCCCAGTGGTAGTATACCGATTCCCCAGCAGCCCCAGTGGTAGTATACAGATTCCCCAGCAGCCCCAGTGGTAGTATACAGATTCCCCAGCAGCCCCAGTGGTAGTATACAGATTCCCCAGCAGCCCCAGTGGTAGTATACAGATTCCCCAGCAGCCCCAGTGGTAGTATACAGGAGCCCCAGCAGCCCCAGTGGTAGTATACAGGAGCCTCAGCAGCCCCAGTGGTAGTATACAGGAGCCCCAGCAGCCCCAATGGTAGTATACAGGAGCCCCAGCAGCCCCAGTGGTAGTATACAGCAGCCCCAGTGGTATACAGCAGGCCCCCAGGGGTACATATAGCAGCCCCCAGGGGGTACCCAGCAGCCCCCTGAGGGTACCAGCAGCCCCCTGGGGGTACCAACAGCCCCCTGGGGTACCAACAGCCCCCTGGGGTACCAACAGCCCCCAGGGGGTACCCAGCAGCCCCCTGGGGGTACCAACAGCCCCCAGGGGGTACCCAGCAGCCCCCTGGGGGTACCAACAGCCCCCAAAAGCTGGCACTGTCCCCCCTTGTAAGGGCCCCCCCCCCGCTGCTTATACATTACCATCCCGGTGTTCTGATCGGCGCCACTCCTCGGTGCTTCTTCTTCATCCTCCCGTCCGCGCTGGCTGCATCCGGAATCTCCGGCCGTCGCGCGATGACGTCATATCGCTGTGACAGCCGGAGATCCCGGATGCAGCCAGCGCGGACGGGAGGATGAAGACGCACCGAGGAGCGGCGCCGATCAAAACACCGGAATGGTAATGTATAAGCAGCGGGGGGGGGGGCCTTACAAGGGGGGACAGTGCCAGCTTTTGGGGGGCTTATATGAACTGCTTCCCCCTGCCGCTGATTGACAGGGGGAAGCAGTGCATATATAATGAGCGGCCCCACGTGACGGGGCCGCTCATACAGCAGCCTCCCCCCGCCTCCTCCAGCCTCCACAGCCCCCACCACAGCAGCCTATATACCGTATAGACCCGTGTATAAGCCGAGGGGGGGACTTTTCAGCCCAAAATTTGGGCTGAAAAACTCGGCTTATACACGAGTATATACAGTATATATATATATATATATATATATATATATATATATATAATGGACAAAAATTATTGAGCAGCGATTCTTTCTTAGCAATATGCTAGGTGCTTATCTGTCGTTAGGATGGAGATCAACCACCAACTTCAGACAATATAATTGCAAAATAAAGGCTGCAGCACTCAAGATTAAGGATGTTTCCTCGCCTTTAAAGGCCTTCCAGCAATAGTACAGCGACGTTCCGGTCAGCTTGTGACCTTCTTCCAGGCTGGAAGAAGGTCACAAGCTGACTGAAACGTCGCTGTACTATTGCCGGAAGTCCATTAAAGGCGAGGAAACATCCTTAATCTTGAGTACTGCAGCCTTTATTTTGCAATTATATATATATATATATACGCGAGTGCAAACAGTCCTGCAAGATGCATCCAGGAAGTTGGCATATTTTTCGCTTCATACAACGCAACTGATTATAAGAAAAATTCCAAATTTTGTTAAGGAGAAGAGAGAAAAAAATAATTTTGAATGTTAAATGGTGTCCATCTTGTAATTCCAGTGTCCATCTTACGATCAGTATATATGTCCCCATTCTGGTGTATATATCCCCCATCCTGGGATATAGCCCCTCATGTTGGATATGGTCCCAAAACCCTGGATATGACCACCCCTCTTCCTGGTATATAACCCCCTTTGTCCTAGTACATAGCCTCCCCATCCTGGATATGGTCCCTGAAATCCTGGTACATGGCCCTTTTGTCCTGGTACATAGCCCCCTTGTCCTGGATATGCCCCCTCATCCTGGATATGGCCACCGTGTTCTGGTACATAGCCCCCTTAGCTGCTTTATCCTAGATATAGCCCCTCATCCTAGATATGGTACCTAGTCCTGCTACGTAGCCCGTTAAGCCCCCTTGTTCTAGATATGCCCCCTCATTCTCGATATGACCCTCCATCCTGGATATTGCCCCCTTGTCCTGTTACATAGGCCCCTTGTCCTGGATCTGTTCCCCTCATTCTGGATATGGGCCCCTCCTCCTGGATATGGCCACCGTGTCCTTGTACATAGCCCCCTTGTCCTGGATATGGCCTTCCATCCTGGATATCTCCCCCTTGTCCTGGTACATAGCCCCCTTGTCCTGGATATGGCCCCCTATTCATGGTATATGCCATCCTGCTGCCGCACACACACAAAATAATAAACGCTGTTTACTTACCCTCCTTTGCTCCCTGCTTCCAGCTCAGTGGTGTCTTCCTGTTTGTCCAGGCATCAGATCATGTGAACGGGGCACACAGTGATGACATCAATGTGCTGTGCCAGTCACATGTCCAGACACAGGAAGATACCACTGAGCTTGGAGCAGGGAGCGATGACGGGTAAGTTAACAGCGTTTATTATTTTGTGTGTGTTGTGTATACTATGACAGGAGGGGCCATATCCAAAATGGTGGGGTGAGTACATGCTCATTTAATATGCACCACTTCCCCACCCATCTTTAAGTGCAGCTTCAGCACTGAGGTGATGGACAAGGGGATGTAGTGCATATTAAATGAGCATAATGAGTGGGGCACGTGATCACAGGCGGCAACTACAGCCAGCTGAAGTCTCCAGCCCCCGGACACCACTCGAGTGCTGCCCCCTCCCCTACAGCACATCCTACAGCATGTATTTGGATTATAAGACGCACCCTAACTTTCACCAAAAAATTGCACCCCCTACCAACCTGCACCCCCAAAAACGCCCAATCCGCCCCCACCCCAAAACAAACACTCCACCTAAACCCATGCCACCACCCCCAAAAAAATGCCCCACGCACTCCCACCAGCCCCCAAACCTGCACCCCCAAAAATGACTTCACGCCCCCCAAACCCACATCCACCACCCCCCAAACCCACACTCCTACCCCAACCCTCTCCCCCATGCACCCAAACCCATTCCTCCACTACCCTCCACCTGCTCCCTCTCCCCACTAAACCTGCACTCCTCAAAAAAGTATCCTCATCCCCTCGCCCCCCCAAACTCGCACCCATCCAAGCCCGTTTCCCCCATTTCCCCCCAAAAAAGCCCCCCTCTCCCCCAAACCAACACCTCTGTCCTACCCAAAAAAAAAAACGCCCCTTATTCCCCAATCCTGCCCCCCAAAATCTGCACCCCCCACAAACCCGCACCCCCCACATGTGAGGAGAAGACAGCACACAGGTACTGTTTTGACAGGTAACCTGCACATTTATCAGGTGACCTATAACTTGCCATATATTGAAGAGAACAAACAAGTGATGTCACAATGGAATGTTAGCCCATAAAATTCTGTGTCATACCACTGCCTGATCATTCTTGGTATTTGTGTCTCCTGAGAGCGCATTTGTGTTGCAAATCTGCAGTGTTGAATATATGATGTGAAATGTTTCTATTTCTTTATGTTTTAATTGATTATAATACAATTTCTGTCTATTTACTTTGTGACGTTTATGTGCAAAATAAGCATTCAATTTTGTTAGAACTAAGAACAGTTAGTTACCATGCTCTACAGCAGGGGTCTAAAACTCCAGGCCTGGATGTTGAGACCCATCAAAAGTTTACATACTCTAAGATTGCTATGCCTTTAAATAATTTTGGACAACCCATATGATGATGTCATGAATTTGGAAGCTTCTGATAGGTTTATTGGCAACATCTGAGTTAAAATACCATTACACAGTACGACGTTAGAACATGTCTGCAATGATCTCGTGGGGCGCGGTTGTTGCAGACATCATTTTGACATCGTTGGTGAGTTGTCACACGTCTAGATATCGTGCATAACTCACCAACGATGTTGTGAGCAGGGATCGTTCGCAAACCATGTGAATGATCCTTGCTCATTGGTGTCAATGGGCGAAGTTGTCCATGACATCCTTATCGCTGTGTCATACACAATGATCTACCAGGTTGGTGGATCGTTGATCGTCAGGTTTGAGAACATGTTCTCAAACCTGTGATGAACGATCCGCCAACTTATCTGTGTTGAATCGCGGTGTTACACGCGACGACATCCTAACGATGTCGCTGGTACGCCTCCAAACCCGTGACGTATCAGCAACATCGTAAATGATGTCGGCCCGTGTAACGGGGCCTTAAGAGAAATTGTGGACTGGTTCATCCTTGGGTAATGGTTTCAGAGGTGCCTCATTCATTTGTACAAACAATTATACGCAAGTTCAATCAAGATGGGAATGTTCAGCCATCATACTACTCAGGAAGGAGACAGATTCTGTGTCCCAGAGATGAATGTGCTATGGTCCGACATGTGCATATCAACCCAAGAACAAAAGCAAAAGACCTTGTGAATATGATGGCGAAAGCTGGTAAGATTGTGTCACTATCCACAATGAAACGAGTACTCTATTAACATGAGTTGAAAGGCCTCTCTGTTTGCAGGAAGCCATTATTCCAAAGGAAACATAAAAATGCCAGATTAATTTTTGCAAATGCACACAGGAACAAAGACCTACATTTTTTGAGACATGTCCTGTGGTCTGACGAAATTATAATTTAACTGTTTAACCAAATGACCATCATTACATTTGGGGGAAAAAGCGAGAAGCTTGGAAGCCTAAGAATACAATCCCAACTGTGAAACATGGGGGTATCAGTATCATGTTGTGGGGTTGTTTTGGTGCGGAGGACTGGTGCACTTCACAAAATAGACGGCATCATGAGGAAACAAGATTGTGTGGCAATACTGAAGCAACATCTCAAGATATCAGCCAGGAAGTTAAAGCTTGAGCGGAAATGGGTCTTCCAAATGGCCAATTACCCAATGCATACTGTCAAACTGGTTACAAAGTGGCTTAAGGATAACAAAGTCAATGTTTTAGAGTGGTCATTACAAAGACCTGATCTCAATCCTATTGAAAATGTATGAGCAAAGCTAATAATTCAGGTGCAAGTAAGGTGACCTAAAAAATATGGCTCAGTTACACCAGCTCTGTCAGGAGGAATGGGCCCAAATTCCTACCAAGTAATGTGAGAAACTTGTGGATGGATATCCAAAATGTTTGACTTAAGTCATGCAGTTCAAGGGCAATGGTACCAAACACTAATGAAATGTATGTTAACTTTTGACTTTGCAGAAAGTAATAAAAATGCCTTAAACATTCTCTCTCATTATTCTGACATTTGGCAAATATTAATAATTATAGTAATTGTAATTGACCTAAAATCGGGCAAGGTTTATTCTGATTTCACGTCAGATATGAGAAAAACATGAATATGTATATTTTTATATAGTGTATGTAAACCTCTGGTTTCAACTGTAGCACCACTTACAATTTTAATGATTTAGATGTTAAGCAACCCAATGCTTTTCACTTACAACTGTGTCTGCTCTTAAACCTGTTTAGTGTGGAGGATCCTATAAACCTTTGTTCCCAAATGCACTGTGAAGGCTATGCAGTACCAAAGATGGGCATTGTCCTTCAACACTAGCTGACTTTGAGATGTCCATCAGCCGCTAAATCCCTCTAGGCCTATTGTCGTTGGATCTTCATTTGGCTGTCAGTGACAGTTACACAGAAGAATGATCATACAGTCAAGGAAAATTAATTTGTCAGGAGTTTCTAACATTTATTTTTCTTATCTCTAAACTATATAAGTAGTTAAATTAAAAAAGACTTTTTAGAGCATATGTTTTTGTGATATGGAAAACGCTTTACTTTGATTTCCTTCAGAATAGAAAAATATAAATTCCTCAGGAGTAAATTATTTGGTTCTAATAGTAAAACATGTATGGGGGGTAATATCATAACTAATTTTGCTCATCACCCCAGTGTGGCAGACAACCCATGCCCTGTACGGCAACACGGCTATTCCATATAGCAGCACATATATAGGATTCTCAGACAGAAACATTTTTATCAGTCATTTTGAACTACTATCATCTAGATTATGCTAATGAACTTTTTTCTAACCTTCAAGCAAGATTGCACACGTCTCGAAGTACCCTGAAATAAGATCTTTCAGCTGCTGTGCACCATGGTCCGACATTACTCATTTGTAAACTGAAGTAAAATTTTGTTGAAATTGTATGTTCTAAATTTTGATGAATTTGTTGGCTGTGCCAGAATGCTGATGAAAACTTTCATGAATTGGAAGTATAGTCTCTTAATACATTTAGCGCCACCTTTAGGTAGCAATCCTCAAAGTCATAGTCGACTCTTTAACAAGCCTTTTAATATGACCAATTATTTGTGCCAGATCAGAACCCCAAACTTCCTCACTGAAGTGACAATTTGCATATTTCCCAAATGAGCATTGTGGCTATAAGTCTCCTTATCAGCTTATCTGTCTCCTTATGCTGGCAGACAGATTCTTCTCCATGAGGAAAATAGCTAGTTTTCCAGACCTTAATACATTTAGGACATTTTAAACCAGTGCAATGCTGTTTCAGGCTTCCACATAAAACCTAGTCTTAGTATGTTCCCCCCTATGTTTCCAACCAGCACACTATTTGAATGAGAAAGAAAGTGCAGATGTTCACACTGAAGCCATTAATTAAAAATTTCTGTTTTAGTTGATTGACTTGGTTAAAAAATAAAATAACAGACAAGACAAACAGAGCTTCAGGTTTTACTAATTCGTAACAGAATGACCCTTCCATGCTTTTGTTGCTGAATGTTCTGTTTGCAGCTATGCCTTCAAGTTGAAATAACACCATATGAATGCCACTAGTGAAATGGCTATGTACACAAGACGAATGCTAAAGTGTTCTTTCTGAACGGACCTATTAATCCAGTCTTTATTCTGCCTCTGAAAAACTTTCCACTGGAAGTACGTACAGATTAATTGGAAAAGCAGAGTCTCAAGGTTGAGGTATTTGCCAAAACAGTTTTAAAGATCCTCTGATGGCTGACGAATTCCATTTTAGCTTTCAATGCCATCAATATGCAATTGAAGGGATGTGTCCTCCCACTGTAGAAAAAGAGACTTTGAAGGATCTATGCAATAGTCCTCTTTCACAGTTTTCCTTCTGAGTGCTGGGTTTAGGAACGCGTGGCTGGAGGAAAAGGCAAGGGGCAGCCTCTTTTGTTAATGTGTAAGGACTGAATACATTTAACTACATGGAATGCTGCAGTAATTTCTAAGTTATTTAATTTCAAACACCTCAAACTTACAAATACTAAAACTAATGAATGAAAATGTGTTAAAATTAAAAATAAATTATATACACTACCGTTCAAAAGTGTGGGGTCATTTATAAATGTCCTTATTTTTTAAAGAAAAACACATTTTTTTCAAAGAAGCTAACATTAAATGAATCAGACATACACTCTATATATTGTTAATGTGGTAAATGACTATTCTAGCTGCAAATGTCTGGTTTTTAATGCAATATCTACATAGGTGTATAGAGGCCCATTTCCTACAACCACCACTACAGTGTTTTAATGGTACATTGTGTTTGCTAACTGTGTAAGAAGGCTAATGGATGTTTAGAAAACCCTTGTACAAGTATGTTAGCACAGATGAAAACGGTTTGACTGATTAGAGAAGCTATAAAATTGACCTTCCTTTGAGCTAGTTGAGAATCTGGAGCATTACATTTGTTTGTTCTTTGAAATCTCAATCAAAAGAGACTTTGTGAATGTCAACAGTCTATTCTTGTTCTTAGAAATGAAGGCTATTCCATGCGAGAAATTGCCAAGAAACTGAAAATTTCCTACAACGGTGTGTACTACTTCCTTCAGAGGAGAGCACAAACAGGCTGTAACCAGAGTAGAAAGAGAAGTGGGAGGCCCCGCTGCACAACTGAGCAACAAGACAAGTGTATTAGAGTCTCTAGTTTGAGAAATTGACGCCTCACAGCTACTCAACTGGCACCTACATTAAATAGTACCTGCCAAACGCCAGTGTCAACATCTACAGTAAAGAGACAACTCCGGCATGCTGGCCTTCAGGGCAGATTGGCAAAGAAAAAGCCACATCTGAGACTGGCTAATTAAAGGAAAAGATTAATATGGGCAAAAGAAGACAGACATTGGACAGAGGAAGATTGGAAAACACACAGAAGAACATTTGTGAGATGCAGAACAACTGAAAAGATTCTGGAAGAGTGACGCCACCTCTGGTGGAGGTAATGTGATAGTCTGGGGTTGCTTTGGTTTTGGTAAAGTGGGAGATTTATGCAAGGTAAAAGGATTTTGAATAAGGAAGGCTTTCACTGCATTTTGTAACACCATACCATACCCTGTGGACAGTGCTACACCAGGACAATGACCTAAAGCACACCTTCAAATTATGCATCAACTATTTTGGGAAGAAGCAGGTAGCTGGTATTCTATCTGTAATGGAGTGGCCAGTGCAGTCACCAGATCTCAACCCCATAGAGCTGTTGTTGGAGCAGCTTGACCGTATGGTGCATAAAAACTGCCCCTCAAGCCAATCCAACTTGTGGGAGGGGCTTCAGGAAGCATGGGGTGAAATTTCTCAAGATTACCTCCGCAAATTAACAGCTACAATGCCAAAGGTCTGCAATGCTGTTATTGCTGCAAAGGGAGCATTCTTTGATGAAAGCAAAGTTTGAAGGAGAAAATTATTATTTCAAATAAAAATCATTATTTCTAACCTTGTCAATGTCTGGACTATATTTTCTATTCACTTTGCAACTCATTTGATAAATAAAAGTTTGAGTTTTCATGGAAAACACAACATTCTCTGGGTGACCCCAAACATTTGAACGGTAGTGTATACACTGCTCAAAAAAATAAAGGGAACACTTAAATGACACATTATAACTCCAAAGTCAATCAGATGTCTGTGAAATCAACCTGTCCAGTTATGAAGCAACACCAATAGGGAATCAATTTATCCTGTTGTTCAAATGAACAGGCAACAGGTAGAAATTAGGAATGGGCGAACCCGAAGTATAAAGATCTGGGTCCGTACCGAACACCTAGTGTTCAGACACAGACCCTAAACGCGGACTTCCCTGAGAGGTGTGTTACAGTTCGAGTTCGCATTATGTGGGGGGCTGTAAAAAGAAAGAAAACATGGATTAAACATCATTGTTATACTTACCAGCATCCACTCACTTGTACTTCTGGGCCACTCAATAATTTCCTGATTATTCACTGGTGAAGGGCACAACAGTCAATCACAGATACTGTCACAGAGAGTGGGTGTCTGTGATTGGCTGTCGGAGTAACCTGGAAACAGCCCTTAAATTTTATCATCTACTAATAGATGCTAGAATGTATGGGCTGCTCCAGGTCACTCCAACAGCCAATCACAGACGCCTACTCTCTGTGACAGCGTCTGTGATTGGCTGTTGTGTCCCTCGCTCAATGACTGACATCATAGTAGGGTAAAAATAAATAATTAAAAAAATGATGTACAGCTTTGCTGTATTTTTGATTCTCAGCGCAGATAAAGCAGACAGCTATGGGCTGCCATCTCAAGCGGCCTGGCTTCACCTTAGCTGGCAATCAAAATACAGGAAAATCCTTATGATTTATTTATTTTTTTAATTACTTAAATAAATAATGTAAAAAAATGTGTGAGCTTTGCCTTATTTTTGATTGTCAGATAAGGTTAAACACAGGTAACTGGTGGCTGGTATTCTCACTGTGGGGAGGCCCATTATTATTGGCTATAGAATAGCAGGCCGCAGCTGCCTCAGAAATTGGTGCATTCATTAGAAGCACCAATTCCTGGCACTTTACCCGGCTCTTCCAGCTGCACTGTGGTGGTGGAAGACTAGATAATAAATAGGTTAATGCCAGCTGAATATTACCAGCTGTCACTAAGCCCAAGAATCATAATGTCAGAGCAATCTAGGATCCAAACATTATGAATCTCAAATAGTAAATAATGCCCAACACACAGAAAAATCATTTTATTAGAACAAAAAACGCAAACACACATCTCAACTCCATCTTCATTATTGCCACATAACCCTCCACAATCCTCTGCGATGTCCTCCCAGACAGGAAACTGACTGATTTCCAGCTACCTCGGTGATCGGAGTAACGTTACAGATTGGGTCACCTGAGTTCAGCTTACAGCTCTGAACACAGGTGACCTTTCATGCGTCAACCTGCTCACAGCGCAACCCAAAAGTTTCCAGTCTTGCTGTGAGCGGGGTGACGCAGGAAAGGTCACCTGAGTTCAGAGCTGTAACTGAACTCAGGTGACCCCATCTGTGATGTCAACCCCCCTCACTTGTTCATGGTAGATTCTAAAATGTATGGGCTGTTTACTGGTTACTCCAACAGCCAATCACAGACACCCTCTCTCTTTGAAAAAATCTGTGATTGGCTGTTGCACCGATCACCAGTGAAAATCCAGGAAGTTAATGAGCAGCCCCGGAAGTACAGGCGAGCGGATGCCGGTAAGTATAACGCTTATGTTTAATCCATAGTTTCTTTGTTTTTACAGCCCCCATCTTATAACTTTAAAGTCCGAGTTTGAGATTCAGACTCAAGTGCAAGTTACGTTCGGCCCGAACTCGAACTTTAATAAAAAGTCTGGTCAGATCGGCCAAACCCGAACTTCAACTAGTTCGCCCATCACTAGTAGAAATGATTGGCAATTAGCAAGACAACCCCTATAAAGGAGTGATTCTGCACGTGTGACCACAGACCATTTCTCTGTTCTCATCGCTTTTGGATGTTGTTTTGGTCACTTTCATTTTTTCATTGCTCTGACCCCTAAAGGTTGCATGACGTGGTGTCTACAACCCACAGAATTTGATCAGGTAGTGCAGCTCATCCAGGATTACATATGAAGGTGAGCTGTGGCAAGAAGGGTAGCTGTGTCTGTCAGCACAGTGTCCACAGCATGGAGCAGATATCAGCAGACAGGTCAGTAGACCAGGAAACGTGGAGGGGGCCTAGCCAGGTATCAACCAGCAGCAGGATCGCTACCTCCTCCTCTGTGCTAAGAGAAACAGGATACCTGCAAAATCACCTCCAGGAGGACACTAATATCCATATGTCTGCTCAACTGTCTGAAACAGACTCCAGGAGGGTGATATGAGGGCCCAATATCGACAAGTGGGTGTTGTGCCCAACACCTTGCAGAGCAATTGGATTTGCCAGAGAACAGCGGGATTGGCAGGTTCACACTGAGCACATGTGATCGATATGACAGAGTCTGGAGATGCCATGGACAACGTTCTGCTGCCTGCAACATTATTCAGCATTACTGGTTAGGCAGTGGATCAGTAATGGTGTTGGCAGGCATTTTTTTTGAAGGGCCGCACAGTCCTCCATGTGCTAGCCAGAGGTACCCTGACTGTCATTAGGTATAGGGAAAGAATCCTCAGGCCCATTGTGAGACCATATGCAGGCGCAGTGGGCCCTGGGTTCCTTCTGATACATGACAATGCAGGTCTCATATGGCTGAAGTGTCAGCAATTCTTGCATGATGAAGGCATTTATGCTAAGGACTGGCCTGAATCCAATTGAGCACATCTGGGACATCATGTCTCGTTCCATCCACCAATGCCATGTTGCACCACAGACTGTCCCAGAGTTGACTTATGCTATAATCCAGGTCTTGGAGAAGATCCTTCAGGAAAACAGTCGCTGCCTCATCAGGACCATGCCCAGGCGTTGTAGGGAAGTCATACAAGTACGCGTAGGTCAAACACACTACTAAACAGGCGGCCTGTATACCTCTGGGGCTGCTGCTATATATATCTCTGGGGCTGCTGCTGTATATACCTCTGAGGCTGCTGCTATATATACCTCTGGGGCTGCTGCTATATATACCTCTGGGACTGCTGCTGTATATACCTCAGAGGCTGCTGCTATATATACCTCTGGGGCTGCTGCTATATATACCTCTGGGGCTGCTGCTATATATACCTCTGGGACTGCTGCTGTATATACCTCAGAGGCTGCTGCTGTATATACCTCTGAGGCTGCTGCTATATATACCTCTGGGGCTGCTGCTATATATACCTCTGAGGCTCCTGCTATATATACCTCTGGGGCTGCTGCTATATATACCTTTTGAGGCTGCTGCTATATATACCTCAGGGGCTGCTGCTATATATACCTCTGGGGCTGCTGCTGTATATACCACTGGGGCTGCTGCTGTATATACCACTGGGGCTGCTGCTGTATACTACCACTGGGGCTGCTGCTGTAACACTGCTGGGGCCTGTATATACCACTGGGGAGGCTGCGGTATACCACACTGCTGGGGGCTGTATACCTGTGCTG
Organism: Allobates femoralis; assembly: GCA_033576535.1. Classification (NCBI taxonomy): domain Eukaryota; kingdom Metazoa; phylum Chordata; class Amphibia; order Anura; family Aromobatidae; genus Allobates; species Allobates femoralis. The sequence goes on from JARQOC010000004.1 coordinate 363,508,970, forward strand.
GGGTCCACCCTCGGCTTATACACGAGTCAATAGGTTTTCCCAGGTTTTGGGGGCAAAAGTAGGGGGGTCGGCTTATACACGGGTCGGCTTATACACGAGTATATACGGTATATTTTGTCAACCTTTTGAAAATGATAATATATAATTTTGTACATAAACTGTTCTCAGTGGTTTCGTTCAAGGCTAGTGATTTTTCTTTAAAAAAAAACAACAAGTGACAAATTAAAAATTTACGTCATCATTAAAATGTAAATTGTCCATTTTCACTAATATGGTGCTGACTACCACCAAGCTTGATTATATGTAAACAGTTGGAAATTTATCACCCAACAATAATACATTCTTCTGTTACACATTTTACATGAAAGGGGTGTTCCCAAGTTAAAAGTTGTCCCAAATCCAAAGGATAGGGGATCACTTTTTGAACACTGGGCATCCAACCACCTTGGTCCACACTGATTCTGAGAACCAGGGCTCTTTGAATGGAGCTGAAGTCAATCAGGTGAACTACCTCTTCATTTATTAAAGGAGGGACGAAGATCAGGTGTGCTCAGAAACCTCTGGCACTCCCATCAAGAGTGAATGGAGCAGCAGCGCACATGATCGATTTCCGTTTCATCTGGATGTAATGCCCTATATATTGGATAGTGAGATAACTTTTAAACTTTAGAGCACCCCTTAAATTATCTAGTTATATAATGAATGGCTAATTGACCCATCAATCAAGTTACCAGTGTATTTGTCTTGATATTTTTCTTTTAATTTTTTTTTCAGAACAAAGGACAAATGTTCTAAAAATGTTCTAAAAATGCTGATGATACCTTATAGATAGGTGCAATACTAGATTTGGGCTACATTCCTCTAAGCTGTGCACTTTTGCAGTTCAGATGTTGATTTGCACTATACTTGTTCTTCAATGCAGGGAATACTATTGAGATCATTTACTACATAACACGCGATGACTGATCAGGCTCAGGAAGAGGATGAATAAAGGATCATTGTAGTAGATCTGTACCTCATGGATTAGTCACTGTAATGTCTAATGTAAACTTTCTTTTTTTGTGAGATTTCATTGATGCATTATATCATTAAATTGCCTCAAGGGTTTGCAAAAGTTAAGGATCTGGCTGGTGTTTTTTTTAGTGTATAGATACCGTATATACTCGTGTATAAGCCGACCCGTGTATAAGCCGACCCCCCTACTTTTGCCCCCAAAACCTGGGAAAATTTATTGACTCGTGTATAAGCCGAGGGTGGACCCCAGCACAGGTATACAGCCCCCAGCAGTGTGGTATACAGCAGCCTCCCCAGTGGTATATACAGGCCCCAGCAGTGTTACAGCAGCAGCCCCAGTGGTATATACAGCAGCAGCCCCAGTGGTAGTATACAGCAGCCCCAGAGGTATATACAGCAGCCCCAGTGGTAGTATACAGCAGCAGCCCCAGTGGTAGTATACAGCAGCAGCCCCAGTGGTAGTATACAGCAGCAGCCCCAGTGGTAGTATACACGCAGCCCCAGTAGTATATACAGCCCCAGTGGTAGTATATAGCCCCAGTGGTAGTATATATACAGCCCCAGTGGTAGTATATAGCCCCAGTGGTAGTATATAGCCCCAGTGGTAGTATATAGCCCCAGTAGTAGTATACAGCCCCAGTGGTAGTATATAGCCCCAGTGGTAGTATATATACAGCCCCAGTGGTAGTATACAGCCCCAGTGGTAGTATATAGCCCCAGTGGTAGTATACAGCCCCAGTGGTAGTATATAGCCCCAGTGGTAGTATATATACAGCCCCAGTGGTAGTATATAGCCCCAGTGGTAGTATATAGCCCCAGTGGTAGTATATAGCCCCAGTGGTAGTATACAGGGCCCCAGCAGGGCCCCCCTCATAATTTGGCGCCCCCACCTCAGTTTCTGGGCCCCCCCGCATGCAGCGCTGCACATATACATTACGTGTCTAGCAGCTGTTACCCTCCGGTGGCAGATCGCGGCTCCCGGCTCCGGGCTCCATCTTCCTCGCTGTCTTCCTGCTTTGTGACCGGCGCGATGACGTCATCGCGCCGGTCACATGACAACCAGGAAGACAGAGAGGAAGATGGAGCCCGGAGCCGGGAGCCGCGATCTGCCACCGGAGGGTAACAGCTGCTAGACACGTAATGTATATGTGCAGCGCTGCATGCGGGGGGGCCCAGAAACTGAGGTGGGGGCGCCAAACTTTGAGGGGGGCCGTATGACTCGCGTATAAGCCGAGGGGGGGACTTTTCAGCCCAATTTTTGGGCTGAAAAACTCGGCTTATACGCGAGTATATACGGTAAATGATATTTGAAACAGTCCAAATCTTGAATTAATCTGACCTTGATTACTGAAAGCGAAGCAGATAACCTTTGTTTAAAATAATGAATGAAGACAAAATGTATTTTAAAGCTAAAGCAAGGTCCAGGCAAATATACATTTTACATATATTAGTGGTCACTTTAAAGAGTATCTGTCAGTTAAAAAATTGCCCACATATGTTTGTAATCTGCAGATAAATATCATTTTAGACTGGTTTAGTGGAAGTGCAGCTAAAGGGAGAAAATTAAGATTTATTCTCCCTGAAGTTTCAGTGAGTGTGCAGAGCAGGTTGTCAATCAAGACGCAGGGGGGATTATCAAAGGGCGCTTAATTTTTTGGATGCAATGGATATTTCAGCCCATGTGATGCTCCAAGCGAAGGATAATAAAACTTTATTTTCTCCCTGTGGCTGCTGTCACACTTAATCAGCTTATCATGCTTTCTTTCTACCTGCAGATTACCACTATAACTGCAGGTAAATAGCAGTTTGGTAACTGACTTTCATTGAATTTCAGCCCCCTGATACCCACTTTTTCCTCTATTTATTTGAAATTTTTCTCATATGGACATGTTCCTTTTTAGCAGAAACATACTAGATGTAAGTTCTGTACATTGAGAATGTAGCTGCCTTTGCAGCTACAGCATACCGTAACTTCATTCCTGCACTAACTTTATCCCATGTGGCAACTTTTATTCCTTGTGGAAAGATAGTGAGTTTATATATTCTTTGCTCTTAATCCCCACAAGAAGGAACAATGGAAGATAGATGAAATTCTTAGATCATCATAACAAATCTTATGAAATATGCTAATTGAGGGGTTTTTCATTTTGTCATTCTCATGTATCGATCAATTTTGCTGTAGTGAGAGATAAAACTGGCCTTTGCTTAAAGTTGAGGTACCTGCACAGTCCTAACCTGATGATGTCACATCACAGATGTGTAGAATTCTGAGTCTACTGCTTTTACATTCATTTGGAAATCATGAGAAATGTATACAAAAAGAAGTCAAATAGTGTGCCATGCTTACTGCCAGTGTGGTGCCTTTAACCCCACCATGTCAACCAGAACATGGTTAAAGGTCATTATTTACATCAACTCAATCCTTTGTAACTCAAGCATCACTGCTCTTGTTTACTGTACTACAGTGATCCTGTGCTCATCTACCTATGTGACCATGCGGTTATGCATTTAATCACAAAGATGCTATAAGGCATTGTTAGGGATTTTTTTCTGTACAAGTCCTACCTGTAATTTTCACTGATAAATCTTGTACCTACAATAGTAAATGTAGTAATTCACGTGTCCGTGATTTTTTGCAGACCATGTCTGATTTTGATCACCATTGCAATTGTATGGGTTGAAGAAAAACTCGGACAGCTCTCAGATGTCATCCAAGTGCAATACAATTTTCACACACTGCCAGATTTAAAAAAATAAATAAAAAATTGTGAATCTCTTTTTTTCAGATATTAGAAAAATTGATCACAATCGGATAAACTGACGAAACTCAGATGAAACTCTATCCAAACGACACTAATGAAACTCATGAAAATAAAACATGCAGAGAGGTGCCCTTGTGTGTGCCTGGTGGTCTAGTGGGGATTTTTGGGGATGCGGTTGTCATATAACTCACCTTTTGTGGTTGTGCACCTCTGCGCAACCACAATGTGGGCCTCCGATGTGTAATCACACACAACATGATCCTCCGGTGTTCAGGCTGGGCCAGGAGGCTGGGCTGGAGTGAAGACAGGGCAGGCCCTCCATTCTTTATGCTCTGGCGCTGTAAGCTGCAGCTCCTACTGCTCCCAGGGGGATTTCAATGGTACAGAGGTAAGTATGCGCTTTTTTTGGACACCTGATGAAGGCGGTGACCCACTGAAACATGTTGTGAGAGCCACATTTGTTAAATAAAAAAGCATTACCAAAAGGATAATCATTTGTACACTATACCAAAAAAATGCATACTTACCTCTTACTGTACTACTACTCAGTCTATTTTTCTTGCATGTAAAAAAACTGATATCAGAATGAGGCCTTACTAGGCCTTACTAGGCTGAGTTCCCAAAATATGTGTTTGGTACAGGTTTTTGTGCTAAGTATTTTTCTGCGCAAAATAATTAGTATTATAAAGTTTCAGCAAAGTGGAGATTTAGATGAATGTTTTGCTCATTGTGCCTTTTTTAACCCTGCAGAAACTGGCCTGGGGTGTAATTTTAAAATCTGAAGCTTGTTTTTTTCTCTTGCAGTAAATATGCATTTTATTTGCACATTTTCCCATACACTTGAATGAGGTGCAGAAAAAAATACAAAGAAATACTGCGTATGTGTTTCTGCGGTGGACACAGTAAAACCACATGCAATCCACTCATGACTTTATTAATAAGGTCTCATCAAATTTAAACCCATAACTGGATGCTGCAGTTGATATATGTTCTGCACAATGCACCATTATGGCTCCCGAAAAGGCGCTTTCACAAGATCAACCCCATCTTCAGGGAATTAGTATGGAGTAAGAGACAAGCAAAGATTAAATTGGAAATGTTGCAGAGGGGTAAGGAAGAGGGAGGACAATCACTATTGAAGCCGTGGGTATACTACTTAGCGGTGCAGGGACAAAATGTTCAGGGATGGAGAGGTAGAAGGTGAAGGTTCTGAGGCTAGGATATTGCTGCACATGACAGTAAGGATGACTCTCAAGGTTGGAGGCTGAAAATTTTAAAAGTTGGGTTTACTGTATTCAACTATGGGGTTAATACATAAGGTATGAGAAACTATCAAAATCATCAGAGCAGTGGATGGATTAATGGTTTATACACCCATTTGGAACAATGAACATTTGCTTGAGTTCATCAAATTGGGCAGTCTTGCTGGATCGAAAGAAAATGGAGTGCAATATGTATACCAGTTGTTGAATGGAGATGACCTGAAATCGTATGAGAGCTTGAGAGTGGAGTTTGATCAGTGAGCACACGTGACCAGAAAACAATCCCTGTAAGTGGTTGAGATCGGAGATCACGCTGGAGTACTCGCTACCACGCTGAACCCCTTGGTTGTGTGAGGCTTGCACAACCATAAAAGGTGAGCAGGGTTCCCCCCACCTGTAAATATTTCCCACTGGACCCCCAGGTACTGCTCAATTGCGCCTCTCTGTCCTTCTTTTGTTTTTCATAAGAGTGGAGTTTGGCCTTCCTGAAAGGTGGGAGTTTCTCTACAAGGATCTGGCATGTCTGGCAGGCTCAGTGTAAATCAATAAGTATGAAAGTTAAGAATGATATTGTGTTAGACTACGTATGGGTGTTGGGAGGAACAAAAGGTGTCATATCTGGCATTTATCACGATCTGCTACACACCTTCTTAGGATGGTATCCGATGAGGGCTAAAGGTAAATGGGAGGAAGATGTAGGGGAGATATCGGAAGATCAGTGGTATACCATATTAGATACATTGCCAAACTTTCTTTAAGTGAACCAGGAAGGTTATCTCAATTATACGTTGTTCACAGAACTTATAAAACACCAGATTTACTCTTTAAAGCTGGTTTTAGGGATAGTTCTAGGTGTCCTAGATGCCAGGTGGAGCAGCCGGGGATGCTCCACATGTTGTGGTCTTGCCCTAGACTTTTGGCATATTGGATTACTGTGATTACTAAAATTGAAGGGGTGTATGGATGTGTGCCTGAAAGGAATCCATTGACTTGTGTGCTTGGATATGTGAAAAAAATTAATGTCACAAACAATCATATGTTGGCTAGAGCGAGAATATTATATGTGGAGCGTAAATTAATTGCACAAAGATGGATAGAGGACCAACCCCCGTTCAGGTGGGAATTCCTGGGACGATTTACAATATATAATACGTCTGGAAAAAGAAATATATATAGGAGGAGGCACAAAGAGAGGATGTTTGAAAGTATTTGGTCTTCATGGTTGGCAGTGACTTAGACGGCAGTACCAAATGTTAAAGAATTTATAATTTTTGCATAGACGTCGTGGGAGGGGCAAGGGGGACTTACCATTGTATGTCATATTCCTTGTAAAAGTATTATGTAATTTGTCTATTGTACTGAGAAATGCTTATTTTTTTCAATAAAAAGATCTGGTTAAAAAAAATAAGGTCTCATCAAAGCTCAACAGCAGGAAGTATCCAAGTGAAGGAAGCCTTATTTAAAACATGGCACCCATATATATATATATATATATGTTATATATACTGTATATATAAAACTGCTGCTGACCAAGTGCAAGAAAATGCTAAAATATATGTAAGTACACTAAATTAGCTAGATGGCATAATCAAAAAAGCACAAAATAGTCATCAAGGGAATTAGTGTAAATCAATAAGTATGAAAGTTAAGATGATATTGTGTTAGACTACGTATGGTGTTGGGAGGAACAAAAGGTGTCATATCTGGCATTTTCACGATCTGCTACACACCTTCTTAGATGGTATCCGATGAGGGCTAAAGGTAAATGGGAGGAAGATGTAAAAAAAAAAAAGGGTATAACTATTTATTTTCTGATATTTCCTATGACTGGAGGAGTAAACAAAGTTCATTACTACAAATCTTTTTACAAAACATTTTATAAAATACAAGATTTGTAGAATATAACATAGGCATAACATGTGCATAAATACAATATAATGTGTGTGTTCATTCAGCAGAATCTTCCATATTTCGTCAAAAAAGTTCAGTATTTTGTTATTTCTCTCCTCTGTTTTATTTACCCTATGATCCTTTCTTTCTTGTTCTTAATTGTTTGCCTGCTCCCTCTGCTGGAGTCTTGGCTCAACTGAAAGAAGAAAAAATGTTTCCTGAAGATTAACCAGTTAGGTGGTGTTTGCTTTGCAAACAGATCATACGTCTGCTGAGCCCTACTAGCGCTTTGATGCAAATAGTCTTTCATGTTCAAAGGAAGTTTTTTTTCTTCTCTTTTCTTTATAATGGATTTTACAAAAGGTAACCTGAGCAATCCTCTGCAAAGGCAGACAGTTTTACAAGACGTCTTTGGATATGCTGTTGCTATCAAAGTCTAGAAAACATTAAATATATGCCAAATGGAAGGAATTCAGGCTCATTCCAAAAGACTTCAAGTAGACAAAGCATTTAGATTTAGGTGCAACTGATTTTAGAATCAGGATAAAACTAATAATAGATAATTTTTTTTTCTACTTAACATTTTCTTATTCATTTTATAGAGGAATATTGTATTTGAAGAGAGGTAGCCTTCTCTGGTGCATCATCGATGTATCTTTTATACTTGTGGTGGCCTATGAAGCAAATCACCAAGCATCCCAAAACAATCTGCTGGTGTCATTCTTTCTTTTAAATATTATATGCATTTTGTATTTCTAACTATGAAACATAAGGTAACTTGATGATCTAACGGCAAAGAGATAAATACAAAAATAAAAAGGAGATTTATGTCTTTCCTGTTTCATTAGTTCAGGTGACGAGGATATTTACTCACTTTCCTGCAGTAACTTTGAGGTTGGCACTTCTACCTCCTTCCACTAGGATAATGGATTTAATTCTGGCCATGGAAACACTTATCTGTGTTCTCTATATGTTTGTTTTCTGTATGTTTCTATATGTTTCTGCATGAGCCCCATTAAAATATTATTTGTCTATATGACCAAAGAATAACTAATAAATAGCAGTTAAAACAAAATAATTATATAAGAAGAAATTTGTGGCTGAAAACTGCACTGCTATCAATGATGAAGCTATATGTTATTAGGAGATATGGTTTACTCAGTCTACGTGTTTCGAAATCTCAGACTTCTTCATCAGGACTAAACATAACATGTATAGTCCTGATGAAGAAGTGTGAGACTTTGAAATGCTTAGACTGAATAAACCATATCACTTAGTAACGTATGGCTTCATCCTTTTGGTGGCAGTACAGTTTTCAATCGCACATTTTCTTTTTCATATTTCCTCTTGCTCATGGAGTCCGTGGATCTCCGACAGCTGTCTAATACATGCCAATTTCTTCTATCTAGCGGTGAGCACACAGGTATTATTCCAAACTTCCTCTCCCAGAAAACACCTATCACACTGTTGTATTTAATTTTTAAAACAAAATCATTAGGATATTTAGCTTTTATTCATTACCTTGACAATTGAGAAAGTCTTGCTGCTTTTTTTTGGTAATATAAAAATTAAGATGCTCAGACAGTCTTCATCTGCTGATAAATAATCTGCATAATATAATTATTATACATAAGTATGCATAATTTTAGATGCATTTGTATTGTGTATAATTGGTTTAGTAGGGATGTGTCCGAATGACAGTATGCGTTGTTTGGCTATCCTATAGTACAGGAACATTTTTGTGCAGAATTTCTTACTGAGAATAGTAGAGAACCAAGACAGAGAAAGCTAAGGCTGCCTTCACACTTGCGTTTGTGTCTGCATGCGGAGGGCATACAGACGTAAACGCAGGCAAACACAGCCCATACTAATGTGAACGCATTAGTATTGTGCCCGGGCAGCCAATCAGCTGTCTCTGGGGGCGGCCAGGAGGTGGAGATCAGCGGCAGAGATCTCCTCCTCCCGGCACAACTGATCTCCGGACGGTGTCAGCGGGGAGAAACAGCTGATCTGACAGCTGTTTAAATATCCCGTGCTGACACAGAATAGGGTGATATCAGTACAGGAGATATGAAACAGCTGATCGCTGCTTCAAATCTCCCGTGTCGACATCACCTGTTCGGTGTCAGCGCGGGAGATTTAAACAGCTGTCAGATCAGCTGTTTCTCCGCGCTGACACCAGCGGGAGATCAGCTGTGGCTCTGCATGATCCGGTGGCCACCGGGAGAGATTTCAGTGAGATCCGCAGCGTTCTCCTGCGCTGTCATGCGGAGGACACTGCGGATCCATGGAGATCCATGCATGTTTTGTGCGCTTGCGGATAAAACAATCACCCGTGAACGCACAAAAAATGCTGCATGCTGCGTTTGGAGTGCGGCAGGAGGGCGCATAAATTATGCGCATCCGTACGAAAATGCGGCCCAACGCAGCCATACGCAGGCACATGCGTTCCCATGTTAAACATAGGAATGCATGTGCACAAGCGTTTGGCTGCATGTGGTGCGCTGCGCTCCAAACGCAAGTGTGAAGGCACCCTAAGAAAGGTCTCTTCTATTTTAGCAGAAATTTCATCAATGGTTTCTGGCATTTCTGCTTCATGCTGTTTGTACCTTGATTACAGAATTCAGAAGAAGTAGTTATTTGTTGTGGAGCTTTGGCTCAGCTCAACCTTTCTTTGTATAACATTGTCAGTTTAAGTTAATGAATTACTACATGACAAAACAAAGACAGCAGATGAAGAATTCTAGGAAGACTTGATTGAATGTCATTCTAATTGATGTAGGATGATGTTTGTTGCATCAGATAATCTTCATGTTAAGAAGTAAAATGCTGCAACACTATATGATACGACTATGTGTAAAGCTTAATGGCTAATGATTAATTAATAATAGTGAAAAGCAGGGCTATAGTATACAGCTAAAGGTGTATCTGGAAAGGGAACACACAAATTACTATACCTGAGAAAAAGAAATGAGAGTCTTAGCTTCAACACTGGTGCCACTGCGAAGAGCCCGGTAACTGCGCAAAAAAAACAGTACATTAAGAAGTAAAATGCTGCAACACTCTATATGATAGCCCTGGTACTGAGACACACTATATCAGCTGTTTTTAATTGCATACTTAGGCTTATAACCCATTCCATGTTGCAGCATTTTACTTCTTAATGTACTGTTTTTTTGTTTGCACCTCGAACTTAGGTGATGCCAGTCCATATTCTATATACATACTTTTCAGTCATTTTTTGGACTGTGCTCCCTTCCCCCGCCCTGTAGCCTATCCCTCCATTTTACTGTAGCCCTTATCCTGAGACACACAATATCAGCTGTTTTTAATTGCATACTTAGGCTTATAACCCATTCCAGAAATAGCACATAGCACACAGTGTTAGTATAGGACCCGGTATTATGAGAGCACTTTGGCGCAGTTACCGGGCTCTTCGCAGTGGCGCCAGTGTTGAAGCTAAGACTTTCATTTCTTTTTCTCAGGTACAGTAATTACTGTGTTCCCTTTCCAGATACACCTTTAGCTGTACACTATAGCCCTGCTTTTCACTATTATTCATTAATCATTAGCCACTAAGCTTTACACATAGTCGTATCATATAGAGTGTTGCAGCATTTTACTTCCTAATGTACTGTTTTATTGCTTGCATCTTCATGTTAAAGTAGGATTTAGATAACCCATTAAAACCAAGTATTATACTTCTTTTAATAATTTTTCTTTATTTTACATGGAACACTATTTGAGACAATTTAAGTTTTTTGCCGTGTTTCTTGTTGCTTTTTTGTGGGGGGCGGAATAAAACATTGCAGCTGATGTTAGTTAAAAGTATAGGATGAGCTATAGATAGTGGCTTGAAAAAGTATCACCCATAAACTTAAATGTATTTGGGATTTTCTGCGATATACCAACAGTAAGTAGCAGGGCTGTGGAATCGGTAAGCTAAACCACCGACTCCTACTTCTGAATTTCCCAGAATCTCAACTCCGACTCCCTCATACACGTATCATGTTTAAGTGATACATTTATTGTAGTACAATGTGAACATCAGGCTTTTAATCATTATTATGATACAGTAATCAAGATAATTAGATAGAATTATTTTAGTCTGCTACATTGCTTTTTGTAAACTGTAAAGGGGATTTCTTGAGGCTTACTTTCAAAAATGGCTTACTTTTGCCACTTTTCCATAACACCCAGATTTTTGGAGTATATGAGTAATAGTCCTGTGAACAGACTCTCGCACCTGAGCTGTGGATCTCTGCTGCTCGTCCAGAGTAACCGTGGGCCTCTTGGCTGCTTCTTTATTTAATGCTCTCCTTGCTTGAGATGTCAGTTTAGGTGGATTACGATGTCTTCGTAGGTTTGCAATTGTGCCATGGTATGTGCCTTGATTTTCATGATGCATTTTGTTCTCAAACAAACCTTGAGGCCTTCATGTAATATTTGTAGTTATACTGAGAATGAACTACACATAAATGGACTCAATTTACTAATTCGATGACTTCTGGAGACAGTTGGCCAGTCAGGAATTTATTTAGAGGTATCAGGCTACAGGGGGCTGAATACAAATGCATGTCACCATTTTCAGTTATAAATTTTATAAAATGTTTAGAAAACGACGTATTATTACCATCACACTTCACAAATATTTGCTATATTTAGTGTTGGTATTGATATAGCAAGGCGCCAAGTACTCAGCATGACCAGTGAAAGTGACGTCGATGCAGAAAATCAAGGGAGGGCACAAAAGGTGTGAGGTCATCAGTGACTCTCCCCAGGATACACAATACACAAGTCAATAAATCTTTAACATCATAGGTTGCTTTAAGTCTTTGATGCCATAGTAATTGGCAGAGTATGCAGCCTTCTAAGAAATGGCAGGGTGTGTAGTTCTATAGTTTCTTATCTTGACATATGTCTTAGTAGTATCAGGATATTGCAAACTCATCCTATTATTCTAAATGTTCCTAGCACTACATTAGAACATCTCAATATCATAAGATATTGATCTATAATGAAAAATATCAATCTTATATTAAAACAAATTCAAGCAATAATCAATGTCCATAATGCGGCCTGTGATCCATTGATTTCCTTTACAGTATATAATATAAAATCCTCAATAAATATAATTATAGTCTTCAATAAATGTTTATTGTAAAGATAATAAAATTACAGTAGCTATGTCAAGCATGACAGGCATTGTAGGGATAAAGAAACAACAAACATGACATAACATTACTTGACTAAGGGAGTGAAGGGTTAGGGAAGAGTAGGGATCGTGGGCATTGGGATTGAGGAAGGGGGGGGGGAGAAGGGTAGGAAGGGGGTGGCCTCGAGTGCAGATGAAAATTAAGGCAAGGAAATAATGATTAAAGCAAGAGTACTGTGGTACATATGAATCCCTGCAGTTATCACTTAATAGTTCCTTGGAGGAGGATATATAGCGTGTGGGTTGCATGGTCGCCATCCACAGTCTGATAAGTACTCCGATTACATGTTCACGATACTCCGGTCCGTTCTACATTGAACGCCATCCTTCCCAATTGACTGTGGGTTCGTACTGCCGGTTAAACAACTTATTTTTTTTTTTTTTTTTTGCCTTGTGTGGTTAAACACAAGGGGGGGGGTTGAAGGAAGGGTGCAGGGTGGTGCAAGGGGGGGGGGGGGGGGAAAAATCAAGGGGGAGAAGAGAGAGGGGGGCAATGTAAGTAGAGAAATGTCATAAAGGAGGTAGGTGTTGAAGATTAGGGGTTGTGACCTCGAGGAACTCCGCGTATCTAAGAAGGAGGGTGAATCGCTGAGGGGTGTGTCGCCCATAAGTCCCACGCATCCGAGACATATCTCCTCCTCGGGGCGTCCATTGCGAGATAATATTCATGCATGAAGATTGTGTTAATCTTTTGGATAAGGTCCCTGGCGGTGGGGGGGATGAATGTTTCCATGCTGCTGCGATGCATAGTCTTGCTGCTATTAGAATATAGGTAATCACATGGCGGGTAATCGGTGGGTAGACTTCGCCCCCTATGTTTAAAACAGCTAACTGGGGTGATAACGGAATATGGGTGTCCGTTACCGTGTTCATCGAGCTTTCGACCAGTGCCCAAAATTGGGCCACTTTAGAGCAGTGCCACCACATGTGTGCCAGGTCACCTTTCTGGCCACACTCCCTCCAGCACAAAGGGGAGACTCCGCGTGCGAATCTGGCTATCCTGGTTGGAGGAGTGTACCAGCGGAGATGGACCTTCTTAAGGGATTCAAGGTGGTTTATACATTTTGATACCTGAGTTACACATCTGATTGACCCCTCCCAATCATCCTGATCTGCCTGGAAGTTTAGGTCTGCCTCCCATGTTTCCATATATGTTAGTTTAGGGGGGATTTTTGTGTTATTAGTTCCTCGTACAAGGCGGAGAGACCCCTCGGGATTCTAGTGGTTGAGAACATTAGTCGTTGGAGTGGGGAGGGTAAAGGTCTCCTCAGATCGTGAGAACAGTCCTTTGAGGAGAGGAAGTGGCGAATTTGTGTATATTGTAAGAAGGTATGTCTTAAATTCTGTCTTCCCTCACAAATGTCGTCGAATGTAAGTAGTTTGCCATTCTTCAGGAGATCTCCTAAAGCACTGATACCTGCTTTGAGCCAGGGAGTGAGGTTTAGAGAAGGGATATGCACCCGAAAGGCCTCCATCGGAATATGCTCCGGGGGAAATTTTGACCAGTGAGTAGGAATCTTTTTCCACACCACCTGGAGAGCACGGACCGTAGCCAAGGGGTGCACCACCCCAACCGGACCCAGGGCATTCCCGGCCAGGAGCCTTCCCGGGGAAACTTCCGGAGCAATCTCCGTCTCCAATTGGGTCCAGCCCAATGTCTCTTTTCGTCTCCAAAATTCCCTGTGGCCTCCAGAAGAATGGCTCTGTGATATGAAGTGACGTCTGGGACCCCCATGCCTCCCCCTTTTAACTTCAGGTACATTACGTCTCTGCGGACTCTTGGTCTGCCCCCTGCCCATATGAATGAATTTATACGTCGTTGTAATAGAGTCAACAGTTTGCCTGGGTATCCCAGAGGGACACACCGAAATAAATAGAGTAGTTTTGGGAGCCACAACATTCTGAATGCTTGTATGCGCGCCATCCAAGATAGCAGAGGGAGAGGACTAGTTTCCATCGCCACTCTCAAGGTTGCCATAAGTTTGGTTAAATTTAAACGTGCCATGTTTCTCGAGGCGCATAGGGTCACTCCCAGGTATGGGATGCCCTCCGGGGCCCAGGCAAAAGTGAATTTGGATGAGAGAGATGCCAATTGCGTCTCAAGGATATTGATGGGTAGGGCCATGGTTTTTCCCATGTTCAATTTATAGTAAGATATCTTTGAAAAATTGTCTAGTTCTTTTAATATGGCTGGGATGGAGTTGTCTGGGTCGATGCATGTGATGATTACGTCGTCGGCGTAGAGTCCTATGACGTGGTCCTTCTTTCCCACAAGTATGCCCGCAATATCCGGGTTGGCTCTTATCGAGGCTGCCAGGGGTTCCATAACAAGGGCGAAGATCAGGGGTGACAGAGGGCACCCCTGTCTTGTCCCATTTGTGATGTTGAAATGACGGGATAAATAACCCGATGTGGAGACCCGAGCTCCCGGAAAAGAGTAAAGCCCCAGTATGGCCGCCAGAATTGGTCCAGAAAATCCGAACCGTTCCAGAACCTCTCGCAGGTATCCCCAGTGCACCCTGTCAAAAGCTTTTTCAGCATCAAGGGACAGGAATGCACTGGGGACTCCCCGATTCTCAACAATCTCCACCAGATCCAGCATTCGCCGGGTGCCATCTCTGGCCTGTCTTCCCCCCACAAAGCCCACCTGATCCGCATCCACCAAAAGTGGGATCACCTTTGACAGTCTAGAGGCCAGTACTTTGGCATATATCTTCACATCCGTGTTAAGTAACGAGATGGGACGATAGCTGCCAGGAGTGTCTGGGGGTTTGCCAGGTTTCAAGATGGTGGAGATCGTAGCCTCCAGGTCATCCGCACCTAGCTTCTCCTCTTTTTGCCAGTGATGAAACAATCGGAGCAGATAGGGGGCCAACCGGGGGGAGAAAGCTCTGTAATATTCATTAGCAAATCCGTCCGGTCCCGGAGCAGAGTTGCATTTGAGTGTGTTGATGACATCCGAAACCTCCGAGAGGGTGAATGGCTGGTTCAAAGCGGAGAGAATCTCAGGGGGGATCACTGGGAGCTTCACCCCCGCCAGGAAAGCCCGGATATCCTCCAAAGAGGGTTGTGGTGTCAGAGGATCCCCGGCAAGGTTATAGAGTTTTGTGTAGAAATCCGCCATGACCTCCACTATCTCAGTCGGGTCTCTAACTGTCACACCATTGCTAGAAGTCATAGAGGTCACCATAGTGTTAGCCACTCTTTTCTTCAGTCTCCTAGCTAAGAGCCTACCTGCCCTGTCCCCTGCGGCATAATACTGTGTATTAAGCTTCCGAAGCCCCAGTTCATGCTGATAAAGTAGTTGTGCCCTGAGTTTAGTTCTCAGGTCAAAAATCTGACTAGTCAACTGGGGGGAGGGGTTAGTTTTGTTTACTTTTTCCAGGGTTCCTATTTGATCGGACCAGTCTCTCCAGCAGACCTCCCTCTCCCTCTTTTGTTGCGAGGCCTTCTGTATAAGCAACCCACGCAGAACCGCCTTGTGAGCGGCCCAGAGTGTGCCATCTGAAATCTCCCCGTTATCGTTACTGAGGAAATACTCCTCCAGACTCCCCTCCAGGGATTTCAAGATCCGTTGGTCTGAAAGAAGAGCGACATTCATTCTCCAACGACGCGGTCTGGTTCCCATTCGACCCCGCCTGATTCCCAGCGATACTGGGGCATGGTCCGACCAAGAGATCAGACCAATTGCGGAGGAGGTGCAGAATGGTAGGGTCTCCTCACCAACCAGGAACAGGTCGATTCTGGAATAGGTATTATGGGAACCAGATAGGAAAGAGTAATCCCTTTCCTCCGCATGTTGGTACCTCCACACGTCGTGGAGCCTGAATTCACTGCAAAGTGTTGCCATTTCCCTCCCTTTCCTTACGTGTGGGGCTGAGGAGTCCAGTCTTGCCACCATGATTTGATTAAAGTCCCCACACACCACCAGGGCCCCCTCTTTTGTTTGGTTGAGTTTTTTGAACAGGGATCTTAGAAACCCCAATTGGCCCGAGTTAGGAGCATAGACAGTCGCCAGTGTATACAGTTCCCCTGATATGGTACACTTCAGGATTAGGTACCGTCCCAGCGGATCCGCTTCAGCAGAGTTCAGCTGGAACTGCACCTTGGCGCTCACCATCACACACACTCCTGCTTTTTTCACATTGTGATTTGCAAAGTAGATGTGAGGGTAGGAGGAGTTTTTCACACGAAAATTGTCTTCGGCTAAAAGGTGTGTTTCCTGAACACACATCACATCAGCGTGAAGTCTCCTGGCCTCCTTCCAAAGGGAGGAGCGTTTCACCGGAGAGTTCAGGCCTTTAACATTTAGAGAAACTAGATTCAAAGAGGAACCAGTCCCCGGGAGAACCGAATCGTTCCCCTTCATACTCACTCACTTCCAGCGATCGCAGAGCGAGGTCGCTTGGAGAGGTATAGGAGAGAACAGTCCAAGATGAGCTGCGGAGGAAAATGAGAGTAGAAAGAAGGAAAGGAAAGGGGGAAGGGGTAGCGGGAGAGAGTGGGACTGGGAGAGTAAAGATGCCCAACTAGGAGAGAATTGGAAGGTTGGGGGGGAGGTGTGGCTGGGAGAACTGCGGGGTGGGAGGGGGGGAGGGATGGGGGGAAGGGGGGGAATGGACGGGGAGGGGGGGAATGGACGGGGAGGGGGGAAGGGAACACACTTAATTAAACTTGAGTGTAGTCAGGCCAATGGGGGCGTGACTAGGGGGGGGTAGAGACAGGGAACCCACTCGAGTTTCCCCAGATCCTGGTTCACAGGTGAAGAAATATCCACAAGCACTGTCAGTGAGGGGAGTTATAAGTGTTCGTAAACCTGTGCTGGATCTCGACGTGGGGAGTCCGTATGGGTTCCAAAGGAGGGTGTATTAATCCACATAGACCGATTCGGAGTCCTCCGATCCCTTTTCGACCTCAGGTGCATTCTCCAGAACTAGATCCTTGGGGTCCCTCCGGCCGGGGGCGAGGGGAGTTTGCGGCTTGAGCAGATATGTTCCAGGAGCGTAGAGCCCTGCGTAGCATAGTGGGGGAGGAGAAAGAATGTCTATTGCCTTTATATCGAAAGTTAACAGACACTGGTGTGCCCCATGCATATTGTATGGCTTTCTCCCTCAATATTAGGCAGCTGGGGGCAAACTCCCTTCTTCTAGCCAGTGTGCCTGGTGAAAGGTCAGGGTAGACAGAGGCTTTGGCAAATTGTGAGGGGAGAGAGGGATTGGATCTCATCGCTTGGAGCAGGATGTCTCTCGCCCTAGGATGCAAGAAAGAGATCAGGATATCCCTTGGGACTTCTTTAGGGAGCTTCGTAGGTTTAGGTAACCTGTATGTTTTTTGTAATTCCAGTAATGCAGGGTTAGCATCTGGGAGGGCAGCTGATAGAAAGGCTGAGACAGTCATCGGAAGATCCTCACCATCTTGGGGTTCTGCAACTCCTCTTAACTTTACATTGTTCTTACGGAGTCCATCCTCTAGGTGACACAGCGTTGCCTTTACTGAGCCCATTTCCCTGTCAATCATGTCATAGCTGTCTGCCAAGTTATTATGTGCCGCAGCATACTCCTCCATCTTGGATTCTACAGTTGTGGTCCTCTCTCCTAAGGCCGCCACTTCAGACTTAATGTCTGCCATCATGGAGCGCATCTCCCCCAGCATTGCGTCCCTCATTGATCCCAGCATTTCTCGCATGTTACGCTTTGTGAGAGGGGACTCCTCTCTACTCACATTATTGCCTCGGTGTTCCTGGCGTCTGGGGGACCGAGGGGACCGCGAGGCCCGGGTGGAAGCACTGGAGGGAGACGCTGGGCTGTTCCCGGCCGGCGCCATCTTGGATCCATTGTGGGGCTCCTGATTGAAGTAATCAGTGAGCTTATTTGTGGTCTCCCGGCGGCGGGACCCGGTCCTGGGCATGACCGGAGGTTGTGTGAGGTGCTGGGCTGTCGCTCGTTTCAAAGCGGGAGCGGGAGGGCCGCTGCAGTGCCGTGTATTCGGTCCGTGCTGCGGAGCCTCCTCACAATGCGACCGGCGCCATCGGCTGCTGGACACGCCCCCTATAATTATATTAAGACGTGTAACGTGAACAAATGTGGAAAAGTTAATAGGGTATGAATACTTTTCAAGGCACTGTATTAAGTGATCAAAAGTTACCATCAAATTGAACCTGAACTCTGGTAAGGCTTCATTCAGACTGTGCATTTTTTTTATCTGTTTTTTTATGCAGTTTTGAAGTGCACTGCATAAAACGGATCACTCAAATGACATCCCAGCCAAGTCAATGAGCTTTCACTTTTGCCATTCACACAAGGTACATTGAAAGTGATCCTTTTTTTTTACTTTTGGAGTGCTCCGTTTTAGAAAAGGGTCTGTCAATTTGTCTGGCATTTTTCTGATCCGCTTCTTCCAATAGGAGTCATTGTTTGTGGGTTAAAAAAACCACCCAAAAACGCAGCCATACATGGATCGGAAACGGATGAACTGTTTTTGGATTCATTTTTTGACAGCTCATGTGCAGCAGAACAGAAGAGAAAAAAACGCACTGTCTGAATGTAGCCTAAATGTGCAAACCATCATTTTTTAGATATTTTTCACAAAGGTAAACAAGGTGTCCAAAGACAACACTTTGATACATTTGTAATATCTAGTCAGGTCTATCCGTCTAAATTTAAGATATCATCAACAAATCTGACCATAGTTTTTTAGTTCTTGGGAGTTTTTCTCCATAGACCTCTCAACAGAATCTCAAAAACCAATGTGAAAAACAATGTAGAAGATGAAGGATGCTTACCAGATGCACTGGTAACACTGGAATTGTCTATTGAATGCCAAGAATGGTGTAGACTACAGAGCTCTTCTTGTCACCATAAATGGTGGAAAGCTGATAGACCTCATTATGCCATTAACCACTGGGATCAGTCAGAAATTGTATAGGTTCATTTAAAAAAAAGCCCCGACAGTGTGAATAAGATCTCACCTGTTGCTTTTAAGCAAACATGGGAGGTGTAAGTTGTGTATTATAGCACTAAAGCAAAGCTTCTTCTCACAGTTCTACAATAATGTCACATAACTGTCAATTTATTTTCCGGTTTATTGTATAAATGTAAACTGGGAAGGTGGGGTGTCATCTTAAGTACAGAAAGGACAATGTAGGAACATCTTTATTTCTTTATTTATTCTTATACATTTTCATCACTGAAAGAGAAGGATGTGCTATTATGTCATGTGTTTGTAAAAAAAAAGGGTGTGTAGCTATTATCATCCCAGATTGGTCTGAAAGAAATATATATCTGATTTGAACACAGCAGAAAGTTCTCACAGAATACAAAAAAAAAAATCCTTTTTGTATTATTAAAAATTGTTTAGAGACCTTTTTTTTTGGTGTGGTTGTCATACTGGATTTCAGTAGTGAAGGAATAGGACACCTGATATTGCTGGTTCTTTTTATCTAGCTAGTGATAGTGCTTGGACTTACTGGGTGATGATCACAGAGCAACCCAAGGCAGCCAGTAGAAAAACCTCTAGCCCCGAGCACATCCTTTTTAGAGAATATGATCCTACTTGGGGAATTCTCAGTAGGCATATCCATGGATAGCTCTCATAATTTGCTGTTATCTGTGTCATGAGCATTGTATTGTGAATTCTAATTGATATTATTTGATTCTGTCACTGACAAGTCATTGATGTAACGAATATAGGAGATTAGTAGCTAGATTTGTTTCTATATTATGTAGACAATCTAACATATGTATTATACTGGCATTGATGAAATAAGATTAGGCTAGTCTGTGATATTTATGAGAAACATAAAGCATCATAATTGAATGGCCTACATATTGTTCTGTAATTGACTCTCTAAGAGCCAGTACAAAACCTTTTTAAATATGGCTCCTGATTTGTGTCTACAAGAAATCTGTAATACATATGTCCAGACAAGATTTCCTGCCTCTAAATTGTTACATATCTTTACATCTGGCAATAACGTTACATCCATTTGATAGCTTGTTAAATCTACGAGGACAAATGCCTTTAATAAAGTAGCCTTGACCCTCAGTTTTAGGTAATTGTTTGAAATGTGCTCTTGCATATGTTTATTTAATACTCAGTACATGTGTGAATTATATTAATTTTACAAATGTCTTTTCCTTCCGTAGTATTTACTTACTTCAGCTGACATTTAAGAAGCTCACATTTATGGAAGTAGAAAAGTGATATCTTTATCTTGGCTATCATCCCAATACCGTTCATTTGTCCAGTTATGACTTGATTGTGCATACCTTTTTGGACATATACACTTTTGTAAGTGACATCAAAAGTGACATTTTGAGTCATTTTAGAGCGGATACATTTTTGAAGTATGAGATATGATGGATGATAGGATAGATAGAATAGGTGATAGGATACATAGAAAGAGCGATGCAAGAAAAGCATTACCTTCTTCCCTTTTCTGTCTTCCCGCTCATCCGCTGCTGCTTCCAGGTTGGTGAGTGAATATTCAGAGCAGTGAGGCTGGTAATGCTATTCTTGCATCTATCTTTCTATCTATCCTATCTATCTTTCTATCCTATCAACTATCTATATTTCTATCTATTCTATCATCTATTTCAAGCGCTGTGCAATGCTGCAGAGTTGCACAAATCTTTAGCATTGTGTTATGTTGCGTTTGTTTTCTAACAAACTGAAAAACTCTGCAGTCCGTGTTTACCTGTGCGTTTCAACAAACGCATACTTGTGTTAGTATGTGTTTGTTGAATGGAGTCCTACGAATGCGTTTGCATGTCTGTTACATTGCGTTTATGATTCTGTCAAACGGATCCATTAGACAGCATATACGCAATATGAACCTAGCATTAGGATATGTGCAGACGATTTGGAGACCCTGCATATTGGATGCAGTGTCTCTGGACCCAAGGGAGGTTGGCAATCTGCTTTCTGGGCACGGTGGCTTTTCCCTGCATTCACCCACCGAGATCACGTCTGACTCCACAGTGCTAAATTGACATGCTGTGGACAAGTGGTGGCATGGAAAGCCTCCTAGCATGTCAGTTAACGCTGCAGAGAAAAGAAGCACAGT
Organism: Allobates femoralis; assembly: GCA_033576535.1. NCBI lineage: Eukaryota > Metazoa > Chordata > Amphibia > Anura > Aromobatidae > Allobates > Allobates femoralis. The sequence continues at coordinate 363,530,177 of JARQOC010000004.1, forward strand.
GGGCATGGGATTTCTGGAAATCCCATCCACTGTGCTTGTACTTGTACTACACAATGAAGTGTTATGAACGCAATGCAAACATGCTGTGTCCATAATGCTGCAAACGCTGATTGTGTGCATGCAGTCTAATAGTCCAAATGAAGTATGAAAGGTTGGCCTTTACCGAGAAAAGAAGGAATCAAGTCAGAACTAACATCTTGTATAATGTTTTCCAAGGACAATGAGCACTTTTCTGAAGTGAGATTTGAAGGCATCCTTGCATCCATCACCTAAATGTCAAAAATGTCAAATGGTGCAATATATGATGACTAGTGATGAGCGAATCTTTGGAAGTTTGGGGTTTGGGTTTGGGTGGTGTAGCTGAACCCAAATTTTTTGGTGCACTGTTCATGACGCTGAACTTCACCTGAACCTCAATGGAATTCACTGATTGACTGATCAGCTCTCCGCCCATAATAATCCAGCCAGCTCGCTCCAGTGCTAGCAAAGCACCTGAAGTCCGAACCCGAACAGATCTCCTCAATACCGGGAAGTTCGGAATCCCAAACCGGACTTTAAAAGGATCGCTCATCTTTAATGATGGAAGTAAACGCTGTATATTTTCTTCCTTTTGAATTGCATAATTTAGGCTAGGGTCAGACTTGCGTCATGCATATGCTAAATGCATGTGTTATTTTCATGTGCAAATATTAAAAAACGTATGCGTTAACGCAAGCATTAAAAATGAACACACATGTCATGAAAATGGCAAGGGGAAAAAAAAGCATCCTTTAATGCATTCCTCAAACAGATGCAAGCTCCCTAATGTGACCTAGCCTTAGCCCTACATTGCCTATGCATTCTTATTGCCCAGAGGTCCAGTTACAGTTGTAATTGCTGTGCCTGCTATTTCAATGGCTCTTTCGTAAAAGCAGACTTTTTTTAACTGGATTGGAAAAATCTAAAGTTATTGCCACATTGGAACAATACAATACTAGTTGTAGAAAAGATTCAACTTTATAAGGTGTGGTTCTGCGAATGGGAGTTACACTGGTATGCAACAGTGCTTCCGCTTTATAAATTAAGTGATGTGCTTGGCAACTATGAGAGGTCAGGACTAAGGAAATCAGCAGAATGAAGGGGACATGGCTTGGCTGCCAAACCAACATGTTTGAAACCAGAATTACTTCTCTATGAGTAGTAGTTTTGGTTTGGTTACAAATTAACTTTCCTTTGTTTGAGACTGGCTCATTTCCCAATAGGAACATTATCTGACCATTTTATTCCCCCAGCATTTATAAGAAAAAGTGTTGCTAAAGGAGCCTTATTTTTCTTTAGTTACCTATTAACAAAGATTTTATGATGCCTGTAGATATCACCCCTAACACATTTTGAGCTTCCACTACAGACATTTATAAAGGGAAGCAAGTTGCTTATGCTGTACGTTTTACTGAGGTTTATCACAATGGTTTGTGTGAGCCGTGAAGTTATTGCTTATGTTACAAGGCAGACACTGTGGGAAACTTTCCAATAAATTGGGAAAGAACGGCAAGCTATGTCCATGGTATCAAGTCAGGCCCAAGTGAGTTCTGTACACATGACTTGTGGTTTCCTCTGCCAGGAACTACTGTGCAGCCCCATCAGGATGTGTTCTCCACAGCAATATCTCATTACATTGCTGTTTTATGGGTCATTTCACGTACTTAATGCAACCTAAACAAATGTATAGTAATGACAGTGATAAATGTGGAAATACAGTTTATTTTCGAATTCGGTAGTATAGGAATTCTATCATGAAGCAAACACACTCTGTGAAACATGATAGTTGTACTAATGTATAACAAACTGTGGAAAATGCAAATTATTATACTGTGCTGTTAATAAATAGACTTTCTACTTAAATCTTCTGACTGCCAGTGAATAATTTGTTAGACACAAAGAAGGAATTTCCATCTTCGGTTACAAGGTTGAGAAACATTATGCCATGCCAAAGCAATGACCACAATTTTATAGTGTGTCTTTAGACAATATGACTTGTCAAACGATGTGCAATACAATGTTAATGCTTACAATGTTGTGCCTTTCTTATGCCTTAGACATATGAAACAAAATCTATAAAATGAAGATGTTTTTAAGAATCTCTCAAAATAATTAAAAATAAAATGTAAACCAAATAACAAAGCTAAGAATATTCTGCCATAATTTTACAGCAGACTGGCTGCTTCTATTTCTTTACATAAGAGTCTACCATTATGGTGTCACATTCAGAATTATGCTAGGATTTAAGGGGTTGTCTGGTCTAAACTGATAATCCTGCAGTCACTCTATGTGTAGATTTACTAATTCTCCCAGTGCGTGCGATGGGATGTTTGATAAATCTGCCATTATATAGGGTGACTGCAGAATTATCAGTTTTAGTCTGTGTTCACACGCTGCGCTTTTGTCGTGTTTTTTTAGGCACTTTTTTAAGGGGAAAACGTGCGTAAAAAAAAGCGCAAGAGAACAACTTCATTTGCGCTTTTTTACGCGCATTTCTTCCAGTGCTTATAATGGTGCTATGGAAGAAAAGCGCATAAAAAACTGGAAAGAATTGACACGTTCATTCTTTTACGCACACGTTTTTTGCTACAAAAATGCTGTGTAAAATTGCGCGACGTCTGAATGGCACAAAGTGAATGTCCATTGACTTTGCAGGGAAATGCAGACGCACATGCGTTTTTGGAGCAAATATGCGCGTAAAAAACGCGCCAAATACACAGAGTGTGAACGAGGTTAGACTGGACATCCCCTTTAAGGCACAAACACTACACCTATATACTGACAATGCAGTAACAGTCCATAGATTATTCAGGTAAGTGGGGTAGTTTTCTCTTTTCACATACATTAGAAAAACTCACAGAATTTTAAAATCCAGCGGTTTATTATTGCCCTAGAATCTACATAGAAAAACTGTAGATTAGCCACAAGAAATTACAGAAGGGCTGATCCACATCTAGGTCACCTGATATCAGGGTTTCAGCCTCAGATTTCTATGTCATTTTTTTTTAATCTACATTGTATTTGTATAGGGAAAACATATGATATGTGGACACAGTCTAATATTTGATGGAGTTCTTCACATATGTTGCAGATCTCCGGATTCTTTATACTGGGTATAAGTCCATTATGACCATGACCATGGCTATCTACTGTATCTCACTTCCTTTTGCTGCAGTGTAGATTTTAGACAAATAAGATGCTTATTTTTAATGGCATCTAACAGTTAGTATTTGCCACCTGTATAGATCGAATAATTTATGACAATGCTGAGGCAAGCAGTGGGAGGCAGGACAGCCTCTTGGCGTTAGTCATTTCTCAAGTTGTGACCCTTTAGCACTCACATGGTGTGCTTGCATTGGAGATATATGGTTGACTGTGACATTTCCTTTCAATCACTAAATCTACAACTCCATTTGCTGAAGGGCAAACTAAAGCATGCAGTACACAATATATGGCTGTTGTTTTGTTCCGACAGCTGTGGGGATGTTTAACAAATGTATAAGTGTAAAGCGTCCCAAGACTATGTGAAGTTCTATGTGTATGGGGGGAATAGGTGAGGTACTTGTATCAGTCTACCCGCATCTGCTGTCCATATAGACTTATTTTGTAAAGTGTGTAATGTTCTTGATCTTTGTTCTGCTGCTGCAATACTGTAATTTCCTCCGGGATCAATAAAGTTTATCTTATCTTATCTTATCTTGTCCAACAGCCATTTTGGACATCTCTTCCATAAATAGGAGCACTCATTTGGCTGAGTTGTCCTGTGTTCTATATTAGAGGGCTGTTGCCAGCAATTTCTGCCATCGGCTTATCTCCTGAAGGACAAAGTGATCGGCAATCCAAACTAACATATGCCCGATTAACATCTTCCTAAATGATAAGTTGACCTGTACCCCAAACACATGAGAGTATTAACTGAACCCATCACTATCACTATGGCCGACATTAGTCTAATGTGCACACACTGTGTTTTTTATGCTTTTTTTTTTATGTGTTTTTGGGTGCAGACCTGTCACACATCTTCATGCTTATCCTTATACCCGCAAAGTCAATGATAATTCTGTTGTGCATTTATTGCTTATTTTTGAATTGCAGATTTGGTGCAGAAATGTATCTTCAGCATGTCAATTTCTGGTGCACTTTTGACAGTGTATTTCCAATCCAAATAAATGAAAATGTATGGGAAAGACACATGCACCAAAAACGCATTGTGTTTTTGGTGCGTTTTTCTGCCAGCAGATGCAGGTTTGGTGCAGAAATTTCTGCAACCAAATATTTAACGTACACACATAGCCTTAAACTTGCAGGGAGCTTTACTGCAGTTTACTGTTAGTTGTAAAGTCTCATTTGAGCAGCCCTTTATCCTACAAACATGATAGACTCACAAATATTTTAACACATATATTTTACATGTTTCCTCACATCTTTAGAGGAATATTTTATTGGTTGTAAATTTCCTGTAAATACATTTTTCTTAAATATTTCATGAGACTTTAGGGGAGTAATACTAAAATCACAATGTTTTCTGTAGGTTTATTATATTTGGCTAAGCCTCGACATTTTGAGTCATTAATTTGGAGGATTTCTTCTCTGCTAAACTCTTTTTAGTAATCCATTCTTTTAGTCCCTGCAATAAAGAAGACAATAGCTCAGGATAGATATTAAAATATTGGTTGTGGCCTTAGTTTGCCTGGATTATGACCTCTTGCATCAAACTAAAATGTAGAAAGAGGCAGTCTTCTTTATTTCACCATTGCAATGTTTCTGCTCCATTTTTTTTCTTGTATCTATGTTTTTAAAAAAGTTGACTTGGAAAACCTTGCACAACACACTTAGATTATTCTGTTTCAGTATAATGTCTGCATCAAAGAGAATTATAATACTGCATTGTACCGTTTAATCAATTCTTTAACAAGCATTGTTAGTCTCTTACAGAATATATCACTTTCCTTTCCATCATCAAGAATCTTTCTGTAACTGTAAAAATCTACAGTTTATTCTATAGTATATCAGCACTGCTATGTTTAGCAAAAATTATGGTCACCTATGATCCTATGAATGCCAAGTAAACGGTGGCTTTCACAGGAAATGTGTCATAGAAGCACGGGGACCCCTGCCTGTCATGGCAAACCATAGCATAACACACCCCAGCACTCATTAAATACCATTGTCGGTTATTGACAGTGGCATTTAACAGGTTAATAGCCACAGGAAGAGCTCTGCAGCACCTGCGTCTGGTAGAGGAAGATAATTGCAAAATAATTCAACCATCATCTACCAGGAAAGATGCGGGCCCGCCCACCTAACTGAATAAGTTACCCTCATATGTATATGAATGGTGATAAGTGAACGTATCATCAGAGAATTACTTACATACATTTGAATCAGGTTTTTACGTTAAATGCCTTATCCAAAAATGTTGGGTAATGTTTTTTGTTTTTGATTTTTAATTTTTCATAGCGTGATCTGCATTTAAAAAAAAACGGAAATCTTGTAATGTTCACTAGTTTTACCCATCATGAAATGTTTCTTGTGTAGCAGCTTGGTGAGGAGATACTTTAGTGTCAGTTGAACCAGCTGGTATTATTTTTCACAAAGTGGAAGGATTGCTTATTTAAATTACTGATAGATTTCAGCTGGTATCATGACTTCCATGACTGTTTGCACCTCTCTTTCTTCATGTGAATTTGATTTCTTTGCTTGTGTAGATTGGATGGGTTGTTACCGACATCTGGTGAGAAAGTCATGTGAATAGCACCATTAGAAATAAAGTTATTTCGAAAATTGGTGATGTGTTCAATACCTATGTCACCCGCTGTAGACATGAGGCCCATATGCACATATGATACAGCCTATACTGTTAGATTTTTTTTTAGAGTCCTGGGCACTGAGTGCCAGTGTGTGACTCATTCGTAAGGCATTTTATTGTCCTCCGAAAACAATGCCTCTGAGGGACTAGGCGTTGCCAGCATAACACAAGGATGAGATTTGTATTTCATGTGTGTTCAAGGGCTGTCACAAGATTAAATACAGCTCGATTACTAGTGTTGTTGTGGAGCAACAAGGTTACTTGTGTGCTTCCTGCCATGTTCATTATATTTCTTTTGCAGTATTACATTTTCAATTACTGTTGTTCTGTGACATCAGTAAAATATTACTGAATTATCACAGTGCTATCACATCACCATGTGCATTGTTTGATGACTTTAGTATGTATTTTCTAAGCCTAAATGTCATTGCTCGCATAATTATTTGCTTATTCTCTGTAAAGTGTCTTACTATATGTATATCATATACTAGTGCATCCCAATGAATTAGAATATCATCAAAAATCAATGTAAGGTCCCTTTCACATCAGCGGTGAAACGCTGATCACGGCAGTTGCGGTGAAAAAAGCGCAACTACCGCAATTACCGCATAACGGCACACTTGCGGCAAGCCCGATAAAATGTCTATGGGGCTTGCGGTAAGTGTGCGGCAAGTGCGTTTCGGCACTGCGGCAGGTGCGGCCGTGAAAAAAACGTGTTTTTTTCACAGCTGCATCTGTTGCAAGTGCCGTAACCGCAACTGTACCGCACTTGCCGCACCTGCCGCAAGCCCCATAAACATTACATGGGGCTTGCCGCAGGTGAACCGCAAGTGCGGCCGTTATGCGGTAATCGCGGCAGTTGCAGTTTTTTTGGGGGGTTTATTGGCTGTAAGCCATAATCATCAACATTAATAGAAATAAACACTTGAAATAGATCACTCTTATATAAAATGTTCTTTAGCCTTAATTTATTAACTTTTACAAGGGATAGCATGACAAATTGGACACTATAATTTGTTACCCTGTTTCTTCTGAATGTGCTAATACCCCACATGTGAAATACTGTAGATTGTGGGCACCATGTTGTTTTAGCACCAAATTTTTCACTTTTACAAGAGGTAAAACCGAACACAGGACCCCACAGTGTGTTATACCCACTTTCTTATGAGCATGGCAGGACTCAAAACAGACAAAGCAATATTTTAATTTTGGAAAGCAAATTTGTGGGAAATAGATAGCGGGAACAATATTGCATTTCAAGGGCCCTTAAACTATCTAAACAGCAGAAACACCCCACAAGTGAACCCATTTTGGAAGCTAGACCCTCAAAGATTTTATCTATAGGTTTAGTGAGTATTTTGAACCCACAGGTACTTCACAGAATTTGAATAACAATAGGTAGTCATATTGAAAATTTTCTTTTTTTTTACACTAAATTTCTCACTTTAGAGGTATGTGCAGACAATACAATGTACCCTGGACCCAGTGTCTCCTCCTGTGGGGACGCTGGGAATCTCCATGCCCATGATCTGCATTATACCCGCCGTAATCACCTCCGACTCCGCAGAGCTAAATTGACATGCTGACAAGCGGTGGCATAGATCATAAAATGTAAAATTTTTAATAGCACTTCTAATAAAAAGGTGCAAAAAAACAAAATGGTCTCAGTTTAAGGTTTAGCAAAAAGATTTGCAGTTTAGAATCCAGCGGCAATGTTTGTAGTTTGTAGCCACTGAACCAGGCTCCTGAAAATCTTTTTGCTCAACTGTAGCCCAGGTACATCAGGAACTATGGTATTTCATAACTTAGGCTGCTTTCACATCAGCGGTAATCACTGATCGCGGCAGTTGCGGTGACAAAACCGCAACTGCCGCCATTACTGCATAACGGCCACACTTGCGTTCACTTGTGGCAAGCCCCATGCAATGTCTATAGGGCTTGCGGCAGGTGCTGTTACTAGTTGCGGTCAACCGAAACGCACTTACCGCACCTGCCGCACACTTACCGCAAGCCCCATAGACATTGCATGGGGCTTGCTGCAAGTGAACCGCAAGTGCGGCCGTTATGCGGTAATCGCATTTGCATTTTTTCACTGCCACTGCCGCGATCAGAGATTACTGCTGATGTGAAAGGGGCCTTACACTTGTATAAAGTGCCAAGTTGGTGAAATTGCAGTTCATTTCTAACTTGATTCTTTCCTTTACCTGCAGTGATCTGAGTATGAACAACATAACCAAGCTGCCTCCTGGCACCCTGCATACTTTACATTATCTTGAGGAGCTGTAAGTATGTTTTCCAGATTTTTGCAATACATTGGATGTATAGTTCTGTATTTACTTTGAGAATGAGATAGAACATTTAAGAAACTGTCAGGACTGACGTGGTCAGCGGACACATTGAAAACATTTGTTTGACTGAAAACAAAAAATCCTTGTGATTTGTAGAGAGAAGAAATACACAAGGGACAGGACTATAGGTTTTTGCAAGCAGTGGCTAAATCATGCAAATATAAAGTTTAAAACCTAAGCTGGAAAGTTTCTTGGAAATACTTAAGCAGCAGGATATTAAAAATTTGAGGGCTTCTCATGTTTATTAAAATAGACAGTAAAGTTATAATGAAAAACGGTTGTTTGGGTTTGATTATGTCATGAACATTGAAACGCACGTTTTATTACAGGATAACTCAAATTAATTTCTTTTAATAAATAATTTTCTCTCTATAAATATGACTTGAGGAGAGTCCCATACTAATTTTATATATAATATATTACTTTATATGTTTATTCATACACATAATACTGAATTCATGCATTGTGACTAATTTTCAGGTTGTGCCGTGGGAAGTATATTATATATATATATATATATATTTACATATGCACATACAACTAGATAGATGGATACATAGATATAAATTTAAATTACCGTATATACTCGTGTATAAGCCGACCCGTGTATAAGCCGACCCCCCTACTTTTGCCCCCAAAACCTGGGAAAATCTATTGACTCGTGTATAAGCCGAGGGTGGACCCTAGCACAAGTATACAGCCCCCAGCAGTGTGGTATACACCAGTCCCAGAGGTAGATACAGCAGCCCCAGTGGTAGTATACACGCAGCCCCAGTAGTATATACAGCCCCAGTGGTAGTATATACAGCCCCAGTGGTAGTATACAGGGCCCCAGAGGTATATAGCAGCCCCAGTGGTAGTATACAGGGCCCCAGAGGTATATAGCAGCCCCAGCGGTAGTATACAGGGCCCCAGAGGTATATAGCAGCCCCAGTGGTAGTATACAGGGCCCCAGAGGTATATAGCAGCCCCAGTGGTAGTATACAGGGCCCCAGAGGTATATAGCAGCCCCAGCGGTAGTATACAGGGCCCCAGAGGTATATAGCAGCCCCAGTGGTAGTATACAGGGCCCCAGAGGTATATAGCAGCCCCAGTGGTAGTATACAGTGCCCCAGAGGTATATAGCAGCCCCAGTGGTAGTATACAGGGCCCCAGAGGTATATAGCAGCCCCAGTGGTAGTATACAGGGCCCCAGAGGTATATAGCAGCCCCAGTGGTAGTATACAGTGCCCCAGAGGTATATAGCAGCCCCAGTGGTAGTATACAGGGCCCCAGAGGTATATAGCAGCCCCAGTGGTAGTATACAGTGCCCCAGAGGTATATAGCAGCCCCAGTGGTAGTATACAGGGCCCCAGAGGTATATAGCAGCCCCAGTGGTAGTATACAGTGCCCCAGAGGTATATAGCAGCCCCAGTGGTAGTATACAGGGCCCCAGAGGTATATAGCAGCCCCAGTGGTAGTATACAGGGCCCCAGAGGTATATAGCAGCCCCAGTGGTAGTATACAGTGCCCCAGAGGTATATAGCAGCCCCAGCGGTAGTATACAGGCAGCCCCAGTAATGCAGGCCCCCCCCAGCGTCTCTCCGGTCACCTGTAAAGCAAGCTATACTTATCAGTGTCCCGCTCGCACCCGCCGCTGCCGACATCCGCGATCCTCCATCTTCATGCGACTCCTCTTCCTGTTTCCTGTGCGCGTCGCCGGGAATGACGTCATTGCCGGCGACGCGCACAGAAACAGGAAGAGGAGTCGCATGAAGATGGAGGATGGTGGATGTCGGCAGCGGCGGGTGCGAGCGGGACACTGATAAGTATAGCTTGCTTTACAGGTGACCGGAGAGACCCTGGGGGGGCCCTGCATTACTGGGGATGCGGGGGCTGCTGTATACCGATGTATACATCGGTATGTACCGATGTATACATCGGTATACAGCACTGACTCGCGTATAAGCCGAGGGGGGTACTTTTCAGCCCAATTTTTGGGCTGAAAAACTCGGCTTATACGTGAGTATATACGGTAAATAAGTTTAATAATGAATGTTTAGTGCTGAAAAAAAATGGTGGAATAGATCTTGGAGGAGTATAAAGACATAATTTTGTATATTGCAATAACTACAATCTAATCACTAGCTCCAGCTAAAAAAAAATGTATCAAAAAGACACGAAAAATGGCTGAAAAAATAAACTTACTGTGATGCGACGAGCTGGGGAAGTCAAATATTTTGACGTCATAAGCCAGGAGGGTCAGTCATGGACAGTGGTGGGAGACAAAAGTGTAGTCAGGTAACAGTCCAGACTCAGAATTTCAAGAAGGAAGCAGATCAAGACAAAGGGGCTACGTAAATGGATGTTCAAGGCAAATCCAAGGTCAGGCAGCAAAGATCAGGATATACAAAGTCAAACCACAAAGCACGCACACACCACTTGAGCAAAGCTACAACTGGCAGTGATGTAAGACAAACAGGCAGCTAAACAGCAGAGTAATCCAAACAGGAGACACGTAAAGGAAACATTGCAGAACCCAGACCTGATTGGATGGCTGAATTCTAATGCAAACAATCAGCACTTCATCCTGGTAAGCGTGGTGCACGTGGACACAACAGTAACAATAAGGGTGAAGGCACACTGGCGTTGAACTCGCGCGAGTTTAATGCGATAAAAACTCGCATTAAACTCGGACCTGTATCTTTCAATGATACAGGTCACATTAATGCGAGTTTCTGGCATTAAACTCGCTTTGCGAGGGCAATGCGAGTGCAATCGCAGCATGCTGCGATTGCACGCGATTCCCTCGCGCGAGTGGCCATTATAAGTATATGGGTGCGAGTTAAACTCGCACCCACACAGCACACGGTGCGATACTCGCACCCTGTGCTGTTAAATTCTATTACTGGTTTCCCGGTACATAAGTAATCATCTGCACCGCTGAACAGCGTGCAAGATGATTACTTACTATACATGCAATGCGGGAAATTTAAACTCTGTGGCTTTGACAGCCGCAGAGCTTTAATTTCCCGACAAATGCTGCCCGCGGTCCTTCAGGACGTGGACAGCATCATAAAACAATCACAATCACGCACACACACGCACTCACACCTAACAATCACAGCACACTAACATACATACAGCCAGCCACACTCACCATACGCACCATACTCGCACCATACACACCCACAAACACGCACAGCACTCGCATCACTGTCATGCATCAAAAACGCGGTGTTTTTGATGCATGATAGTGTGCCTCCACCCTAAAAGATATTAACAGCACTCAATAAACTGGAGTCAATAAATCACTTTTAACTATCGTTTGGACGCTTCAGCTGCTTCAGAACCTTCAAGAGCAGCTGTTGAAAGCTCAGTAGGAGCCGAAACATCCAGAAGGTAATTAAAAAAGAGATATTTTGACTCCAAATTACTGATTGAATGGCTGAACTGCCAATCACCAAGCTGACAGCTCAACATGCCCCTGCTTACGATTGGATGGCTAAACTGTCAATCACCATACTGACATAAATTGTCAATTCATACCATTTTGACAGCTCAGCATGACCCTGCCTCCAATTGGACAACTGACCTGTCCATCACCATACTGAGAGCTCAACACGCCCCTGCCTCCAATTGGACAACTGAACTGTCCATTGCTATATTGACAGCTTATCATGCCCCTACCTCCTAGTGGATGGCTAAACTGTCAATCACCATATAGACAGCTAAGCATGCCCCTTTCCTCCAATTTGACAGCTGAATGATTCATCACCATACTAACAGCTTAGCATGCTCCTGCCCAAGATTGGACGGCTGAATTGTCACTCACTCGCGTCCAGACCTACCGGTAGGAGGAATTGTGACACTTACTTTATTAAATCTTCAGTGTAAAAATCACAAAACAAGCTAGTGATATCACAAAACAAGAACAAAACACATCAACAACCTTACCACAACCTTGTGATTTTTATACATGATGACCTAATAAGGTCCAATTTTTATTCATCTGCTTTATTCAGCCTCTTTTCTTATTTTTTTATTAGTTTAGTAATATATACACATATAAAATTAATCATAGCTTATTACCTGCAAGCTATAATGTAAGCTATATCTCCACCGTAGAAGTGATGCTTTGTAATAGGACATCTTTAAACAATGTGGATGACATACTGAATCGCCACCCTTGCAGCCATGGCTGAGGGGAGACCAGATTCTTTGTAACTGCCATACTTATTACACACTTTCAAAATATAGTGTCGCTAAACCAGAGCTATACTTTGTCTTAGAACTAGTTTATACTGGCATTCGTTTCTCATTGATGTCAGCTTGCTTTAACTGGCATAGACTGAGTGTTGGAATGTGGCACAAGTGAATTTGATTCTTTCAGGTTATTCACCCGCATAATAAAATGTCATCGTTATTTCTAACCAATCTTGCTATTAATCACAAATGGTTGAATTTATAAAGTAAAAATGGTGCAAACACACAAATCTGTGCAAATAATAACAATAGAAGCTGAGAAAACAAAATAAATTACTTGTTTGGTTTCTATGAACGACCCATCCATTTGTCTTTTGTACCAGTTTATAAGGGTCTCATTTTGAGTTTTTTCAGCTACCAGTACACTAAAGCTGGATTTATATAAAAAGACTTTGGAATAACCAGACCTATTTTAATATCTTGATCTGACCATTTGCAAGCAAATATTATACTTGGGTAAAACAAATTTCTGCAGAAAAAATACGATCCTCATTTATTTTCTCATAGTGGAAAAATGTAAGCCTCCTATACTGTAGTAATAATAATATGAGATCTTTTCACATTCTACACACAAAATAATAGTGGTGGCTGTATAAAGCATAAAATATCTTTGAGATCTTATTCAGACATATGTGTTTTTCTCATACGTTAAGAAAAAGACCGATTGTCAACATTGTGTTGGGTCACATTTTCATCATTGTTTGGTCAGGGGTTTCATTCTTAAGGCCGGGGCTCCACATGTGAGAGCGATGCAAGAGACTCGCACGTGTCTTGCATCACATCCCCTGACAAGCCCACCAACTCTCCTGATAGGAGGATGGAGCTGCATGTCTCTATGATGATGATAGACATGTGCGAGTCTCTCGCATCGCTCTCGCATGTGGAGCCCTGGCCTTAACATCAATAAATGTTTTGTATGCTGAAAAGAAAATGTCAAGCTTCTCATGCCCACTACAGTGTTAAAAATGGACTACACGCAGATTGCATATGAAGATGATGCCTCGGAATTCTTTTTGCGGATACAAAGTCCGCAAAAAAAAAAAACAATTTCAAGAGGGAAGAGAAAGCAGTGTGTATAAAGAAATGGAATCACCCAGATTTAATGAAAAGAGAAAAAAAATGTATTTGAAAGAGATACAGCTAACAACAATAAAAAACAATGAAAATGCATAAAGTGCAATAATATGCAGACACAACCCCACAAATTCACAGGCTCCAGTACCGAATAAAGCGCATTCAGTGGTAAAGGAAAAAACCTTTCTTATAACCAATTGCCATTCTTTTTACAGTTCTCCAAAAACTTAGCATCTATTACAGGTTCAAATAACAAGTGAAGGCTAGTTTGCTACCCATAGAGCACAATTTTATGCTCCATAGAGCCCAAGGACCGGGCCCGTGCATATGACACTGAGCGACACCATAGCAATTACAGAAAAAATGCTCAAATACAATCCCTGTCCAAGTTCAGGTACATAAGACAATCAGAAAACAGCATATGGCTAAACCAGTGTTACCTAGCCTGTATGTGGAACACTGACCCAAGATAAGGCTCTGCTAGGCTATCGGCGCTCAGAGCGAGAAGAGATGTGGTGGAGGACCCAATACTGTGGTGCCCTCAGTTTCCATTACTACTAAAGAAAAAAAAGACACATGAGCAACACCATAGTTCTATCAATTAAAAACATAAATAGAACACAAATGTGGAGAAAGGACATCTGAACGACACCTTAAGGCCACTTCACACGCTAGGATATCGTTAACGATATCCTTAGAGCGATCACGTGACAATGATCGTTCCGACATCGTTAGTGCGTTGTTACACATAAGGATATCGTTAACAATATCCCATTCGGCAACGTACAAGTTAAATAGGAGAGGAAGGACTGAACGATGTTTTAAAGAGGCAGGAATAGGAGATTTTTGAACAAGATCATTCAAAAAGGTGTCACACTGCACGATGTAGCTTCTTTCAGGAGCGTTAATTGTACGATAGATTTGAGGTCAGGATCTCAAATCTTGGATGAACTATCCATGGATTTTTTCTTCCTATATCGTTCGTTTACAATACCCGAACGATATCTTTTGACCGATCACAAATTTGTGACTTTTCAAGGATATTGTTCAGGATATCCTTGCGTGTGAAGCGGCCACATATTGTAATAATAGGCTGGCCTTAGGTTGGCTTCACACTGCAGTTTTTCACTGATCAGTGTCTATCAGTGTTTGGGTGCCAAAACCAGGAGTGTCTCCAAAACTCAGAACAGGTGTCAACCTTTCAATTATAGTTCTTCTCTGCAAGTTCCTTTCCTGGTTCCTCTCTGGGTTTTGGCACACAAACTGGATGGACACTGATCAGTGAAAAAGCTGCAGTGTGAAGCCAGCTTAAGTAGTAAGTAGGTATTTATCTGCTCTTTTTCCTAATTGAAGCCAGTCAAAATGGATTAAAACCAGACTAGAGCTTAATTCAAATATCTTTATATGGCGGCCGTCACACGGAACGATATCTTTCCCGATATCGTTTAAGCGATCTCCTTTTTGATCGCTTAAGCGATATCGGGCAAGATATCGTTGCATGTAATCAAGCGATTTACGATTTGAAATCGCTTGATCGTGACATCACTGATCTGAGCTCCGGTTCTCAGATCTAGCGATGAACGATGCAACGATCTGCATCATCGTGGTGTATGACACCACGATGATCCATCTCCCAGCGACCGCGCCTATGCTGGGAGATGGTAACTATGGTACACGTCGGGTAACTAAGCGACGCGCGGCGCCTAGTTACCCGATGTGTACCATAGTAACGAGCGAGATCGCGGCTCCGCATCGCTGGTGAGTCTGTCTGTGTGACATCTCACCAGCGATGTGAGCGATATTGTAAGCGATTGCGCGTGCACGTGATCGCTTACAATATCGCTAAAGATGTTGCAGCGTGTGACGGCCCCCTAACACTTCAAGTGAATGCTATATATCTTATGCCTTGATGGCATTAGAGTCAAGATTAACGGTTAGGAAAACTTTTCACTTGTTTTTCTTTGATGAATTTCAATCCTGTTTTTGGAATAAAATATTCTGCACAAACAAGGACCATTTTTATGGCCATGTGAACAAAGCCTAGCACATGGTAATGTATAGTAATTGTGTGCAAAATGTTTAGGATTATGAGAAATCCAAAAGAATCCCAATAGAACAGATGCAAACTCGTTAGCAACACTGTGAATCTGATAGAAAAAAATCAGATATGTTGATGGAGTTGTTCTTTTTAAACAAATAAAGTGTCAAAATGTAAGCAAAAAAGCCAGAGTGTATGAGTCTAAAAACCAAATAGGGCTATATAGCATCAGCGTACTTACATCAGTTTAGAAATATCCTTGACAGTTATTCCTCCCATGTCAAGTCTGTGAGAGATGATGGCATATAAGGTTATGTACACACATTACTATCTTTTGAAACTGTGATTTATTTCCTTCTGTACTGACATGGAAAATGTCTAACATATAGATATGGAACAAATGTGGACAATTTTATACAACAAAACTGGAGTGCTCATGTATCTACTTTACCAAAACAGAATTAACAAGTTGAATTCTAGGCATATATAAGGAAGCATTACATAAGTATATTTAACTTTAATACTGGTTAATGAAGCAGGAAATAGGTTAAAATAATTTGTATATTGAGAAGCTTGTTTTGAAGCTTGTTTTGATGGTTATCATTAAAACTCATTGTAGATTCACTCTCAACAATGCAGAAATAGCAACAATATACTAGAATGTTTATGTAAAACTGTTCCTCTCCGCTGCTGACTCCAGGGTATGTTAAAGGGGTTGTCCACAACGCAGACAACTATTTCTCAATTAGCATGTTTGTTACTGGTAAAATAATACTTATACTCACCTCTGGAGCCAGCACAGTAATAGGGGTGTTGGCATTTTCTCTCGTGGGGCTCACTTGACGTTATTCTGTCTCATGAGCCCATCGCCCAATCAGCACTGACTTCACTCTCCCCATCTTTGGACAAATCAAACATCAAGACAAAGTCAGAGGTGCTACTGGGTGCTCAGTACATTTTTGATGTACGATACAACTGAAAGTGGGGGAACAGACGCCATCACTGATTGGTGCAAACCTTGAGTGACATAACATATTGACGTTTATCACTTTTTCTGTTTAATGTGTGCCCAACCCACTTGTTTAAAGGAAACTGTCACCTCCAAAAGCCTGCAAAGCACTTTTTATGCAATTCAGTGATGACTGCACATGTTTTGTAGGGGATAAACATGGTTAACAGATTAACTCAATTATTTCAAGCAACTAGCCCCCTTTTAAAGCAGCAAATCTGCATATATTCCTATAATTCAATTAGCATAAGAAATTATATCAGATATCTTTTCTTCATTAACACATTCTCCTGTGTAATTGAGAAGATTACTAAAATTATGTAAATATGTTATTTTGTAGCAGGGCTGAAATTCAGTTGAAATTAGGTTTTTGTGATTGAATTAATTTTCATGTCAAGAAATGACTTTGTAACTATTTTCAATTCATCTGACTCTTCTTCATAAGAATAAAGAGAAACTGCTCTCGCCAAAGCGACCAATGACCTTCTGACAGCAAAATGTAATGGTGACCACTCTCTGCTTATTCTTCTTGATCTCTCTGCAGCCTTTGACAATGTTGACCACCATCTCCTACTCTCCATGCTGCACTTCATCGGCATCAAGGACACTGCTCTCTCCTGGTTCTCTTTCTATCTTTCTGATCGCTCTTTCAGTGTATCTTTTGCTGGCTCCACTTCCTCCCCTCTTCCTCTCACTATTGGGATCCCTCAAGGTTCAGCCCTTGGACCTCTTCTCTTCTCTCTCTACATGGCCCCGATTGGAGAGACCATCAGCAGATTTGGCTTTCAGTACCAACTTTATGCTGATAAATATAAAAAGGGGGGGGACAAGAGGCGCAATAGTGCCCTATCACTAGTGACACTAGTGTTATAATGGGATGCTGTGGAGCCACTGTGGTCCAGTTGTGATCCCCACAACTGGTTTGAAGGCGTTTGGGAAACAATGTTCCAAGCTGCTGCAGGACCTCCACCTACCACTGGACAGTGGTATGTTCCAAGAGAGATGATGGGACTGATGGTGTGCCACGGTCCGCGCTGCTCTGGGTTCAAAAAAACTCACCAAGGAGCCAGACAACTTTTCATCCTGATTTATTCCTCCTACGCGTTTTAACTCCACACCCGGCGCCTTCCTCAGGGAGTATCCCTCAGGGAGTATCCCTGTGGCGTTGAAACGCGTAGGAGGAATAAATCAGGATGAAAAGTTGTCTGGCTCCTTGGTGAGTTTTTTTGAACCCAGAGCAGCGCGGACCGTGGCACACCATCACTCCTATCATCTCTCTTGGAACTTTATGCTGATGACACACAACTATACACTTCATGCCCTGACCTTACTCCTGCTCTAACAAAGAACACCAATGACTGTCTAACCACAGTTTCCAATATCATGTCCGCACTCTATCTGAAACTCAACCTTTCCAAAACTGAACTTCTTCTGCTCCCGCCCTCCACTAACCTCTCTAAATCTGACATCTCTCTCTCAGTGTGCGTCACCACGATAACGCCTAGGCAGCAGGCTCGCTGTCTGGGTGTTATGTTTGACTCTGATATTTCCATTACCCCATATATTCAATTTCTCGCCTCCTCTTGCCACTTGCACCTGAAGAACTTCTCTAGAATTCGCCCCTTTTTCACCTTGGAAACCACAAAAACCCTCACTGTTGCCCTGATTCACTCCCGCCTTGACTATTGCAATTCTCTTTTAATTGTCCTCCCCCTCACTAGACTCTCCCCTCTCTATTCCATCCTTAATGCAGCAGCCAGGATCACCTATCTAGCTAACTGTTACTCGGACGCTTCGACTCTATACAAGACATTGCACTGGCTGCCTATACACTATAGGATCCAATTCAAGCTGCTTGTTCTCACCCACAAAGCTCTTCACAGTGCAGCATCACCATACGTCTCCACCCTCATCTCTGTCTGTCACCCCAACCGTTCTCTTTGCTCTGGAAGTGACTTTAAACTCACTTCTGCATTAATCTGAACCTCCCACTCCCGGCGCCAAGACTTCTCCAGAGCTGCACCGATTCTCTAGAATGCTCAAGAAATTAGATCTATCCACAACTTACATAGTTTCAGGTGATCCCTAAAAACACATCTTTTTAGGGCGGCCTATCATGATCCCTAGTCAAAGTTATTTAGACATAGCCTATCCGCTCCACTAATCTCAAATGCTTCACAAATAATGATTGGTGGCCACTTAGGCTGCGCCTATCTGTTCCTCATTTTCTCAAATTGGCTATACCATCATTATAAATAAGCCCTGGTACTTTGTGTCATCCCCACCTCATTGTTAGATTGTAATCTGTTATGAGCAGATTCTTCTTCTTCTTCATCTTATTATTATTATTATTATTATTAAAGTGAACCTGTCACCAGGTTTTTCGCATATAAGCTGCAGTCACCACTAGTCTGGATCTCGAGAGCGTCATAGGCTATGTTGTGAGGCGAAATTTTAACCTTGCACGTTCCAATTCACCAAACAATTTTGGCCCTATCTACATAATGGAGAGAACATGACAGTTACCAGTTGACAGTTGTGAATGAGAGAGGCTTACTGACAGCACCAAAGACTAACAGCATATATCAGCATATAGTCACTAAGGTGGTGCCCTGACATGGAATATTCAGCATGCACGGGGACATGTATACACCCCACATGCACACAAACAGTAACAGCTAAGGTGGAGCCCCAACATTGGATACTCACCACGCACACGAACACAAACACACACACCACAAAGAGACACACACAACACAGAGACACACACTACACAGACACCCCCCTCACAGGGACACACACACATACACACCCTATAGGGACACATACACCACAGGGACATACACACATACACACCCCACAGGGATACAGAGACACACACACACCCCACAGGAACACACAGACCCCATAGGGATGGACACACACCACAGAGACACCCCTCCCCCACAAGGACACACACCACAGGGACACCCCTCCCCCCCAAAAGGACACACACCACAGGGATTCCCCCACAGGAACAAACACACACCACTGGGACACACACACCCCAGGGACACACACACCACACAGACAGACACAGATGTCCACAAATTGCCTCACACAACTCGCCTCATACGTCTGGTATTTTTAATTTCCAAAAATAAACATCTGATTAAAAACAGCCAATGTGCAACACATTTACCATATAGGGAATTAAGGCAGATGTCAGTCACATGAGCTGTCTTTTATGTGTATGTGTGAGGTAATATATACTGCCCAGCCGAGGGAGGGTTTACTGTTTGCTGGAGATTAATATTAATATGACATATTCAAATTCTATTTTGTTATAGCTAACAGCAGTCATTTATTAACCCGGACGTAGCCTGGTAGTACAGCTAGTACTGTATATAAGTCCCCAAGCCAATCTGTGAAACATAAAAAATTGTTTATATAATACTACCTATAGAGTGATCAACTCCAACGGCCATCGCTGGTCTTGATCCAACGCCTCTTCTTGTCATGTGATTGCCGCCCTCCTTCTCTGCTTCTTGTGGATGACGTGTCCTATGTCATCCACACACTGGTCTTCATTGCTCTTTTGTGGACGCTCATCTCTCTTTGCCCTGCTGAGGGACAAGCAAAATACTATAATGAGTAGGCGAAGGGAAAGGTTATAGAAGGCCGAAGCATGTGCAAAATGTGGGTGTTCTTTGACCTTTCCTTATGCCTGTGCATTACTGTACTTTACTTCCCTCATGACCACTGTAGAGTCATCTTTGTGAGTGCAGGTAAATGTTAGACACAAGCATCATGTTGTATATCCCAAAGAAATTCCTAGCATGCATTTTCATATAGAAATCACAAATATGACTTTAAGGAGTTCTTTGATCTTAATTACGAAGTTTGTAGTCACTCTGTGTGATTGTAGACTAGTGGATCCTCAGATTGCATGCACTGTGTTTTATAAGGATTCTTCAATATCGGAGCTTGGAACGCCAGTCACATAGCTGAGAGTTTGTGGCATGCGCACTCTTTTCCACATTCTGCCTAGATGGGTGTGCAAGCGCATTGAGTGAGGATGCACCTGTCTAGTCAAAATCTGGCTGGGAGTATGCATATGATATAATCGTGGGTACATGACCGCTGTTTCCTGCTCAGACACTATGAAATCCTCACAGCCCACAGTATGTGTGATCTGAGGATTCACAAGTGTGGATTTAGACTGGCCAACCCCTTTAAAGATAAGTAATACATGATATTGGATTTTAAATGTCACAGGATGTAGGCTGTAGCAATAACCTCATCAAATACATCTGTATATTTTACATTTTTTTTACATATCAAAAGACTTTATGTAAATAATTCACATCAGTTGGCCTTTACAATGAAATAATATTGGTGAGCCCAATTTAGTTAGCTTCAGAAAGCAGCTTTTAGAGCCAAAGTAGCAAAGTAATAGATACCTTTTGTCTCATAGATAGAAATGTATAAATTAATTTCAACACTTAAACAAATACATTTTGTTAACAGTTTTTGAAAGTTAGAGCAACATGAGGTCTGTACAGCTGTGCACTGAGGCTGTACCACTCCTTTCTACAAGGCCATGTGGCCCCTGTGTGCTGAAGTACAGGCATTGTGTCTGATTACCTCTACATATACAGCATTTCATACAATTTTCTGGAATGGAGTTTGTACAGATTCTGAGAAGAAAAACTTTAGTGAACCTCTTTGAAGGGCCCCTGTCGTCCGTCTTTACACCTAGACGGTAATAGGAGCGTGTTATTATTCTCATAATAAACCCTTTAATGATGTCTGTATTGACTCTAAAAGTTAAGTGAAATTATTTAAACACTAAATGTATTTGTCCCTGCTCCCATTGCCAGCAATCGCTGGACTAGTCCAGGACCGCTGCCAATCAATGCTACTGGGGAGCATGCAGTATAACTGGCATCTCAGCGTGTTTGCGTAAAGCAGGGAGGTGGAGAAGAGAGGCAATTAAACTTAGTTTTCAAACATTTATTTAGCATTTAGGGATAATACTGATATCAGTAAAGAGGTTATTAAGAGGCTAAGGGGTACTTCACACACACACACTTTCCAGCGATCCCACCAGCGATCCGACCTGGCCGGGATTGCTATAAAGTCTCTCTGGAGTCGCTGGTGAGCTGTCAAACAGGCAGACTCGCCAGCGACTCTCCAGCGACTTAGCAGCTGTGAGATCGCTGGTAACTATGATAAACACCGGGTGGTTTATCTTGGTTACCAGCATCCTCCTGCTTACAGGCTGCGCTAAGCAGGAGGACGCTGGTAACCATGATAAACACCGGGTAACTAAGCAGTGCATGCTGCCTAGTTACCCGGTATTTATCATAGTTACCAGCCTGTGAGGTCGCTGGTTCGCTCGTCTACTGCGGTCACACGCAGGGATGTGTGCTGACCAGCGGGACACCAAGGACCAAAAAATAGTTCTGAACGACGTGCAGCCACCAGCGACCTCTCAGCAGGGGCCAGGTCGCTGGTGTGTGTCACACGCTGTGACATCGCTGGAGAGGTCGCTGTGACATCACAAAACCTGTGACGTTGCAGCAACATCGCTAGCGATGTTCACCAAACAATAATGAGTAGTCCAACACTGATGAATGTGATTAATAACCGCATTCATCCACCACCAGAAAATCTGCAAAAAATCAGTGCAAAAAATCCGCACAGGAATCACACAAAAAGCTCTCTGTTTATAATAAATATTTTTTCCAGTTTGTAGCAAGTGCTATCAAAAAAGTATCAAAAACAGGGCTATTGGTCTGTACGTTTTTTGCAAAAAATATACGTAAGCTGTCTCACCTCGTCACGGTTGTCCTAGCGAGACAGTCCCTAGCTGATGTGTGCATTTAAAACCTGAGTGTGTGAACATACCTCAATCCAGGCTCCAGCCAGGACTCCACTCTGTGGGCTTTATACCTGTGAAACAGCTTATGTGTGGACTACTCATAGGGGAAGGGTGGGTCACTTCCCTTTCCTGCGAACAGGAGAAATACATTCACCAAACAATAATGAGTAGTCCAACACTGATGAATGCGATTAATAACCGCATTCATCCACCACCAGAAAATCTGCAAAAAATCAGTGCAAAAAATCCGCACAGGAATCACACAAAAAGCTCTCTGTTTATAATAAATATTTTTTCCAGTTTGTAGCAAGTGCTACCAAAAAAGTATCAAAAACAGGGCTATTGGTCTGTACGTTTTTTGCAAAAAATATACGTAAGCTGTCTCACCTCGCTGTCTCACTGATTTTTTGCAAATTTTCTGGTGGTGGATGAATGCGGTTATTAATCGCATTCATCAGTGTTGGACTACTCATTATTGTTTGGTGAATGTATTTCTCCTGTTCGCAGGAAAGGGAAGTGACCCACCCTTCCCCTATGAGTAGTCCACACATAAGCTGTTTCACAGGTATAAAGCCCACAGAGTGGAGTCCTGGCTGGAGCCTGGATTGAGGTATGTTCACACACTCAGGTTTTAAATGCACACATCAGCTAGGGACTGTCTCGCTAGGACAACCGTGATGAGGTGAGACAGCTTACGTATATTTTTTGCAAAAAACGTACAGACCAATAGCCCTGTTTTTGATACTTTTTTGATAGCACTTGCTACAAACTGGAAAAAATATTTATTATAAACAGAGAGCTTTTTGTGTGATTCCTGTGCGGATTTTTTGCACTGATTTTTGCAGTATCGCTAGCGATGTTGCAGTGTGTGAAGGTACCTTTATAAAGATCCTAATACCTTCTGGGAGTAAATCCTATTGACATATTCCCTTAAGGAATGTGGAGAGATACAGAGGTACGATAGAGTTGCCATGCACTTCTATGAAAATCCTGTTATGACACCAAACAAGACCACTGTTCTACACCTGGGAGCATGAGGTCTTTAAGTATATATATCATTTTTATATTTTTGGTTTAATTTTTATCTCTCCACATACTGATAATATCAGAAGTCTGGGTCCTGAGATCCTCTCTGATCCCTCAAAAAAATGCTCTGATACATGTAGCATATCATGCAAAAGCATTCCGTTCCTGCCTGAGCACATGGGCCGAGTTTAAATTCTATGAAAAAAAGCAAAGAAGGATATCATGTCATTGAGTATAAAACTTCACAATTTATTAGTACCACTTAAAAGGTTTCAGATACAATACAAAAAGCAAATATTTAAAGGCAAAAACTGACACGTTTCAGAAATAGAACAACTGTCCTTAGTTGTAGTATTCTATGAGCCTGTAAACAAAGTATAGCCCATATACCGTCCTGTGCGATAGGTATACTCTAAGGCAGAGGTCCCCAAATCCAGGCCTCAAAGGCCACCAACAGTGCAGATTTTCAGGATTTCCTTAGTATTGCACAGGTGCTAATGTGATCATCTGCACATACAACCCCTGTGCAATACTAAGGAGATCCTGAAAACCTGCACTGTTGGCGGCCCTTGAGGCCTGGAGTTGGGGACCTCTGCTCTAAGGCTTCCACATACAATCACTTCTCAGACATCAGGATATATTATTAATGTTTTTAACTATAATAAAGCATAAACATATTTTTATTTGTTTAGTTTTCATGGATTCCATATATTCATGCAAGTAAAATCTAGTAACTAAATTCAAAGCAAACTACTATAATAGGTAACTTAATGTAATCTGATTTCTGTCTTCACAATGAAAATTACTCCCATTCCAGGAAATAAATTATCCATCAGACATGCAGATTGAAAAGAGGACGTTGTGTGCATTGTGAAACATCAGCAGTTCTATAAATGTATACATTAAATGTAAAATGATATCACAACGGAGAGGTGTGTGTTTAAAGCATGTGCTAGAGGTTTTGCACATTGACATCAAACAGATCTGTGCTCTTCTCTGAAATGTGAACCAAGGAACCTTGTAAAGTTGATATCTATAATCACCACCCGGAGTAGATTGACTTATTCTTGCTTTATCAAATATCATTTCAGGATTTAGACTGTCTCTTCTCAAGGCAAAGTAGGTCTTCTAGCAGCGTTAACATCAACAAATGGGTCATGGAGTTCCACAAGTTTAGCACAAACTACATAGTAACCCACACCTATAATTAAGTAGCTTTATATTATGAGCAAAACAGTGGATTTATAGGGTTGAGATATCATAAATAAACCTGAGATGGTGTGAAATCCATATTAAGATGCAATAATGGTTTCTTAGCTGGCAGACACTTAATGACTTGATCCACATGTTAGCATCTTGTGTACTCTTGGTAGACACATGACAATTATTGTTAGCCATTATCACACTAAAGAGTAAATAGTCTGAGAACATTTGGGCAATTAAATGTATTTGGAAAATAAAGTGAAATCTTGGTTGTGAATAGTGAAATGTTAATCTAAAGTGGTGATACTCTTTAGATACCTTTATCAGGACTTGTAGTCTGAATCCAGACACACAGAAGAGTCAGAAAAAGTTGTGATGATAGGCTCACTGTGTCCACGGGTGCACCAGAAAAAAACATATAAAGATAAGTAAGATCTGGGCACACCTCAAATTCTCATGAAAAAATGCGGACCACACAAAATGTAAGAGGTTAAGTTTTATTCTTATTTTCTTTGTTGCCACACAGCGTCCAGACACCAAATATAACCAACGTTTTGTCCTCTCACATAAGCCTTTCTCAAGGTTTCAGTGTTGGAACTGGTGGAGGTTCCAAAGAGAACCTGAATGGAAAAACGAATCCACTTCAAACGTGGAGGCACACCTAAGGATCCTGTTGCTTCGCTGACACTGACTACATGTAAGGTGTTTTTCCCTGAGCCTTGTCTCGTACTCCAGATTAACTAGTGCCTCTCGCTGGTGTTTTCTCATCTTCTGATGTAAACAACAGGATCCTTAGGTGTGCCTCCACGTTTGAAGTGGATTCGTTTTTCCATTCAGGTTCTCTTTGGAACCTCCACCAGTTCCAACACTGAAACCTTGAGAAAGGCCTATGTGAGAGGCCGAAACGTTGGTTATATTTGGTGTCTGGACGCTGTGTGGCAACAAAGAAAATAAGAATAAAACTTAACCTCTTACATTTTGTGTGGTCCGCATTTTTACACAGAAGAGTCAGACCTTTGGCGAACCAACGCCACGGACCTGAGTTTTTCCACAGCATATGTCATTAGGGGGAGATCATCAGTCTGCCATACACATTATATAGTCAGCTAATCCATCTTAACTAGATTATACTTATCCAGTGGCGTAACTTCAGGCCCAGGGGCCCCAATGCGAAAGCTCCCAATTATTGCAAATCTTTAATAGTAGTAGTCTTTTTCTATGGGCCAAAGGGACTTTTGGGGCCCCCCCTAGGCTGCAGGGCCCGGGTGCGATTGCAACCCCTGCACCTATTGTATTTACGCCCCTGTACTTATCTAATATTTATGGCTATCATTTTGATTTACAGTATTCCCATTTTGCCCATCTATTTGTTTAAGCTGGTATTGCATGACCCCCATTCTTTCTTCAACAATGCCAGTGGTCAATTCTAAAATAAAAAAAGTCAAATAGAAAATGAGAAAAAAATACAGCAGAATTCATCCTACACAAAACAAGATATACTGCAGAGAAAACAAAAAAAACAGAACCAGAGGCTGACTGTATATTGACATTTGATTTGATAAAAAAAATCCTGTTACCTTACTGTTAACCTGGAGTGGGAAATAATAAAAGATGTATTCGTAGTACAGTAGTTAAACAATTAATAGGTCAGGAATGAATATATCTGTACAAGAGGTTGTGGATTATCCGGTGCCATTCACCATCCTAATGGGTCCAGAGCAGCACTGATATGTCGCATCTGCATGGTCCAGGGCATGCTCATCTCCTGTTGTAGAAGTAAGGGGTGGACAACTTTTTTAAGTTTAGTCATGTACATGTATTAGCCTTCTTGTAAAGGGCTCACTTTTTTTAAATGTCTGATAAACTCATCAACTTGCAACAATCATTAGTATTTAGACAGGAGTGATTTGACTAGAGAAATTTACGGTATATTAGGTATCAGGTTTTAAGAGGTGACAATTTGGAATGTTGATAAAAGGTTTTAAGTTCAGCATAATACTATTAATCAGAACACTTTAACCATAAAATGAAAACTTAAATGTGGCCGCATTACGCCTGTATGACATTTGATCTCGGTTTGGTAATATTTTTTAGTCTATGGTTATTTTACTTCTATAATGTCCTGTGATATCCCTATTAATAAAAGTATACAGATTGTGTACACTCATCCACACATGAAATCAACCAAGTAACTTCCGCACTCATCATTTGTCTACTTAGCTGCTGAAGGATGACTTGGCGCTTGTAATGGTTGTTATTATATTGCTAGTGGGAATATAAAGGAAAACTAGGTCAACATTCTATTCTCCAACTTAGGTTGAATAGCAGGTGTGACACTAACTCCAAAGAACTGTTTTGCGGGCCCTGCGGCAGAAGTGGAGTGTACCTGTTTGTTAGCATCTCAAGTTCTATACAAGTCTATGTTTCCTGTGTTTAAACAAAGCAAAGATATCCTGTCTGATAAGAAAGGCATTGAAAATAAAGACTATGGAAACAGGCAATGAGTGTTTCTGATAGTAACTCAAGCTTTGAAATGTTGCCTACAAAAAACTTGACCAAACGAATCAGAGTATCTGTGAAGTCTAATGAAGAAAGCCAAAAAGATATGCTGCCAAAAACAGTTGATCATTGTTCAAAGGGGGACATATCCACTTTCTTCTGAGATATTAAAGAGTTTGTTCTGCTCATACAAAGGTAGGGCAAAGCTGGAGAGCGGCCAAGTGATTCTGTGTTCCTCATCACCATTGTGCAGTCATTGGGAGCAGGTGCTTTCACGAGGCAACGGAGAAAAGTGAAAACACATGCATATAGTGACTCTTAATATATAGGTGTTATCGGTGATCCCTACACAAATTAGCCTTAAGATAACAATAACAATTTTTATTCATATTAAAGGAGACAAGAGGCCTTATGCTAAATCCATTGCCAATGCAGCTGGAGAGACCTTGAGACCTTTCATTTTTAAAAGATTTGCTAAATTCTTTAGTTATAGACATTTCCATGTTTCTTTTTATGAATCATAATCTGGCCGGGCATATTTTAGAGATTACGTAAATACATGTTCATAATGATGTACAAGAGAGAGCAAGCAAATGATTTTGAGAATGTAACACAATGGAACAATAGGGATACAGCTACCTATGACAAGTAAATTTCTTTACACAAAAATGTATATTGAAACAGCTGAAGATACATACTAACATATCAATATCACATAACAGCTACATGTATAAACTTCATTATTCAGCATGGGTATATATATACTGTATATATATATATATATATATATATATATATATATATATATATATATATACTCAATGTCTCAGGAAAAAAAGCTGATATGAATAAAAGGATTTTCTCAGATTTTAATGACCTAGTGACCTGTTTTAAGGCCACAAAAGGTCTTCACCCCGCTTGGCAAGCAATGAGGGAGACTGGGTACTGACCACAGCATTTCAGCCCCAGTCATTAGCTATGATAGGTAGGGGTGTTGAGAGACAAATTTACACCAACCTGACATTTCTGAAATATTGTAAGGATAGGTCATCAATAAGAAGATGTGACTTTGCTGAATTTCTCCCTGCTGCTCCTGAGATTTTACGCTGCTCAGTACAAGCTGCAGCTGTAAATCAATCTGGTCTAGTGAAGATTGAATACACTTGGAATACTCTTGGACTCAAGAGCTACTTAATTGTTTTAAGGTTGAAAGAGGATATGTTTCTGGAGTTAAATATAACCTATCATGTTGATCCAGAGTGGAGCAAAATCACCAATGAGGCAGATCACTGGCTGACACAGACAGAAAGGAACCCTTGTGCAAGGACAATATATGCGCCTTTTGGAACCCAAAAGCTCATCATAATGCCCAATTCTCCCTGCTTTAAAGGTGGAACTAGGCTTTCTTACTTCTTGGCATCTATGCAGCTACACAGGTTGTACCAATAATGGATCCACCTCTGTGGCAGATGTTAATTTTCCCGTATTAGGGGGAAAACTCCTTCCAGACTCGACATGTGGCAATCACACTAGTTCATTGGATTAAATGTCATGCCACTGACTCACAAACCTTCTAACCGCTAACATAATCTCCATGTGTCTCACTCTCCTTCATCCAGTACCTGAAGAAGTTCCTGACATATGCACTGGGATGCCTAGTGCTGTTGCAGTAATTTGAATGCATTCTGTCCTGCAGAGATTTGCTTCCCTGACCTGCTAGTGGATGATATTTCAGGCAAATCCACCCGCCTTTTCACCGGATCATTGGTTCCCAGTCGGTTCATCTGCTAGTATCCTGTTCATGAGTTTGTTTGATTCTTGAATTATCAACCCAGCTTGTTATACTCGGCCGGTCTGACCTCTACACTAGTTACCTCAGCTTTTGCTCTCTGAACCTTTACTGCCTACCCTGGCTTTGGATCGTTTGACTCTGCCTCTGCCTTACCGTTCATTTTCTCAAATATCTACCTTGACTCATCAGCCATCTTCAGTGCTGGGGACTGCCCTGTGAGTAGTACCTGACAACTACCTGCTGTCTACTCTATCCTCACCACCAAAGGCTATAACAAAAACCAGGTAGTCGCGTAGTCATGCCCCTCGTGGTGCAATTGGTCCATACTCACCAGTGTTATAAATGTCAAATCACAGAATATAGTATCAATATCATGTAATAATACATTCTTTAAAAAGGCACCTAGGCCCTCTTTGAACATTTTTGTGAGTCAGTCATTACAACATCATGTAGCAGAGAATTCCATAGTCACACTCTTACAATAATTAATCCTGTGTGTCATGATGCAAAAACCTTTCTGTAGACCAGAGGTTCAAAACCTCTGACCCTGATTGCTATGTGTGTGAGTAAATTAACCTTTCTCTAGACCAATGGTGCACAATTTGCAATCCACAATACCCTTTTGTGAGGCCCTCAATGTTTCTGGTCACATGTATATTCCATGTCATGGAGGAGACCAGCGGAGCACAGCACCATAGGGATTGGTAGTATTGAATGGTTTGCTCTGTGGTCATTTCTAGGTCAGCCATATTTTGGCAGAAAGGGTTATGACTTCTATAGCACAGAAAGGCGTAGAAAGGTAAAGAAATGACAGTGCACGAATGCTGTTATATTCATTGTTTCTAATGGGAGATTGTTTCTGCATCAGGCATATACTACAATGTAGCGAGCCAAATGCATAGTCTCTTAATTTCTGGTCTGCAAACCCATGAAAAGTGTGTCTTTATCTTTCTCAAAAGTGGGAGCCCCATACATGGAACAGCATCTATCAGATATTATAGCACATACTTTCAATATGCAGTAAATGTGGGATTTGTATTATCAGACAATATGGCCCTCTGGCCCAAATTAGTGCCCCATTGCAAGCCTTGATGTGAAAAGATCATCAGAAAGGTCTCTGTACTGCCCCCTCATATATATATATGTATATATATACATACATATATATATATCGAAATAACATCACCACTAAGCCTTCATTTTTCCAAACTGAATAAGCTTAAATTTGATAACCTGTCTTGAAATTGTAGTTCACCCATTCCCTTAACCTATTCAGGACCAAGGGCATAATAGTATGTTCTTGGCCGTGTCTCTCCATCTGATGTGAGCTTATAGATTCCCCACACATCAGCCGATCGGATCATTGATCTGACCATTGCTGTTAATCCTTTGGATTGCGCTGTCAGTCACTGACAGCACGATCCAAAGCACCGCTGCAGGGATTGCACCGTTCCCCGCCGGCATCAGAGGTCCCGTGATGCGATCACAGGACCTCAATGCATTCCCATGACAGTCTGGGGTCCTGTGAGGATCCCGAAAGTTGTCATGAATCACTTCCTGTGGATGCCCGGTGAGTGCTTGCATCCACAGAAAATGATAATTTCTCTTGTTCACAGATGTGCAGCAGCACGTCTGTAAACAGGAGAAGTGATTGGACGTAGGGATGCAGTGATGAGGTGTCCAAAGGGGCAGTGTAAAATAAAGAAAAAATAAAAAAAGTTTTAAAAAATTTGAAAAAACCCATAAAAGTTCAAACTCCCCCCTTTTGCCCCGTTAAAAATTAAACTGTTAAAAAAATACACATATTTGGTATCTCTGCGTTCAGAAATACCTATCAAAACAGATATCTATCAAAATATAAAATCAATTAATCAGGTCTGTAAACTGCGCAATGGAAAAAATTAAAAACGGCAAAATTATGTTTTTTGGTCACTGCAACATTGCAATAACAGGTAATCAAAACATTGTATCTACCCAAAAGTGGTATCATTAGAGACATCAGCTCAAGATGAAAAAAAATAAGCCGTCACACAGCCAAAAATGAGAATGGTATGGGTTGGGGAAAATGGCGCCAAAATTGCAATTATGTTTCTTTAAAAATCTCAGAATTTTCTTTCACCACTTAGATAACAGTAAAAGTATACATGTTTGGAATCTACAAGCTCATTCTGACCTGAGTCATTATACTGAGATGTCAGTTATACCATACATGGTGAATAAAAAAACAAACAAACATGTAATTGCACTTTTTTTGCAATTTCACTGCACTTGGAACTTTTTCACCATTTTCCTGGACACTGTATGGTAAAATAAATAATTTCATGCAAACGTACAACTCGTCCCGCAAAAAACAAGCCCTCATATGTCTATATTGACGGAAAAATAAAAACATTATGGCTCTTGGAGGAAGGGGAGGGAAAAACAAATAACAGGAAATCACCCACCGGTGAAGGGGTTAATAATTTTTGTTTGTACTTTATACCAGAGCCCAAAATTGTACACCGTATTTCAGGCTATATGAGCTATTTTATTCCATAGCTGGTTACTTTATAATATCAGGGTTAAACAGCCATGATGAACTGGATTTTCAATGTAAATACGCCAGAATCATTAGGTCTAAAGGGGATGTCACATGCGTCGATATCGCTGTCAATGTCGCTCGTACGTCATGGATTTTCAGTCGCTTGAGCGACGTAAAAGTGACGCAGGAGCGACATTGAAGCGTGTGACCAAGCGATGCAACCAGCGACATGTCGCTGATCGAAGATCGCAGGTTTCACTGCCAGATGTAAAACCTGTCGCTCATCGCTCAGTAGACCTTGGGCATCGCTGCGTGTGACACTAAACTCAGCGACGTATTTTCTATTTTGACAACGTACAAGCGACTAAATAAAATCGCTCGCAAGATGGCGACATCACCGCATCGCTGGGTCATATTGACGCGTGTGACATCTTACCTGCGATAATTCCACATCGCTCAGGCGATTAATAATTTGTGACGCATGAGCGATATCGCGGGCGACATTGACACGTGTGACAGGCCCTTAAGAGCTCTATTTTATAATGTATACTGTTAGTTTTGTGAAATCTGGTGGCAAATTCACTTTAATATTGTCCTAGACCAAAGTATAAATCTTACAATTACAACATCTTTTAAATGTATCTTTAAATATGACATTGTCCAAGGCTTGTTTTAGCATGTCAGTATGCCTATTAAAATACATTAGGTGTCACGAGAGAAGCCATCATCTCAGGAAGACAAATCAAGAGCTTTTTATGTCAGGAATCTCACAAGGGTTGTTGAATGCTGAGAAATATGTTCCAGATAGTTTGTGTAAGATGAATGAAGCACTTTGGAGTCCAGCAAATGACTTCATCTTTTCAAGCTAGTGAAGAACAAGCAGATAGTATCTCACACTTTGTGATGATAAGAGTGCTGCATTTTAGATGTCCACAGCTTCATCCAGCTGTACATGACCCCTTTCCCTGGCAATTATTCATTGTCAGTTTGGAATTACAATTATATAAGGATTACTTTCAAAAACAGCCCGTTCACTGAATAAAAAAAATTACTCCTTTTGTAAACTTCATGTTTATGAAGTAATAAATCAGATATTTATTTGTTGAATTTTATAATGGGTTCTCAAAGGCAGATAAGAGAATTAAAGCTTATATCATGTATACATAGGCATGGCTTGTACATAGTCTGGTGTTTTCTGTAGTAACATATGGAAGTGAAACATGGACGATGAAGGAAAGAGACAGAAGAAGAATCAATGCCTTCGAAATGTCATGCTGGAGAAGGATGTTATCAATACCATGGATGGCAAGAAGAACAAACAAATCCATTTTGTAACAAATCAAGCCAGGCATGTCACTTAAAGCAAGGATCACCAAGCAACGACTTGCTTACCTTGGACACATAGAAGGACAAAAATCACTAGGTAAGGACATTATAGTTGGAAGACAATAAGGTACAAGGCGAAGTTGAAAACTAGCAACCAACCCAATGGCTTGAAACTGTCAAGTTAACTGCAAAGAAGACCCTGGTGGACCTATCTATGCTCTCGCAAGCTCAATCTTCCTACAGTGTTCATCCATCAAGTCGCTATAGCACAAGATCGAGCTGAAAGTCAGTAAATAATTATAATAACATACCGTATACTATATATCTACTTACCGTATATAC
Source organism: Allobates femoralis (assembly GCA_033576535.1). Taxonomy (NCBI): domain Eukaryota; kingdom Metazoa; phylum Chordata; class Amphibia; order Anura; family Aromobatidae; genus Allobates; species Allobates femoralis. Next base: position 363,563,293 of record JARQOC010000004.1, read on the forward strand.
TCGCGTATAAGCCGAGTTTTTCAGCCCAAAAATTGGGCTGAAAAGTCCCCCCCTCGGCTTATACGTGAGTCACTGTATACACTGTATACAGTGTATATAGTATACAGGCCCCACCCCCCATCAGTATACAGGCCCCCCCCTTACTGCCGCAATCCTGTAAAAGAATAGATTATTATACTTATCCCTGCCGCTGTCCCGCCGCCGCCATCGCGCTCCTCCATCTTCATCCGGCTTCTTCCGGCTTCCTCCGGTGGGCGCAGGCAATGACATCATTGTCTGCGCACCAGAGGAGGAAGCCGGAAGACGCTGGATGAAGATGGAGGAGCGCGATGGCGGCGGCGGGACAGCGGCAGCGGGACAGCGGCAGGGATAAGTATAATCATCTATTCCTTTACAGGATTGCGGCAGTAAGGGGGGACCCTGTATACTGATAGGGGGGGGGGCCTGTATATACCACTGGGGATGCTGCTGTATACTACCAATGGGGCTGCTGTATATACCTCTGGGGCTGCTGTATACTACCACTGGGGTTGCTGCTGTATACTACCACTGGGGCTGCTGTATATACCTCTGGGGCTTCTGTATACTACCACTGGGGCTGCTGCTGTATATACCACTGGGGCTGCTGTATATACCTCTGGGGCTGCTGTATACTACCACTGGGGCTGCTGCTGTATATACCACTGGGGCTGCTGTATACTACCACTGGGGCTGCTGTATACTACCACTGGGGCTGCTGCTGTAAATACCACTGGGGCTGCTGTGTACTACCACTGGGACTGCTGTATACTACCTCTGGGGCTGCTGTATACTACCACTGGGGCTGCTGCTGTATATACCACTGGGGCTGCTGTATACTACCACTGGGGCTGCTGTATACTACCACTGGGGCTGCTGCTGTATATACCACTGGGGCTGCTGTGTACTACCACTGGGGCTGCTGTATACTACCTCTGGGGCTGCTGTATACTACCACTGGGGCTGCTGCTGTATACTACCACTGGGGCTGCTGTATATACCTCTGGGGCTGCTGTATACTACCACTGGGGCTGCTGCTGCATATACCACTGGGGCTGCTGCTGTATACTACCACTGGGGAGGCTGCTGTATATACCACTGGGGCTGCTGTATATACCTCTGGGGCTGCTGTATACTACCACTGTGGCTGCTGCTGTATATACCACTGGGGCTGCTGTATACTACCACTGGGGCTGCTGTATATACATCTGGGCTGCTGTATACTACCACTGGGGCTGCTGCTGTATATACCACTGGGGCTGCTGCTGTATACTACCACTGGGGCTGCTGCTGTATACCTCTGGGGCTGCTGTATACTACCACTGGGGCTGCTGCTGTATATACCACTGGGGCTGCTGCTGTATACTACCACTGGGCTGCTGTATACTACCACTGGGGCTGCTGCTGTATATACCACTGGGGCTGCTGCTGTATACTACCACTGGGGGCTGCTGTATATACCACTGGGGCTACTGTATATACCTCTGGGGCTGCTTTATACTACCACTGGGGCTGCTGCTGTATATACCACTGGGGCTGCTGCTGTATACTACCACTGGGGCTGCTGCTGTATACTACCACTGGGGCTGCTGTATATACCTCTGGGCTGCTGGTGTACTACCACTGGGGCTGCTGTATACTACCACTGGGGCTGCTGTATATACCTCTGGGGCTGCTGTATACTACCACTGGGGCTGCTGTATACTACCACTGGGGCTGCTGCTGTATATACCACTGGGGCTGCTGTGTACTACCACTGGGGCTGCTGTATACTACCTCTGGGGCTGCTGTATACTACCACTGGGGCTGCTGCTGTATATACCACTGGGGCTGCTGCTGTATACTACCACTGGGGCTGCTGTATATACCTCTGGGGCTGCTGTATACTACCACTGGGGCTGCTGCTGTATATACCACTGGGGATGCTGCTGTATACTACCACTGGGGAGGCTGCTGTATAAACCACTGGGCTGCTGTATATACCTCTGGGGCTGCTGTATACTACCACTGGGGCTGCTGCTGTATATACCACTGGGCTGCTGCTGTATACTACCACTGGGGCTGCTGCTGTATACTACACTGGGGCTGCTGTATATACCTCTGGGGCTGCTGGATACTACCACTGGGGCTGCTGCTGTATACTACCACTGGGGAGGCTGCTGTATACCACACTGCTGGTTGCTGTATACTTGTGCTGGAGTCCACCCTCAGCTTATACACGAGTCAATAGGTTTTCCCAGGTTTTGGGGGCAAAAGTAGGGGGTCGGCTTATACACGGGTCGCTTATACACGAGTATATACGGTATATAATTTCCTTGTGGTGTCTGTCATCCCCTCCTGTGTCCAGTTGTCCCCATGTCACAATGGAGCATTATGATATCACAATGGATATTATGATATCATAGTGGGGTGTTATGACATCATAATGGGGTATTATGACATCACATTGGGGGTATTATGACATCACAATGGGGTATTTTGACATCATAGTGGGTATTCTGGCATCACAATACGGTATTATTACATCATATTGGAGTATTATGACATAGTAAGGTGTTGTGACATCATAGCACACAGGGGGAAGAGCACAGGGAGAGAGGCAACTCACAAAGGAAGGAGAGCGCATAGGTGGGGAGAGACGGCTGCCACCCCCAGCACCACAGAGCCAACCCCCATTGTGATGTCACCATCCTCCCAATGTGATACCAATGGGGCTCTAGCATATATATTAATGCATCTCAATGTATTTGAATATCATCAAAAATCAATGTAATATTGCCATGTTTCAGGGCGTTTTGGGGAGCCCTGAAACACATTGACTAATAAATCAATATTATATTTACCCATTAATGTCTCATGGAATACGGCTAGAAGAAAAATAGAAAAATAAAATAAGTGATGTTACAAGGCAAGCTTTCGAGTCTACTCAGGTCTCTTCATTAGGCATTGTACCATGATACCATGCCTGATGAAGAGACCTGAGTAGTCTCGAAAGCTTGCCTTGTATCATCACTTATATTATTTTTGTTAGCCATTACAAGGTATCACAACTACAAGATTATTATCTTGTTTCTCCCACTGAGAGCAATCAACATGAAATACGGCAGCACATTTTTTAACCCTTCATCCTCTCTACTTTAATTTTCTGAGATAATGTCCTTTGGGTTTTCATTAGTTGTAAGCCATAATCCTCAACATTAACAGAAATAAACTGTTGAAATAGCTCACTCTATTTGTAATGACTCTATAATGTATGCATTTCACTTTTTGTATTGAATTAGTGAAATAAATCAACTTTTTTGATGATATTTTAATTCATTGAGATGTACTAGTATATATATTAAGGTGTTTGGTGCATTAAAGGGAATCTGTCATCATTTTTGCTATGTAATCTGACTGAGCATGAGGTAGATGATTAGACACTGATTTCAAGGGTGGGTCATTTATTAGGCTGTATGCTGTTGTTTAAATACAATAAGTGACTGCCTTTTGCTCTCAAAACAGCTTCAATTCTTCTAGGTACAGTTCAACAGTTTTTGTAGTAAATTGGTAGGAAGGTTGTTCCAAACATCATGAAGAACTAACCACAGATTTTGTTTGGTTGTTGACTTGTGCTAAACCTTTTGTCTCTTCATGCAGTCCTAGATTGTCTTGATAGTGATATAAGGACTCTGTGTTCTTTTGTATGCTGAAAGTTGGTCTTAACGACATTTGCTGCATATTTGTAAAATGGGCTCTTGTTTATAGGGCTTCTGACATACAGGTCCCTCAAAATCACTTTAGAAATGGTCCCTTAAAAATAGTACTTTTAAAGTTCTTTGAAAAATGAAAAACATCTGCGTAACTTTTTGATAAAGTAAAAAATGTTGTACCGTGTTAGCCAGTAGATATAAAAATATTAGAATCTGAGAGTCCTCAGTGGTCCTTCAAATTAGCCTGATGAAGAGACCATAGTGTCTCGAAGGCTTGCTTTGCTTGTTTTTGCCATCTTTTCAGTTAGCCATTAAAAGGTATCAACCACGGAGGACTCTCAGTTTCCAATATTTTGCTTAACTCTTAACACTTCTATCACCCAAAAATGCTGCTGACGTAAAATAAAGTAAATGTTATTTATTAAGTATTTTGTGCAGCATAATTTTTTGTATTAATGACATATTGTTTTAAGGACATAGAAATCCAAAGTTTGAATATTGAATATTTTTCTAAATATATGCCAAATTTCCAATATTATTATAAGTAAATCAACCTAAATTCACCATGAACATAAAGTACAATGTGTCCTGAAAAAAAAAATCTTGGGGTCATTGGGATATGTGGATGCATTTTAAAGATTTTAACACGTAAATTGGCTTTGCCCTGGTCATGAAGGTGAAAAGTGTCTTTGGTGGGAAGGTGTTAAAAGCAATGTCACAGCACACACTGCTCCCTCTCCCTTAACAGTGATCTTTGCACAAGCTGATTGGACGCGTAATTACAAAAAATAACATTGGAGTCATTCTATTGTTCCTAATGTACTTATTGGATTTCCTAAAGAGCACTTAGTTGCAGCAGTTCAATTTTTTATTTTTAACACAGATCATGAAACTGAAAGCAAATTTTGCTAACATTTTATTAAATACATTTACCGTATATACTCGTGTATAAGCCGAGTTTTTCAGCCCAAAAATTGGGCTAAAAAGTCCCCCCCTCGGCTTATACATGGGTCAATATGGTAATGGCCCCCAAATGCTGGCACTCACCCCCCTGTGTGGTAAGGGCCCCCCCGCTGCTTAACTTACCATCCCCAGTCTTCTGCACCGCCGGTCTTCTGTGCTCCGTCCTCCATGCTCCCGTCCGGCTGCATCCGGGATCCCCGGCCGTCGCACGATGACGTCATTGTAACTGCGACGGCCGGGGATCCCGGATGCAGCCGGACGGGAGCATGGAGGACGGAGCACAGAAGACCTGCGCGGTGCAGTGCAGAAGACCAGGGATGGTAAGTTAAGCAGCAGGGGGGGCCTTACCACACGGGGGGGGGTGAGTGCCAGCATTTGGGGGCCTGTATACCCTGGGGCTGCTATATACCCTGGAGCTGCTGTATACCACTGGGGCTGTTATATACCCCTGGGGCTGCTGTATACACACCACTGGGGCTGCTATATACCCCTGGGGCTGCTGTATACCCCTGGGGCTGCTATATACCACTGGGGCTGTTATATACCCCTGGGGCTGTTATATACCCCTGGGTCTGCTGTATACCACACCACTGGGGCTGCTATATACCACTGGGGCTGTTATATACCCCTGGGGCTGCTGTATACCACACCACTGGGGCTGCTATATACCACTGGGGCTGCTATATACCACTGGGGCTGCTGTATACCACACCACTGGCGCTGCTATATACACCTGGGGCTGCTGTATACCACTGGGGCTGTTATATACCCCTGGGGCTGCTGTATACTACACCACTGTGGCTGCTATATACCCCTGGGGCTGCTATATACCCCTGGGCTGCTATATACCACTGGGCCGTTATATACCCTGGGGTTGTTATATACCCCTGGGGCTGCTGTATACCACACCACTGGGGCTGCTATATACCACTGGGGCTGTTATGTACCCCTGGGGCTGCTTTATACCACACCACTGGGGCTGCTATATACCACTGGGGCTGCTATATACCACTGGGGCTGCTGTATACCACACCACTGGGGCTGCTATATACCCTGGGGCTGCTGTATACCACTGGGGCTGTTATATACCCCTGGGGCTGCTGTATACTACACCACTGGGGCTGCTATATACCCCTGGGGTGCTATATACCCCTGGGCTGCTATATACCACTGGGGCCGTTATATACCCCTGGGGTTGTTATATACCCCTGGGGCTGCTGTATACCACACCACTGGGGCTGCTATATACCACTGAGGCTGTTATGTACCCCTGGGGCTGCTGTATACCACACCACTGGGGCTGCTATATACCACTGGGGCTGCTATATACCACTGGGGCTGCTGTATACCACACCACTGGGGCTGCTATATACCACTGGGGCTGCTATATACCACTGGGGCTGCTATATACCACTGGGGCTGCTGTATATACTGCTGGGGCCTGTATACCACTGGGGCTGCTGTATATACTGGTGGGGTCTGTATATACCACTGGGGAGGCTGCTGCATTACTGCTGGGGCCTGTATATACCACTGGGGAGGCTGCTGTATACTACCACTGGGGGGGCCTGTATACCACACTGCTGGGGGCTGTATACCTGTGCTGGGGTCCACCCTCGGCTTATACACGAGTCAATAGGTTTTCCCGGGTTTTGGGGGCAAAAGTAGGGGGGTCGGCTTATACACGGGTTGGCTTATACACGAGTAGATACGGTAGTACAAAAGCCTGGTTTAAACAGTAGGTGATTTTGAGCTGATACAGTAGCTCTCAATTATACAATTGTATGTCTTCTCCAAAAGCTGTTGACATATGAAAACATCATACCACATTTCTGTAACGTGACGTCAATCACATGATGTCTTGATTCTGACAACTTTTTGAAAATGATGTTTTACTTCAGTTTTCAACTACTGTAATATTGGTAATAACCAATCAACTATTACACAGATACTGTGCTGTGACTGTTGTGTTTTTGCAATAGATATATGATAATTACACATGTGCGTTTTCTTAAAAGGTCACTGTTATATTCATAGACGATGCAAAAATCAATAGTTCAATTACCGTATATGTAGGAAACTTTTAAAAATAACTTTTCAAAGAAATCTGCTTTCTCTAATTTTGCTTCACTTCTTCACCTCAACTCTGCCTCCTTAATTGATAATCTTTATGGTCTGCTCAACTCTGATATGGGCATAGCAAGACACACTGTCAGCACATTGAGGTGTTATGTACAACTAGCTATTAAAAGGAGCCTGTTACTATGAAAATGCAATCCAATCTGCAGGCATCATGTTACACAGTAGGGAAGAATGAGCAGATTGATGAGAAAAGAATAATCATGTAAACCTATGCTCTATGTGGGTTTTTCAGTCCAGTGCCTGGTCATATTAGTGACTGAAAGCCAACTCTTTATAAGTGTACATACATTAGCCGTCAGTCACTGATAGGACCGTCCACTAAAACAAAAAGCCCACATAGTGAAGAGATTTAAATTATTAATTTGCAGGATAAATTGAATCTTGTGTCACAAAGCTGTATATCAATCGACTACTCAGCCCCCCTGCTCTACACCATGATGTCTGCAGTTTGGACAGCATTTTCATGGTGACAAATTCCCTTTAAACTCTAGGGAGAGTGGTGGAGTGAGCAGAAGTCATGGCAGTGTGAACCCAGGCATATTGTGCTATTTCACCTGAGTGCTAAATTCACAGCCAGACTGCTCAGTACTGGTATATATTGTATTCCATGTTACTCTTGCTTTTTATTGTGTGCTACAAGAGTGTAAGAGTCAATCTTTCTGTATAATGTTTATAGGAGACATTATAGCAGCTAGTCTCCAACCACTAGCTTTAAAAGTACTGAAAATTAATGGCTGCAGAGAAGAAAACTGGCGAAAACTGCAGTCTAAAAATGGGGTTATTCATCATGTACACACATGTGACTACTGATTCTGTAACGTTACCTCAAACAGTTGGTAAATCTTCCTTATGGTATTGCTCTACATGCCGTAACTGCACCACTTTCTGGCGAATGCAATCAATGTGTCCGATTTAGTTTTTTATCTCTACTCTGCACTTACAGTCATGGCCAAAAGTTTTGAGAATGATACAAATATTAATTTTAACAAAGTCTACTGCTTCATTTTTTCTAATGGCAATTTGCATATACTCCAGAATGTCATAAAGAGTGATCAGCTTAACAGCAATTACTTGCTAAGTCATGATGAACTTTAACCCCCAAAACACATTTCAAGCATCATTGCTGTCCTGCCTTAAAAGGAGCAGCTAACATCGTTTTAGTGATTGTTCCATTAACACAGGTGTGGGTGTTGATGAGGACAGGGCTGGCGAACAATCAGTCATGATTAAGTAAGAATGACACCACTGGACACTTTAAAAGGAACTGGTGCTTGGTATCATTGTTTCTCTTCAGTTAACCATGGTTATCTCTAAAGAAACACGTGCAGCAATCATTGCACTGCACAAAAATGGCCTAACAGGGAAGAGTATCGCAGCTACAAAGATTGCACCTCAGTCAACAATCTATCGCATCATCAAGAACTTCAAGGAGAGAGCTTCCATTGTTGTCAAAAAGCTCCAGGGCATCCAAGAAAGACCAGCAAGCGCCAGGACCGTATCTTAAACTGTTTCAGCTGCGGGATCGGACTACCAGCAGTGCCGAGCTTGCTCAGGAATGGCAGCAGGCTGGTGTGAGTGCTTCTGCACGCACTGTGAGGCAGAGACTCTTTGAGCAAGGCCTGGTTTTCAAGGAGGGCAGCAAAGAAGCCACTTCTCTCCAGAAAAAACATCAGGGACCGACTGATATTCTGCAATAGGTACAGAGAGTGGACTGCTGAGGACTGGGGTAAAGTCATTTTCCTCAGATGAATCCCCTTTTCGATTGTTTGGGACATCTGGAAAACAGCTTCTTAGGAGAAGAAGAGGTGAGCGCTACCACCAGTCTTGTCTCATGCAATGTAAAGCATCCTGAAACCATTCATGTGTGGGGTTTCTTCTCAGCCAAGGGAATCGGCTCACTCACAGTCTTGCCTAAAAACACAGCCATGAATAAAGAATGGTACCAGAATGTCCTCCAAGAGCAACTTCTCCCAACCGTCCAAGAGCAATTTGGCGCCCAACAATGCCTTTTCCAGCATGATGGAGCACCTTGCCATAAAGCAAAGGTGATAAGTAAATGGCTCAGGGAACAAAACATAGAGATTTTGGGTCCATTGCCTGGAAACTCCCCAGATCTTAATCCCATTGAGAACTTGTGGTCAATCATCAAGAGAAGGGTGGACAAACAAAAACAACAAATTCTGGCAAAATGCAAGCATTGATTATGCAAGAATGGACTGCTATCAGTCAGGATTTGGTCCAGAAGTTGATTGAGAGCATGCCAGGGAGAATTGCAGAGGTCCTGAAGAAGAAGGGTCAACACTGCAAATATTGACTTGCTGCATTAACTCATTCTGTCAATATAACCTTTTGGTACACATAATATGATTGCAATTATATTTCTGTATGTGATATAAACATCAGACAAACACAATAAAAACCAGAGGGCAGCAGATCATGTGAATATATAATTTTGGTGTCATTCTCAAAGCTTTTGGCCATGACTGTAGATCAGTGCTCCACTCTGCCTTTTTTACTTGTCCTTTCTAGGGATTTTGACTTCAGCCAGTTAGATGATCACTGCCAGTACATCACTGAAACCCATGATAATCAGTTATCATGGCTAAGGGGATCTTTATACTAGCCACACAGTTTATGTTCAACTCCCGAAGGGAAAATATTGGCATCCATTCTAATAATTGCATTGATGTTTCCAACAGCCAAAAATCACAAACATCTTTCTTTTGAGGTATAGCACTTATTAATATTCATAATGCAATGAAAATATAAATGTGCCTAGTCCTCTGTATTACAGTATTCGATAGAGACAATCCAATCTGTGTGCATTACATTATTTAAATACTACAAATGTGCTGTTAAAGAAATGCTAAACTGTTTCTCTTTGTTGCAAACTTTGCAAAACATGTTAGAGATACATTAACAAGCTACATTTTACATCTATTAAAGAAAATCCATTGTATTTAAATATTACACGTATTGTAGTTATTGTAGTGTTTTTTAATGGCTCTTTAGTGCAGAGTTTATGTTTTGTTTACATTTTAGTGGGTTAGGCTGGGGTCACACTGCCTTTAATTGCAGATTTTACCGATCTGCACTTAATACTTAAAAATGTTTCCAGAAGCGCATAAAGTTAAAGCTATGCGCTTTGGGAGAACGCTGCCCTTGGTGAGCCGATGTGTTCCATGGTTACCAGCGACACACAAAGCTGCTTGGGGTGGGCTTTTGCTGAGCGCACAGTAAAGCGTTGTAACCAAGGAACACATCGGGTTACCAAGGGCAGCGTTCTCCCGAAGCGCATAGCTTCAACGCTATGCTCTTCTGGAAAAATTTCTAAGTAACAGACCGGTAAAATCTGCAATTAACAGCAGTGTGACCCCAGCCTAACAGAGATTGATGTTTGTGTTTTTTGGCAATTGTAAAGAAAAGCTTTGTAATTATCATTCCCAACACTCATATGTAGAGCGTCAATGAAATAATTGGACAGCAATCATCAAGCAAGTAGATGTGATATTAAGTACGAAAATAAAAAAAATGGGAAATGCCTCACTATGCTTTATATTGAAGCCAGGACTGTCATATGCCTGGTGCTGAGATCCAAACTGTATTGACAGTAGTATAAATGGCAAAAGCAAAACTTAGAAGGATGATCAGTACATCCTTAAACTGTAGTAATCGTTATTGCGATGAAAAATCCATTAAAAATAGCTATCAAATGCTACAAACATGTCATTGTGTTGACGCATTTCTGGCGATAAGCCCTTAGTTGTACTCTACGACTAACAGTTATATCCAGAAATGCGTCAGAAGAATTATGTGTTTTTAACGTTTGATAGCTATTTTTACTGGATTTCATCGCATAAGGATTATATTTAGGAAGTGCTGATCACCGATAGGTGAATTGTATTGCGGGAACATAGTGGTTGAGAAGGGATTGTCTGAATAACGGACAACTCCTTTAATGTTTTAAATTGCTACTTGGTGTCCTATAGTTTTTGCCAAATATCATGAGGCGGAAAAAGACAATTATTGTAACAGTTCCTTATATACTATAAAGGTAGCTTTACACGCCGCAACCGCGGCGATAAATTCTGACAGCGATATGTCGCCCTGGAACCATTGCCGTCAGATTGCCTCCAAATTGCGGCGTGTGATTTGGGAATTTGGTGGCGATATGTCGCCTCGCCCCGGTCGCCTGATTTCAGAGCATGCACTGAAATCAGGCGACCATGGCGAGGCTACATATCGCCGCCAAATTCCCAAATTACAGGCCCCAATTGGGAGGCAATCTGACGGCGATGGTTCCAGGGTGACATATCGCCATCAGAATTTATCGCCGCGGTTGCGGCGTGTAAAGGTACCCTATGATGTTTGTGTGTCTATCCACTAGATGTGCTCATTTACAATTGACCGCTGTATATTTTCCAGATTAGGTTTTTTATATCCGTGTACCTTGTCTGAACAACCAATCTGTAAATCTGTTCCCATTTTAAACTTCTACTATTCTCTACTTATCTGCCGTCTACACTTCTTAATAAGTGATGTGTATTTAATGAAAGAAGTACCAGTCAGATCAAGTAGCTACAAAGCTGCTGAATCTGGGTCAGAGCTGCTGGGTTATCTTAGACCTAGATCAATTCAGATTTTTACTAATGTAACAAAGACTTGTTGTGACATGATACAAATTTATCTAAAAGTCAATTCAAATATTTTTCGATTTCACTTAAAGAAAATGTACACATATTATAAACATGTTGTTTAAAGATGGAACATTTTGTGCTGATGCATTTCTAAATTTCCTAGTGTGATCAGAGCTCATTTTTTATAAAAAAAGCTTCAAATTTACTGCTTAGATGAAGCTTCAGAAGACAAAAATCTGTCTGCAGCCACCAATAGGCAAGGCTTACGCATTCTGCTTTATTAGTCTGCCCATGCTATATAGTAAACTTTAATGATGGCTGCATTAACTGTAATCTGGAGACTTATTAAGATAAATTCAGATCTACCAAAAACAAATGGTGAACATGGCTCACACCGTGTTGCGTAGGTGATACGTAATGGAAAGAGGTATTGTTTAAATGTGCCAACATGTACCAAACTTGTAACAATTTTTTGATGCAAAAAAAAGAAAACCAAGAGATTGTAAAGTTAAACAAAAGTATGCAAAGATGATCCAAATTTGTCATTCTACATGAGACCCTATGATAAAACTTTTAAACCATCTAATTTAATATACCACTTTTTAAATATTAGAAACTATTAGTAAATTAGGCGCTATGTCTGTGCATGGCACTTGGAGCTGTAAGGAAGGCCAGGGTCACATTTGCGATGTGCCCCTAGCCTGCCGGATTCCGGTATTATCTTAGAACTTTTTCCAGCGCCGCATAGCGTTTCCGCTATGCGGTGCTGGAAACCGCTGCCCTTAGTTACCCGCTGTTTACCTGCACGACCTGTCACACAGGCAGCGGCTCGGAGGGCGTTTTACAGCGCCGCACAGGAAACCGTTGCAGACACGATTTCCTGTGCGGCGCTGTAAAACGCCCTCCGAGCCGCTGCCTGTGTGACAGGTCGTGCAGGTAAACAGCGGGTAACTAAGGGCAGCGGTTTCCAGCACCGCATAGCGGAAACGCTATGCGGCGCTGGAAAAAGTTCTAAGATAATACCGGAATCCGGCAGGCTAGGGGCACATCGCAAATGTGACCCTAGCCGAAAACTATGGTTTGATCATTATATAGAACTACTGGGACTTTAAAAAATTACTCTTTAATATATTTGCTAAACCGTGTGAATGTTGAATGTGTACTGTAGGTGCAATGAATAACTTAGGCTAGGGTCAGACTTGCGTCTGCCCGTAGCCTGCAGGATCCGTCAGAAACGTAGTTTCTGGCAGTAGCAGCACATAGCGTTACCAGCATGTAAAGTTATGCGCTGCCTGTCTATGGATCTCTATGGCAACTGCTCTACAAAAGCGCATATCTGGGGATTGTCTGTGGAGCCAGCGGCTGCGGTAAGCTTCCGGAGGCCATAGAGATCCATAGCCTGGCAGCGCATAGCATTATATGTTGGTTACGCTATGCGCTGCTCCCGTCAGAATCTAAGTTTCTGATGGATCCTGCAGGCTAGGGGCAGATGCAAGTCTGACCCCCTAGCCTTAACGATCACAGTTTTCCCCAGTTTCCAGTGGCACTCACACTTCCATGACTACAATTTTGACTAGCCAGATCACACTGGGGTTTATGTATGAGTCAGAAATCACTGGTACAATGTAAGTCTATAGACCGTCAGAACGAGTATTCTTAGGCTGCATGTACATGATCATTGTTTGCAGCATTATGGATGCAGTGTGTTTGCAGCGTCTATAATGCTGCGTTGTATAGTACAAGCACAGTGAATAGGATTAACAGAAGTACCATACCCACTGCATCTTTCCTCCGCAGCGTTAACTGACATAAGGGGCGGCTTTCCGCATCGCCACTTGTCTGCAGCATGTCAATTTAGTACTGCAGAGTTGGAAACGATCTTGGCAGGTAAATGCAGAGAAAAGCTGCCATACTCAGAAAGCTGACCGTAGGCACAGGTCGGCTCTGTTCACCCGCGGAGATCGTCAGAATCGCCGCAGGAGTGCAGACAATGCATCCAGGACACAGGTTCTCCTGATCATGTACACATACACTTAGCTTGGCTAAGCCGTGAACAGACTGCAATTATGCGGTATGCATGTTCCTTGCCAGAGCGTGGCCTTGCTTAATACAAGTGAATGGAGTGGGAGCATCTGACTAGTAGGCACGATTATTTAATAGGTGCGGCCTTGCTCCATACACTTGTATTAAGCGAGGCCACACCCACTACTCGTGGGCTCTGGCCGGGAATATGTATAATCATATAACTGTAGTCTATTCCAGGTTTAGAAACCATACATCTTTGCAGCACACAGTGCATGTGCTGGGGAGGATTGGTAAATCTGCTGTCAAATAGAGTGACTGTAGAATTATCAGTTTAGATCGGACAACCCCTTTAATAGAAGCGTGCCTCCTTATAAGTTGAGTAAATCCTGTCATTCAAACATTTGAGGCAGGCACACTCGTGCACCTAAATCTCATTAACCAAAAACTTCAAAATCTGGTTAAAGAACAACCACAAAGCAGATTTGTTCACTAAAGGAATTACTTTAATCTGGATAATAATGCCATTACAGCCATGTCTTTACTTTAACGTATAAAATCGTGCTGACAGGTTCTCTTTTTTACCAAAACAGACATGTCAGAAGAGCCAACATGTCTTCTTTAATCATCACAGAGTTTGGGATCTTTTTATGATAAAATAAACAAAATTGTATTCATGGATAAACAATTACTTTGAGGCAAGTCATAGCTAAAGAAAATGTAACAGTAAGACAAACTAAAGCAGCCGTAGCTGTCATGAAAAATGCAGGACATTGCCTGACAAGTAACACAGTATATAGGTGCCAAACCAGCAAGTACTACAAATCTGTAAACTGTGCTTGATTAAGGCCAAAGATACCCTCATTATTAAGGGTTAAAATGTATGTGGTTTTATTTTATGACTTGTCCTTGGGATATTGATATTACCTAGCTATTCTATGAAAACACTATGGCTTCAATTGGTATAGTACAATATAAAAATATAACCTTGACATTATGTGTCTGAAATGGATGGTTGTAACTTGTTTGGCAGAGTATGTGTCTAGGAGCATGTGTTTATATATGATATACTGTAATTAAACTTCACCGTGGACTGGGGCAAAGTACACTAGACATGCAGATGTTGATGGAATATTTTCTTCAAGCATTTAAAGTGATTATTTCCTTCCAGAAATCTTTCTGCTGTATACTACAGTAGTTATAAACAAAAAAACAGAGTATTAATCACCCTCCCCAAGTCCAGTTCCAGCTTTCTGCCCCTGCCCTGGTCTGTGTTGTTTGTCTGCAGTGTTGATGTCATATAGACAGTGCTAAAGCGAAGCACTGAAGTTAGCCCTTTTGTGGCTCTGAGCTCTATGATTGGTTGCAGTGTTGTCGCTTTATGTAGTAAAACGTTTTCTGAAAGGCAAAACCCCCTTTAAGTGCTTAAAGAAAATATTTCAATAATATATATAATAGACATAAGACAAAAGAAATTTGTCACCGACCTCGTTACATGTTGTTCAGTACGTTCACTACTGATCTGAAGCCATCACAGGTGCACAATCCAAGATCCCAGCAAAGGGGCAATCCAGGTCAGCAATAAGAAAGAAATGGCAGCACTCACTGACGGTGTGATCTTCAGTTTAATTCAAATAAAGTTTTTCATCAAACAGGTAGGGTCCATGGGGTCCCATTGACGTTCATTTGAACGAAACAATTGTCGTCCGTCCCACCAGCGCCCTGCCATCCTCTCCCTCCCTTCACTGTTGGCCTTACGGCCACTACCTGTTTGATGAAGCACTCTATTTGAATTAAACTGAAGATCACACAGTCGATGAATGCTGCTGTTCTTTCTTGTTCGTAATATTGCAAAAATGTCTGAATTATGGCCCTTTCACATCAGCGTTTTTTCAAATCGCGGCAGATGCGGTGAAAAAACCGCATCTGCCGCGATTACCGCATACCAGCTGCACTTGAGGCACGGTTGCGGCGCGGGTGCGGTAAACGCCTTACAAGGTATAGGCGGACTTGCGGCAGGTGCGGCAAATGCGGTTTTGGCACTTGCGGCAGGTGCGGCCGCGAAAAAAAAATGCTGTCAGCCACGGTTTTTTTCGCGGCCGCACCTGCCGCAAGTGACAAAACCGCACTTGCCGCACCTGCCGCAAGTCCACCTATACCTTGTATGGCATTTACCGCAACCGTGCCGCAAGTGCAGCCGGCATGCGGTAATCGCGGCAGATGCGTTTTTTTCACCGCATCTGCCGCGATTTGAAAAAAACGCTGATGTGAAAGGGCCCTTACTAATGTGCTTACAGTTCTCAGTTGAGAAGGTTCAATATACCAAATTCAGACACATGCCCATAGACATCTTTTAGACATTTTCTGAAAGTGGATAGCCACCTTTAAGTCACAGATAAGGCTTACATTTGAGATGGGCAGGTTTAACCCCTGCTGCACACTTTCTAAGGGTTTCTATAATATTTATCTCAGCAATCATACATGTAATAATTGAAGTAAAGGTATGATTGCACTCAGCATCCCAGAGCCTGTAAGGTAGTGGCCTCACTTTATAGACTTTAAACCTGCTGGTTGGTCTTCTTTAAATAAAGATTGGACATACATGCAGAGTCACTATATGAAAGGAGTAATACATGGCTATAAGGTCTATTTAATGCCAGAATAAGGCATAAAAAAAATGCAACACAATAGGAAAGCACTATAATATATGGGAAATATATGTAATTAATATGATAATGAGCAGGCATCTAAAATATAGGTAGGTTGTCAAAAAAGGTTATAAGTCAACCAGACCACACAAATATAACGATAAGCAGCAATCTACCGTGTTTCCCCAAAAGTAGAACCCCCCCAAATGTAAGGCAGGCTAGGGGGGAGGGGGTGGCCTGCTAATGTAAGGCCCCCTCCCGATTGTAAGGCCTCCTAGCGGGGGGGTCGCTGTGGAATGTAAGGCCGCCGCCTCCCGGTACCTTATGGGCCGCCACTGTCCTCCGGTGTGGCTCCCCACTGTCCTCGCTGTCCCCCGGTGTGTCCAGGCTCCTCCAGTCTCCTCTGTGTCCCCAGGTGCAGCCGCGCTGGAGCAGATGGGGTTAATCACAGCCTAACTTGCTGTGTGCCCCTGCTCAACTCCGCCCAGCCTGACGTCACAGCAGCCTGGCTCGAACTCAGATTGGCTCCCAGGAAGCAGCGGGCGTGGCCAGATGACGTTGTGACCTCTGATTGGCTCGTCATCTGGCCATGGCCGCTTGTTCCTGGGAGCCAATCAGAGCTCGAGCCGGGCTGCTGTGACGTCAGGATGGGCGGAGTTGAGCAGGGGCACACAGCAAGTTAGGCTTTGATTAACCCCATCTGCTCCAGCGCGGCTGCACTTGGGGGACACAGAGGACACTGGAGGAGCCTGGACACACCGGAGGACAGCGGGGAGCAATAACGAAGGCCGGGGGAGCCGGTAAGAAGTGGTTTGCGTGTGTGTGTGTGTGTGTATGTATATGTGTATGTGTGTGTGTGTGTGTGTGTATGTGTATTTGTATGTGTATGGGTGGGTGGGTGTTTGTGTGTGGATGGGAGGCTGCAGTGGCTGGGGCTGCCAATGTAAGACCCTCCCCGAAAGTAAGACAGGGTGCCACTTTTGGCCCCCAAAAAAATGTAAGACAGGGTCTTACTTTTGGGGAAACACGGTAATATTTAGATAGAAGTGTAGATATTTCGTGAATAGGTGATTTAGTAGTCAACAAGTAGCAAGTGTTGGACATCATGTATTGAAATTGTCGTAAATTAAATGTTTTTCATTTTCTAAAGTACCTCAGAAAAATAAAGCATAGTCTTTGATTCCATGGGTAACAAGAGGAATCCCTCTTAGAATTGATATATAATGTACCAGTCCATGTAATAGTGAATGATAAAAAAAAGATATGTCAAGGGCCACAGATATGTTGTACGCATAGAGACATGCATTATTGCTACCGTAATTTAGCATGAATTAAAGTCAGTTTTTTTAAAGGCAAATAAACCTAAAAGGTGAGGCTAGTCACAGTTTAATAAAGAATTATTCTCAAGCATTGATGCAGTGCCAGGTATTGTAGTGCAAAGAATTATTACCATAACTGATTGCCACATCAAAACGGCTCTGTATCACTGTACTGTACAGTAAATCGGGCAGCTGTTTCATCCCGGCTTTCCCCCTATTAGCTAGGGTCATTTTAGGTTGAAGAAAACAATATGTTTGGTGCGGTTCCAAATTTGGACTTATACCCAGTGTCAAAACCACTGGAATTTCACAGGCAATCCATGTGGCATAAAGGATTTTCTCCTTTTCATCCTAATGGTCTTCAATCTAAACCATTTGAAATCAAACAACCAGTAAAAGTGATGAAGTGAGGTTTGGGAAAGTGATTAACTATGTGAAATAGTGAAATCCCTGAAGTAGCCGTACAGGCAGCTGTCTCTAGCAGCTTGCACAGTACACATCAGTTATAAACCTCAAGGTCCGTCAGCAGATGCAGAGTACCACTTGCAAGCTCAGCTAGAAAAAGAGCTACAAAAATGACATTTAAAAGGTGCTGCAAGAAAAATCAGGTGTAATATTCCTTACTAACACATTTTCTGGTGCCCATGTGAGGTGCCTTGGTTCTTCCAGGATCAGTGTTTTAGGGAACAATATATACTTACCACTGCAACTAAGGCCCCCTTCACATATGTGTATAAAACACGCACATGATAAAAATACGACTGGTGTCACAGTGTTTTCAATCAGTGTTTAATAATGTATCATCCTTAATTTTTCCGTTATGGCTAAAAAAAATAATGATACAACACAGCTTCTCTTATTGTTGCAGTGTTAGACACGTACATAACACAGATGGTGCACTGATGCCATCCGTGTGCTCTACAACTTTTCATGGAACCATAGACTTGTATTGGGTCTCATCAACTGTGCACTCGGATAAAAATGGACATGTCTATGGAGTTCATATGGACACATGGATCACAATAAGTTATAGTAGGCACATGTGGTATCTGTATAAAAAACCGATGCCACACATACCAGAAACATGGTCATGTGAAGAAGACCGGATAGAGTATAAGCACACTTTCATCCAAATCAATCAAATATAGGTGCTATATAAATATAGTCAATGTTACAGTCATATGAAAAAGTTTGGGCACCCCTCTTAATCTTACTCTTTTTTTTTTGTTAAATATAGTTTTTTTACAACAGCTATTTCAGTGTGATATATGTAATAACTGATGGACACAGTAATATTTCAGGTTTGAAATGAGGTTTATTGTACTAACCAAAAATGTGAAATATGCATTATTTCAAAATTTGACAGGTGCCAAAGTATGGGCACCCTTCTGATTTTCATGATTTGAATACTCCTAACCACGTTTTTAGTGACTTACTAAAGCACTAAATTGGTTTGGTAACCTCATTGAGCTTTGTACTTCATAGCCCGGTGTATCCAATCATGAGAAAATCTATTTCAGGTGTCCACTTGCAAGTTGTTCTCCTAGTTGCATCTTCTCTGAGGAGTGGGCTCCTCAAAACAGCTCTCAAATGATCTGAAAAAAAAAAAAGAATTGTTCAACATAGTTGATAACCTGTCAGTTTCCACTGTGAGGAACATAGTAAGGAAATGGAAGACCACAGGGACAGTTCTTGTAAAGGCCAGAAGTGTCAGGCCAACAAAAATATCAGAAAGACAGAGAAGAAGAATGGTGAGAACAGTCAAGAACAATCCACAGACCACCTCCAAAGACCTGCAGCATCATCTTGTTGCAGATGGTGTCACTGTGCATTGGTCAACAATACAGCGCACACTGCACAAGGAGAAGCTGTATGGGAGAGTGATGCAAAAGAAGCCGTTTCTGCATGCACGCCACAAACAGAGTCGCCTGTGGTATGCAAAAGCACATTTGGAGAAGCCAGTTTCATTTTGGAAGAAGGTCCTGTGGACTGATGAAAGAAAGATTGAGTTGTTTGGTCATACAACAAGGCGTTATGCATGGCCCACAAAAACACAGCATTCCAAGAAAAACACTTGCTACCCACTGTCAAATTTGGGGGAGGGTCCATCATGCTTTGGGGCTGTGTCGCCAATGATGGCACGGGGAATCTTGTTAAAGTTGAGGGTCGCATGTATTCCACTCAGTATCAGCAGATTCTTGAGAATAATGTTCAAGAATCAGTGTCAAAGTTGAAGTTACGCCGGGGTTGGAGCTTTCAGCAAGACAATGATCCAAAACACCGCTCCAAATCTACTCAGGCATTTATGCAGAGGAACATTTACAATGTTCTGGAATGGCAATCTCAGTCCCCAGACCTGAATATCATTGAACATCTGTGGGATGTTTTGAAGCGGGCTGTCCATGCTCGGCGACCATCAAACTTAACTGAACTGGAATTGTTTTGTAAAGAGGAATGGTCAAAAATACCTTCATCCAGGATCCAGGAACTCATTAACAGCTACAGGAAGCGACTAGAGGCTGTTATTTTTGCAAAAGGTGGATCTACTAAATATTAATGTCACTTTTCTGTTGAGGTGCCCATACTTTTGCACCTGTCAATTTTTGAAAACATGCATATTTCACATTTTCGGTTAGTACAATAAACCTCATTTCAATCCTGAAATATTACTGTGTCCATCAGTTATTACATATATCACTCTGAAATAGCTGTTGCAAAAAAGCAATTTTTTAACAAAAAAAAAAGAGTAAGTTTAAAGGCCACTTTACACACACAGATATCTGTGACCAACTTCTGAACAGATCTCTGGTTGCAGTGAAATCATGGACACATTGCTCCATTTTGTACACAGCCACAAAATGGAACAATGTGTCCATGATTTCACTGCAACCAGAGATCTGTTCAGAAGTTGGTCACAGATATCTGTGTGTGTAAAGTGGCCTTTAGATGGGTGCCCAAACGTTTCATATGACTGTATATATATATATATATATATATATATATATATATACCGTATATACTCTTGTATAAGCCGAGTTTTTCAGCACGAAAATTGTGCTGAAAAGTGCCCCCCTCGGCTTATACACGAGTCACTATACGGCTGAGTGTGGGGTGGGCGGTGTCCGGGGGCTGGAGCAGGCAGGGGGAGGCAGTAATATGAGCGCCCGGTCACGTGGGGCCGCTCATTAGTGCAATGCAATATGCACTGCATCCCCCTGTCCATCAGCGGCAGGGGGAGCTGTGCATATTACATTGCGCTCCCCAGTGGTATATGCAGGCCCTCCCGCTCCCCCCCCAGTGGTATATACAGGCCCCGGCTCCCCCCCAGTGGGATATACAGGCCCCCGCTCCCCCCCCCCAGTGGTATATACAGGCCCCCCCCCGTTTTCCCCCCGAGTGGTATACAGGCCCCCGGTTGCTGCCGCACACCTGTAAAAGAATAGATTTCATACTTACCCTCCTCGCTGTTAACGCGCTCCTCCGGTCTCCTTCCCACTTCTACCCGGCTGGCCAACGCAGCCACAATGACGTCATTGTTTCTGCGCGGTCACATGACGCCGGGTAGAAGCAGGAAGGAGACAAGGACGCCGGTAACAGCGAGGAGGGTAAGTATGATAGCTATTCTTTTACAGGTGTGCGTCAGCAACCGAAGGCCTGTATACCACTGGGGGGGAAACGGGGCCTGTATATATCGCGGGGGGCCTGTATATACCACTTGGGGGGGAGCGGGGGCCTGTATATACCACAGGGGGGGAGCGGGGGCCTGTATATACCACTGGGGGGGGAGCAGGGGGCCTGTATATACCACTGGGGGAGCGGGGGCCTGTATATACCACTGGGGGGAGGCTGTATATACCACTGGGGGCCTGTATATATCACTGATGGGGGCCTGTATATATCACTGGGGGGGCTGTATATATCACTATGGGGGCCTGTATATATCACTGGGGGGGCTGTAACCTCTGATGGGGGGCCTGTATATACCACTGGGGAGGCTGCTGTAATACTGCTGGGGCCTGTATGTACCACTGGGGAGGCTGCTGTATACCACTGGGGCTTCTGTACATACTGCTGGGTCCTGTATATACCACTGGGGAGGCTGCTGTAATACTTCTGGGGCCTGTATATACCACTGGGGAGGCTGTTGTATACCAATGGGGCTGCTGTATATACTGCTGGGGCATGTATATACCACTGGGGAGGGTGCTGTAATACTGCTGTGGCCTGTATATACCACTGGGGAGGCTGCTGTATATACTGCTGGGGCCTTTATATACCACTGGGGAGGCTGCTGTAATACTGCTGGGGCCTTTATATACCACTGGGGAGGCTGCTGTATACCACTGGGGCTGCTGTATATACTGCTGGGGCCTCTATATACCACTGGGGAGGCTGCTGTAATACTGCTGGGGCCTGTATATACCACTGGGGAGGCTGCTGTATGCCACTGGGGATGCTGTATATACTGCTGGGGCCTGTATATACCACTGGGGAGGCTGCTGTAATACTGCTGGGGCCTGTATATACCACTGGGGAGGCTGCTGTATACCACTGGGGATGCTGTATATACTGCTGGGGCCTGTATATACCACTGGCGAGGCTGCTGTATACTACCACTGGGGAGGCTGCTGTATACTACCACTGGGGAGGCTGCTGTATACTACCACCATATACATATATATATACTGTATATATATGCTTCTCAAAAAAATAAAGGGAACATTTAATAACGCAATGCAATAGTGAAGTGGTCCCTTTATTTTTTTTGAGCAGTATATATATAGTGAAGGAAATTATTATTTGATCCTTTGCTAATTTTGTTTGCCCACTGACAAAGACATGAAGAGTCTATAATTTTAAGGGTAGGTTAATTTTAACAGTGAAACATAGAATATCAAAAATAAAATATAGAAAATCACATTGTCTAAATGTTATAAATGTATTTGCATTTTGAAGAGAGAAATGGGTATGGCCCCTTTCACATGTAATGCAGGGCTGCATTTTGCTTAATTTGCGTTTCTATACGTTTTTACCGCTAAAAATGCATCAAAACACATGCGCTTTTGCCCCCATTGATTTTACTGGAAACACATGCAAAAACGTGTGTTTTCAAAAACGCATGCGTTTTTGCAAACACAGACCAAAACGTCACAAGCAACGTTTTGGTCTGCTTTTGCAAAAACGCATGCGCTTTGCATTTTTGAAAATGCACATGCGTATTTGCATGCGTTTTTACCTGCGTTTCTATTAAAATCAATGGGGGCAAAAACAAATGCGTTTTGATGCGTTTTTAGCTGTAAAAACGTATAGAAACGCAAATGAAGCAAAACGCAGCCCTGCATTATATGTGAAAGGGACCTATTTGATTCCTTACCAACCATTAAGAGTTCTGGCTCCTACAGACCAGTTAGACGCGCCTAATCAACTGGATACATGCATTAAAAGACAGCTGTCTTAAATTGGCACCTGTATAAAATACTCCTGTCCACACACTCAATGAATCAGTCAGACTCTAACCTTTACAACATGGGAAATGCCAAAGAGCTTTCTAAAGATGTTAGGGAAAAGATCCTAGACCTGCACAAAGCTGGAATTGGGCTACAAAACCATAAGTAAGATGCTGGGTGAGAAAGAGATAATGTCACACTTGGGAGGTAAGGGAATCAGGTAACAGGTAGGTGAATTGGGCAAAAGAGGGTCAGGAGAGCCTAATCTGACCCTGACACTGAGGTCCCTGGCTCGCCCTGATCTCGGAGGTACCTCTGATTGCTTGGAGTTCTGAGCTGCCACCCTGTACCCTAAAACTCCTGATTAATCCAAGGCTGAGGACCCCTACCTCCACGCACGGGTCAGGAATCACAGCCCAGCAGCTAAGCATCAGCACAGCACCAAAACCTAGAGCACATAGCTATCAGCAGCACCTGAAAGAGGAGAGGGAAGGCTATTTAAAGCCAGGGGGAGGGTATTACAGGTGAGTCACACATTAACTCCTGAACCAGCAATTGAACATAATAGTGACTGCAGTTCTGGAGCACACCACAGGAGGCAAGGACCTTCACAACCATCAACCATGCAGCTCTTAAAGACAAATCACATACACAGCAGCATCCAACAATGTCAGCGCCATCTAAGTGCGTGACAGACAACTGTTTGTGCAATGGTAAGAATATGGAAGAAATACAAAATGAGTGTCAACCAACATCGATCTGGGGCTCCATGCAAAATCTCACCTTGTGGGGTATCCAGGATCATGAGGAAGGTGAGAAATTAGCCTAAAACTACAAGGGGAAAACTTGGATCTCAAGGCGGCTGGGACCACTGCCAACAAGAAAACCATTGGTAACACATTACGCCGTAATGGATTAAAAACCTGCAGTGTCCGCAAAGTCCCACTGCTCAAGAAGGCACATGTGCAGGTCCTATTGAAGTTTGTCAATGAACACCTTGGTGATTCTGAGAGTGGTTGGAAGAAGGTGATGTGGTTAGATGAGACAAATTGAGCTCTTTGGCATTAACTCAACTTGCCGTGTTTGGAGGAAGAAAAGTTTGGCTATTACCCAAAGAACATCATCCCCATTGTCAAGCTTGGCGGTGGGAGCAATATGTTTTGGGAGTGTTTCTCTGCTAAGGGCACAGGACTACTTCACTGCATCAATGGGGAAATGGATGGAGCTATGTACTCTAAAATCCTGAGTGACAATCGCCTTCCCTCTGCCAGGACATTAAAAAATAGGACGTGGCTGGGTCTTTCAGCACGACAATGACCCAACACATGCAGCCAAGGCAACAAAGTAGTAGCTCAAAAAGAAGCATAGTAAGGTCATGGAGTGGCCTAGCCAGTGTCCGGACCTTAACCAATAGAACATTTATGGAGGGAAGTGAAGCTCCGAGATGCCAAGCGACAGCCTCAAAATCTTAATGATTTAGAAATCTGCCAGGAGGAATGGACCAACATTCTTCTGGACATGTGCGCAAGCATCATCATCAACTACAAAAAATGTTTGACTGCTGTGCTTGCCAACAAGGGTTTTGCCATCAAGTATTAAGTCTTGTTTGTCAGAGGGATCAAATACTTATTTCTCTCTTCAAACGCAAATATATTTATATAATTTCGACAATTTGATTTTGTGGATTTTATTTTTGATATTCTCTTTTATCAGGCCAACTAGATACCCGTTGATTCAGGGATGCAGGTTATGAAGCGAGAGAATCTAAGCTATTCCATTTCATATATTTAATTCAAGAGAATAGGCAGTGTTTATACAAAAATACAAAAGTATTAGAATCTGAGTGTCCTCAGTGGTTGATACCTTTTAATGGCTAACTGAAAAGATGGTTAACAAAGCAAGCTTTCGGGACACTATGGCCCCTTCGTCAGGCAGATAATGGCACAGATTCTGAAGACATATACATATATACAGTGCCTACAAGTAGTATTCAACCCCCTGCAGATTTAGGTGGTTTGATAAGATGCAAATAAATTAGAGCCTTCAAACTGCAAACGAGAGTAGGATTTATTAACAGAAGCATAAATCTTACAAACCAAAAAGTTATGTTGCTCAGTTGAATTTTAATACATTTTAAACATAAAAGTGTGGGTCAATTATTATTCAACCCTTCAAACCACTAGCATTCTGTTTGGTCCCCCTAAAGTATTAAGAAGTAATTCAGGCACAAAGAACAATGAGCTTCACATGTGTGGATTAATTATCTCTTTTGCCAGCCTTTTCTGACTATTTAAGACCCTCCCCAAACTTGTGAACAGCACTCATACATGGTCAACATGGGAAAGACAAAGGAGCATTCCAAGGCCATCAGAGACAAGATCGTGGAGGGTCACAAGGCTGGCAAGGGGTACAAAACCCTTTCCAAGGAGTTGGGCCTACCTGTCTCCACTGTTGGGAGCATCATCCGGAAGTGGAAGGCTTATGGAACTACTGTTAGCCTTCCACGGCCTGGACAGCCTTTGAAAGTTTCCTCCCGTGCCGAGGCCAGGCTTGTCCGAAGAGTCAAGGCTAACCCAAGGACAACAAGGAAGGAGCTCCGGGAAGATCTCATGGCAGTGGGGACATTGGTTTCAGTCAATACCATAAGTAACGTACTCCACCGCAATGGTCTCCGTTCCAGACGAGCTTGTAAGGTACCTTTACTTTCAAAGCGTCATGTCAAGGCTCATCTACAGTTTGCTCATGATCACTTAGAGGACTCTGAGACAGACTAGTTCAAGGTTCTATGGTCTGATGAGACCAAGATCGAGATCTTTGGTGCCAACCACACACGTGACGTTTGGAGACTGGATGGCACTGCATACGACCCCAAGAATACCATCCCTACAGTCAAGCATGGTGGTGGCAGCATCATGCTGTGGGGCTGTTTCTCAGCCAAGGGGCCTGGCCATCTGGTCCGCATCCATGGGAAGATGGATAGCACGGCCTACCTGGAGATTTTGGCCAAGAACCTCCGCTCCTCCATCAAGGATCTTAAGATGGGTCGTAATTTCATCTTCCAACAAGACAACGACCCAAAGCACACAGCCAAGAAAACCAAGGTCTGGTTCAAGAGGGAAAAAATCAAGGTGATGGAGTGGCCTAGTCAGTCTCCTGACCTTAACCCAATTGAAAACTTGTGGAAGGAGCTCAAGATTAAAGTCCACATGAGACACCCAAAGAACCTAGATAACTTGGAGAAGATCTGCATGGAGGAGTGGGCCAAGATAACTCCAGAGACCTGTGCCGGCCTGATCAGGTCTTATAAAAGACGATTATTAGCTGTAATTGCAAACAAGGGTTATTCCACAAAATATTAAACATAGGGGTTGAATAATAATTGACCAACACTTTTAAGTTTAAAATTTATTAAAATTCAACTGAGCAACATAACTTTTTGGTTTGTAAGATTTATGCTTCTGTTAATAAATCCTACTCTCGTTTGCAGTTTGAAGGCTCTAACTTATTTGCATCTTATCAAACCACCTAAATCTGCAGGGGGTTGAATACTACTTGTAGGCACTGTACATAAGCAAATGAAACAAACAAACAAAAAAAACAGTCTTAGATGTTATAGTAAATGCAACAGGTGATGTAAAACAGAGTCAGGCTAGGGAGGAAGAGATGGGCTGGGGAATTGAAACTAAAAGTCTAAGATAAGCGGAACAAATTGTATAATGGTTATATAGTAGTGGTCTGTGGAGAACTGAAAATACTTAAATGAGTTGAGGAAAGCAATAAAACAATGCGAGGGTATTTCATATAAGAAGTGTCAAAAGTTCATTGTCCTCAAAATGGAGTCTCTTGGAGATGTGCTATCCACAAATGTCTTTTCAATTTATATAAAAAGCCATGAATCCATGTGATACATTTAATCCTGTTTAAATAGAGACAATCACCTTGAGAACCTCAGAAAGACCTTTTTGAACTAGGGCTACCATCCAAGAGCAATCGAGAACCAGATTACAAGAGCCACCAGAATATCAAGGAATCATCTCCTACATTACAAAACTAGAGAAGAAAATAAGAGTTCTTCTCGTAGTCACCTACAATCCATGTCTGAAGGTCCTTAGAGGAGCTGCACAGAAACTGCAACCACTCCTGCAAAATAATGGGCAACTAAAATCAATATTTCCAGATCCCCCACACTTGTGTTTTAGACAACCTCCGAATTTGAAAAACATCATTGTCAGAAGCGCCCTGTCCTCTCCAGCAGCAACAGGAACCTTTCCCTGCAATCAAAACAGGTGCAAAACCTGATCATCTATAATGACAACGGACAAGATAAAGATTCCTGGGACAGATCAGGACTGCAAGATCCCAGGTAGCTTCAGTTGCACCACAAGCAATGTGGTGTATTTAATCATATGTACCAAATCTTCAACAGGTGGCATATATGTAGGGGAGACCGGAGAAAAATTCAGGACAAGAATGAATTCTCAACGCTACTCAATAAAAGAAAAGCGTATGGATCTACCCGTAGCAAAACATTTTTCCAGCCCTGACCACAGTGAAACCAATATGGGACTGCTCATCTTAAAAAGCAACTTCAAATCTCAGACAGAGAGAAGAATTTAGGAATACAAATTGATAATGACCTTTGACACATTCAAAACAGGATTAAATGTATCACATGGATTCATGGCTTTTTATATAAATTGAAAAGACATTTGGGGATAACACATCTTCCAACAGACTTCATTTTAAGGACAATGAACTTCTGACAATTCTTATATGAACACCCTTGCTTCGTTTTATTGATTTCTCAACTCATTTAAGTATTTTCAGTTTTCCACAGACCTCTACCATATAACCATTAAACAATTTGTTCCGCTTATCTTAAACTTTTAGTTTCAATTCCCAGCCCATCTCTTCCTCCCTAGCCTGACTCTGTTTTACATCACCTGTTGCATTTACTATAACATCTAAGACTGTTGTTTTTGTTTTTGTCTTTTTTTTTTGTTTCATTTGCTTATGTATATATGTATGTGTCTTCAGAATCTGTGTAATTATCTGCCTGACGAAGGGGCCACAGTCTCCCGAAAGCTTGCTATATTTTCCATTTTTTCAATTAGCCATTAAAACGTATCAACCACTGAGGATTCTAAGATTCTAATATTTTTCTATCTTCTGGCTAACACGGTACAAACATTTTTTACCTTTACAAAAATACAAGATTTTACAAAAGGGAAATAATAAAATACAGAATAGACAATCACATAAAATAGAAAGAATAAACAAAGAAACTTACAAGTGGGTCACTGAAATGGCTCAGATGTATGGAGGGAGGTACTTTTTAAGAAAACATGATCCAATTCCTAGACAGCAGTGTATGTATCCAAGCATATACACTGATTATAATGTGGCATTTGCTTTTGATTATCTATATTACACCCATTTACCTCCCCTCTGGTGACCTCATGTGGGGTTTTTTTTTTGTGGGATGTGACTGTATCTTCAAAACATTCTGAAATCCTGGGATATCTCCTCTCCTGAGCATCCCAGGTGGGAAATTGTAACGTCAAATATCCTATCATGAATTTATCTTTTCATAGATAGGAAGCATGACCAATATTGATTAGGGGCTGGTAGGAATGTCACACAGTTTTGAAAAATTATTCATGCTCATGGTCTCGTGATTGCTGTGTCAAAGATGTATCGTTCATTACTATAGAAACTATGTATACCCTAATATCGATAATTTTCTACTGGTGCCTGAATGTCTGACAAAATTATGTGATCCTAACACACTGATGTAGCAGGAAGGTAGTTCTCTGCCTTTCTGCAAACATAATCCAGGTAGGTTGTCTC
Organism: Allobates femoralis; assembly: GCA_033576535.1. Lineage (NCBI taxonomy): Eukaryota > Metazoa > Chordata > Amphibia > Anura > Aromobatidae > Allobates > Allobates femoralis. Next base: position 363,592,031 of record JARQOC010000004.1, read on the forward strand.
CAATGCAAGCTTTAATACACCAGGTGTCCTGAGCTTCAATGAACGTTTCTCTTAACAATGTCCCCTCACCTTACATTTGCAACTGATCCCATGTCCTCAGAGTGTAAGGGTGAATGGATGTATCAAAGAGACATCTCATGGATATATAATTTTTGTCCATAACATATATGTATGTATAAACAGTGACACCTCGGTTTTCGTCAATAATTCGTCCGAAAACTGTAGACGAAAAACAAAATCGACAAAAGCCGAGGCAATGATTTCCATAGGAATCAATGTTAAATGAACTACTTGGTTCGAGACACTGAAAAAGACCTACAAAAAAAAACATTTCATAGTGAATAAGTGATAGCGGTTAATGCTAGAATCACTCAGAAATGACTGTGAAAGGAATATGAAACACTAATTTAAAGGAAAAACACATTTATTTTTCTTTGTTTTTTTTTGTTTTTTTTTTTTAAATGCACTTTTTGGTGTATGGGAGATGCTGAGGAGGGGAGAGAGGGGTGCACTTTTTATTTTTTGGAAGGGGAATCTTATTTTTATGGCTAAATTAGAAGCGAATTACGGAACAAAATCGACGAAAACCGAGACACGATTTTCATTTAAAAAATCAACGAAACCGACGATATTCGAAGTCAACAGAAACAGAGGTATCACTGTATATATATACCGTATATTACAATAGGCATACAAGGAGATATTGTCTAAAATCAATAATAAAGAAGGGAAAACTTATTCACAAAGGACATATAGCCACAGAAAATAATAGATAAATGTAATTTTAATTGATATAAGATATATTAAAGTTTAAAAACAGGATGAGGCACAAAACAAAGAGTGGCAGAAAATAGCACAAGGAGATGGGGCAAGTGTAATCATATGTGCCATCTGACTGCATACGGAATAGTTTTTAAAGGACAAAATGCAGTAAGTATATCTACAGTAAGTGTCATAGCCACATAATGGAGTAGCATAACATGGTAAACTTGAATATACAATGGTAAATGCTACCCATATCCATCAGAAGGGGATGAAGTGATAACTTTCAGTATATTGGCTCATGAGCAAAGCATAATCTGTAAATAGGTTCTATTGATACCCACCTACAATATATTATATAGCAGCTTACATGGCCCATGCTACTGAATTGGATCCAACGTTAGGGTTCATTAACCTGTCTGAGGGCAGACTGAACCTTTGGCAGAATACCATGTGATCCTTTGATCAATGTTTTTTATTGTTGCCAGATCTAAAATGCTGCCGATACTATTTTAATTTATTTTTCTTTTTATCCCTTGGGAAAGTGTGCTACATTTGTTTGTTATTGTGTCCCTTACTGTCAAAACATTCACTTCTGTAGAAGTGTAGATATTACATCTTTGGCTAAAGCGTGGTTAGTCAGTTTTCACAAGTCAATGGGAGGGCAGCCTGTTGAATATTGTTTTATAGGTCGTGAACTGTAGGATAATTTGTAGAAACAATGTATCAAATTCAATATACAAAGGTGTATTCCTTATTATATTTTCACGAAGTTTCAAGTAAATATGAATGACTTACTTAGGATCTTCATCATTATTGGCTTAAGGAAAAGGGAATCTAATGTGTGGAATCTAATAAACGATAAAAGCTTATCACCATATATTATCCAGTGTACCACCTGAGGGCCAACAGAAGCCACACTTACCTAATTTATATAACATTATGACCCATTGTATCATGGCTCACCTCTCTGATTTCACCATCTCATTAATATTCTAAATGTAATGAAAACCTGCAGTTCTAATAAGTTAATATACACTGAACAAAACTAGAAATGCAACAATTTTAGTTTACCTCCCATTTTTCATGAGCTGAACTCAAAGATCTAAAACTTTTTCTAACTACACAAAGAGCCTTTATCTCTGAAATATTTTTTTTTTTTTATTATTATCATTTTTATTAGGTTTTCCAACTTTTACAATATAACATATATCTCATGCAAGGGCATAAGTCATATCATATCTGGTACATATCTGCCCTAAGGGCTATATAACATTTGAAACATTAATTGTCTTTTAAACATACCGTATATACTCGTGTATAAGCCGACCCGTGTATAAGCCGACCCCCCTACTTTTGCCCCCAAAATCTGGGAAAACCTATTGACTCGTGTATAAGCCGAGGGTGGACCCCAGCACAGGTATACAGCCCCCAGCAGTGTGGTATACAGCAGCCACTCCAGTGGTATATACAGCCCCAGTGGTAGTATACAGTAGCCCCAGAGGTATATACAGCCCCAGTGGTAGTATCCAGCAGCCCCAGAGGTATATACAGCTCCAGTGGTAGTATACAGTAGCCCCAGAGGTATATACAGCCCCAGTGGTAGTATACAGTAGCCCCAGAGGTATATACAGCCCCAGTGGTAGTATACAGTAGCCCCAGAGGTATATACAGCCCCAGTGGTAGTATACAGTAGCCCCAGAGGTATATACAGCCCCAGTGGTAGTATACAGCAGCCCCAGAGGTATATACAGCCCCAGTGGTAGTATACAGTAGCCCCAGAGGTATATACAGCCCCAGTGGTAGTATCCAGCAGCCCCAAAGGTATATACAGCCCCAGTGGTAGTATACAGCAGCCCCAGAGGTACATACAGCCCCAGTGGTAGTATACAGCAGCCCCAGAGGTATATACAGCCCCAGTGGTAGTATACAGTAGCCCCAGAGGTATATACAGCCCCAGTGGTAGTATACAGTAGCCCCAGAGGTATATACAGCCCCAGTGGTAGTATCCAGCAGCCCCAGAGGTATATACAGCCCCAGTGGTAGTATACAGTAGCCCCAGAGGTATATACAGCCCCAGTGGTAGTATAAAGTAGCCCCAGAGGTATATACAGCCCCAGTGGGGTAGAATACAGCCGCCCGCCCGCTCCCCCATCAGTATACAGGCCCCCCATCAGGATCCAGGGCCCCCCCTCCTTGCTCCGCAAAACCTGCAAAGGAAAATCCTTATACTTATCACTCTCCAGTCGCCCAGCAGTGTGGTATACAGCAGCCACTCCAGTGATATATACAGCCCCAGTGGTAGTATCCAGCAGCCCCAGAGGTATATACAGCCCCAGTGGTAGTATACAGTAGCCCCAGAGGTATATACAGCCCCAGTGGTAGTATCCAGCAGCCCCAGAGGTATATACAGCTCCAGTGGTAGTATACAGTAGCCCCAGAGGTATATACAGCCCCAGTGGTAGTATACAGTAGCCCCAGAGGTATATACAGCCCCAGTGGTAGTATACAGTAGCCCCAGAGGTATATACAGCCCCAGTGGTAGTATACAGTAGCCCCAGAGGTATATACAGCCCCAGTGGTAGTATACAGCAGCCCCAGAGGTATATACAGCCCCAGTGGTAGTATACAGTAGCCCCAGAGGTATATACAGCCCCAGTGGTAGTATCCAGCAGCCCCAGAGGTATATACAGCCCCAGTGGTAGTATACAGCAGCCCCAGAGGTATATACAGCCCCAGTGGTAGTATACAGCAGCCCCAGAGGTATATACAGCCCAGTGGTAGTATACAGTAGGCCCAGAGGGATATACAGCCCCAGTGGTAGTATCCAGCAGCCCCAGAGGTATATACAGCCCCAGTGGTAGTATACAGCAGCCCCAGAGGTATATACAGCCCCAGTGGTAGTATACAGTACCCCCAAAGGTATATACAGCCCCAGTGGTAGTATACAGTAGCCCCAGAGGTATATACAGCCCCAGTGGTAGTATACAGTAGCCCCAGAGGTATATACAGCCCCAGTGGTAGTATAAAGTAGCCCCAGAGGTATATACAGCCCCAGTGGTAGTATACAGCAGCCCCAGAGGTATATACAGCCCCAGTGGTAGTATACAGTAGCCCCAGAGGTATATACAGCCCCAGTGGGGTAGAATACAGCCGCCCGCCCACCTCCCCCATCAGTATACAGGCCCCCATCAGGATCCAGGGCCCCCCCTCCTTGCTCCGCAAAACCTGCAAAGGAAAATCCTTATACTTATCACTCTCCAGTCGCCGCCGTCCCGCCGCTGCCATTACGATCCCCGTCTTCTTCCAGCGTCTTCCGACTTCCTGTGGTCGCGGGCAATGACGTCATTGCCTGCGACCACAGGAAGTCGGAAGACGCTGGAAGAAGACAGGGATCGTAATGGCAGCGGCGGGTCAGCGGCGACTGGAGAGTGATAAGTATAAGGATTTTCCTTTGCAGGTTTTGCGGAGCAAGGAGGGGGGGCCCTGGATCCTGATGGGGGGCCTGTATACTGATGGGGGAGGCGGGCGGGCGGCCGTATTCTACCCCACTGGGTATATACTCGCGTATAAGCCGAGGGGGAACTTTTCAGCCCAATTTTTGGGCTGAAAAACTCGGCTTATACGCGAGTATATATGGTACATTATATAATTTTCTCAGTATGTATTTAAATTTAAGTAAATTGTGTACCTCCATATCTATCAGTTTCTTGACCTTTTAAAGAAAATCCCTCCCTCCCCCCCTTAATGCAGTGTTTTATCACCTTGAAGGCTCGATGCCCTAAGTTAACAATTTGTAAATTGCCTCTTATTCACTCCTACTTAGTCTACCTAGTGTACCCTCAAGTTCTGCCATAGCATACCAAGCCGTCTTGCGGAAAGGGAAGATAAATGTCTCAATTTCCAAGTCCGAAAATTCAGTCTCTACGAATTCTCTCCATTTGTAAAAGAATTTTCCTACAAGACGGGTTGGGTTCCTCAGCGCCTCCTTAGCATCAAGACATAACACATTTTTAATGGTGTTGCGAAGTGCCTCAATCCCCGGCATGGACCCCTCCAGCCAATGCCATAGAATTAATCGTTTTGCTACCATGGCTATTGTTTGGAATAATATGTGAGGGGGACATTGATCAGGTGAATCTCCATGATAGTGAAAAAGCCAAAGCAGGGGATTGAGTCGCCCCTCATTTATAAAATGTCCTCTAGCCAGATATCCCACCTCTTCCCAAAACTGTGCTATCACCTGACATGACCATAAACCATGTTCTAAATCCGTCATTGCATCCCCACATTTAGGGCAGTTTATCCACCTATTTTGGTTAGTCGGCGAGGGTGGGATGTTAAAACCCTGAATGGCTCCGTGCATTAGTCTAAATTGTGTGTCCCTCCAAAGTTCATTTATGATCGCCTTCCTCATTGACTGCCATCCCTGTAATATCTTACTCGCTAAGTCTGAACCCCCAAAGTGTTTCCTCCACCTGGAGAAGGGCCCTCTCGGTCTCGATGGTCGAAGTGTGTCTCCCAGATTACTATATATTGTGCATATGGACGTGTCCTCCACTCTCTCACACATCAGATCCTTCCAAATTTCGCTAGTAAATTCCCCCGAGATGTCATTCAAGTGAGTCAAGAGGTGATGGTGAAGCTGCTGGAATTGTAAGACATTAATTCCAGATAAATTAAACTTGGTCAACACCTCTGCTCCCGTTAGCCATCTTCTCTCACCCACATGCATGAGATCCAATAGCGTCCCCACCCCCCGAGATTTCCAACTGAGAAACAGAGAATTCTCTCGCCCTAAGGGGAATGATGGACACGCCAGGGATTAAGTCTCTCCCCGAGATCTTCCAAGAAAGACCTAGTTTAGAACGGCACATTCTTCCAGGTCATAACCGTGTCCCTATAAATCTTTGTGTGTTTCAAGTGGCGCGGCACATCATAGAGAGGGGTGTGTGTAAAAGTGACGACAAGTCCCATGGCCTTGCATATTCTCCTTCTAGTTCTATATCGGAGAATCTATTCGACCTCCTTATCCAGTCCAGCACGTGCCGCATGATGCATGCTAGATTGTACCCTCTAACATCAGTCAGTTGTAAGCCTCCCCTCTCCCTGGGCTGAAGCAGAGTACCAAAGGAGATCCTGGGTTTCTTTCCCCTCCAGACAAACCTGGAAAAGGCATTATTCAGCCTCTTAACATCTAAATGCGTCAGTAGCAAGGGTATTGTCTGAAGTGGATATAAAAGCCTGGGAAAACGAATCATCCTAATTAAGTGTCCACGTCCTAATAACGACAAAGGTAAGCCCTTCCATCTCTCCAATTCTTGCTCTATTTTAGCTATAAAATTATATCTATACATCAGGCCCATCGTCCTTGCTAGATGTACCCCCAGATATTGGATGCTTTCTTGAGCTACCTTAATGTCTCCCAGTGCTTCAACCCTTCGTGGCGAATAATGTTTACGTATAAAAAAGATCTCACACTTGTCTCTGTTCAGTCGAAAACCAGAGAAAGTGCCCACTCTTTCGATGGCATCTAAGACGCTGACTAGATCTCTTCCCGGGTTCTGCATGAAGAGCATGATGTCATCGGCGAAAAGAGAGACCCTCACCTCCCTTCCCCCCACTCTTAATCCCTCATATAACTTGTGAGTGTCGAGATATATTGCCAATGGTTCTATGGCCAAATTGAAAAGTAATGGGGATAATGGGCATCCCTGTCTCGTTCCCTTTTCTAACACAAATGTATCCGATAGGAAACCCGGTGTGCTTACACAGGCTTCGGAGTGTTATAGAGGGAACATATATATTGTCTGAAGGGGCCAGTAAGACCAATAATGTCTAACACCTGATCCAGTTATGACCACCTCACATTATCAAAAGCTTTTTCGGCATCTAGGGTGATCACGGCTGGATCACTACCTCCTTCCTCCCCCCTTTGTCTTGTGACATCTATTAGGAGCATTGCTTTACGTATGTTTGTGACTGTGGAGCGTCCTTTCACAAAACCAGCTTGGCGGGGGTGAATTATTCTAGGAAGAACATTAGCCAATCTGTCCGCCATAATCTTTGAGATTACTTTCAAGTCCTGGTTTATTAATGAGATTGGCCTACAGCTGGCGGGGTCAGTCAGTGGCTTTCCTGGCTTCGGAAGTAACTTAATGTGGGCCAGGTTCATTCTCTCTGGTATGGGCCCTCCCTGTAAAATGGAGTTGTATAGATCTTTAAGTACCGGGGAGATCTGTTCCCTGAGGAATTTGAAAAAGGCCCCTCCAAAACCATCCGGGCCTGGCGCTTTACCCGAGGGCAACTATCTTATCACCATGTCAATATCTTCTATAGATATGGGTGCGTTTAAGTATTGTTTGTCCTCTTCTGTCAACCCTGGTATGACAATGTCTTTTAGCCAGTCCATACCTCCCAGTTCCCCTCTAGTTTCCTCTTTATATAGGGATGCATAAAACTTTCCCAATACCCTGGTGATGTCTTTGGGTCCAGACCAAATATTTCCATGTCTATCTTTAATTTCTAGTATGGGTGTCGCCGGGTGTCTCCCCTTCGCTAGGCGTGCAAGGAGGCGGCCAGCCTTATCTCCATATCTATGTAGCTCTATCTCTAATCTACTCCTATACATATCTTCCTTCTTGCTTGCCCATACATCAAATTCTTTCTTCGCTTCTAGCCAACTTTGTTTGTCTCCCTCTGTCATTGTCCGTTTGTATTGTTGATATGTTCCTCTTACTGTCATACTAGATTTCAGGTATTGTTTCTTAATTTTGTTCTTCAAACTCGCCTGGTAAGCCATGACATGCCCCCTTAACACCACTTTAGCCGTTTCCCAAAAAGCCCCGGGTCCTCGCTATGTGTCTCATTATTTAACGCAAAGTCAGTCCACCATTCCTTTAACATATTATTAAAATTCTCTTCCCGTGTCATGGTGTCGGGGAATCTCCAAATATAGTCTGTGCCCTTTTGATGCATTTCCCTTGATTCCACAACCACCGGGCTATGATCGGAAATTACCATATTCTCTATAGTTGTGGCGGCTACTCTTTGAAAATAGTAGTGGCGATGTGAGGAGCATGTCAAGTCTCGACCACGACCCATGTGGATGTGAAAAATGAGTGAAGTCCCTCTCCAATGGATGCATCACCCGCCAAGTGTCTGTTAGGTTGCAGTGTTGAAACAACTTCTCTAAGAAGCTTTCCCGAGGGGTTCCCTCCCTCACTCTAGCTCCTGAAGCCCGAGGGGTCATGATACGTCTGTCCTCTAACTCATGTACCACCATATTGAAGTCTCTTCCCACTATACGAAGGGCGTGATGGTCCGTCAATAGATAATTTTCAAGGGACTGGAGGAACAGCTTTTGAGCTGAATTTGGTGCATATAAGTTGTATCTACTGAAAATGTCTTCTTTAATCTGCAGAGTAAGGTGAATCAGTCTACCCTCTTTATCTTTTTTCTCTGAAATCAGTGTGTAAGCCAAGGATCGCTGTATCAGCACAATAACACCTGCCTTTCTTCCCATCGCCCCTGAACCATAGACCTCCCCCACCCAGAGCTTTTTGAGGCGGAAAAAATCTTCCTGGGCCAGGTGAGTCTCCTGGAGAAGGGCAACATCAACGTGTAGTCTATTGAGATGTCTGAGAACCATCATGCGCTTTGAGGGAGAGCGCAGGCCCTTAACGTTCCAGGAGACCCACCTAACCATAATCTGTGTGGACCGTCAGTGAAACACAGTATAATGAATGCCCAAGCATTCCAAAACCGAAACCAAGACGCCTCTGAGCACCACGTTCATTTCTGGCATTTAAGTACACTTGAAGAGCACAGCTGAAAATGGAGACATATTTCGAGTAACAATCTTGCATTAACCCATACCTTACTGTAATAAACAATCCCCCCCTCCCCTTATGTCTCCCCCCATTCTTATCTCTGTTGTCATGTGGACTTCTCTTTCTTCCTCCATGGCATACGTCGCCCCAAGGATAGGCCGCAGGTGATCCGCCTCCCTCCGAGTACTGATGATATAGTCATATATTTAATTCCAACCCCTTAAATAAAAAAGAAAACAAAGAAGGAAGGAGCGACAAACAAGCAAACAACCTAATTTTGCCCCGGTGTTATTCCCTCTTTTCGTTATATTAGCATTAGTGTAGCCCTGTGTTATCAAATGATTATTTTTTTATTTTTTTTTTGCTACCAATAATCTACTTTTCCGTTCGATACATACTTCCCATCCTTCAGTCTTCTGCCCAAGCAACATGCTCCCTTCATACGCCTCCCTCCCATTCGCATCCGATCCCCTCCCCACCTCACTATGGGTCCCTTAAAACCCCTTTATCACCCCTGTTTACATTGTAACTAACTAAGCAAACTTCGTAATACACTTGTTCAAAAGTCGTGCCATTTTATCTGGGTGGATCTTCATCTCGTTATCTTCCTAGGCGTTGACTGGCGGCTCGTTCGGGGCGTATTGTATCTTTCCACTGTTAGCGCCTTCTGAACGCAGCCTGTAATGTCTTACAGAGTCTTGTAGTTGGGCTCCAGTTTCTGTGAACCTTGCGAGCTCCTCTCTTCTGAGGTTGTTCCGCGCTCTTTAGGACTATTTGTTGGCGCTTTGTTGTTGGGAGTTTGGTCAGGGAGTTTGTCACCCATACTAATTATTGCCATGGCCTCATCTGGCTCAGTAAAGATACCGAGGAGCCATCTCGTGTGCGAAATCGCTGGGTGGCGGGATACGCTAGCTGAAAACGTATGTTACGTCTGTAGAGGATAGTACACACTTCATTGAATGCTCTCCTTTTGTTGGCAACTTCAATAGAATAGTCTGCATATACCAGCACCCTGTGTCCCCTGATAGTAAGGGGTATCTTTTTGGCCTTATAGGCTCGTAGGATCTCCTCTTTTTCTCTGTGATTTAAATACCGAGCTATAGCATGTCTCGGCTTGCTCCCCGCTCTTCCTCCACGGCTCCATCATCTTCAGGTGGGGAACGCCGAGGGGGGCCGATCCTGTGCGTGCGCTCTGTTAGGCATCTATGTGTCAGGCCCAGGGTTTTCGGGAGGTCGACTTCGAATATATCTATGAGCTGGGCAGGTATAATGGACTCTGGGAGGCCGACTATTTTGAGGTTGTTACGCCGGTCTCTGTTTTCAATATCCTCTAATTTATTGAAGGCATATGCTGAGTGTCGCTGCAGGACCTGTATCTGTTGTTCAAGCTCCTCCACCTTCCCCTCTGCCGCAGCTATTCTGCCCTCTGCTTCTATTAATTGCTGGTCATGTTGTCCCAGCTTGTTGTTTATGTCCTGGGTGGTGGCAGCTACTAGTTCTGCCACTGCAGATTTCAAATCAGGTGCCAGATATGAGGACATCTCCTTAGCCAGGAGTTTGTAATCAAGCCATGGCAGTCCTCTGCGTGCACTTTCTTCCCTGCCCCCACACTCTCCTGCTCCTCCGCCCGCCATCTTATCTTCTCCCCTCCATTGTACCTGGGCTTGTGCTGTCTCCGTTGTGCTCCGGTCTTGTCTCCCTTTTTGCGCCCCTGATGAGACCGCCATTAGCGCGGCGTTCTCTGGGCAGAATCCCTCCTCCTCCTCCTCTGCCATCTCCAACGCCGGGTTCCCGCCCGCATCTTCCTGCGCCATGAGGGAGAGAGGGGGCGCCATGTGCAGCGTCCCGCTCTCCTCCGTCCCTCCAGATCGCATAAAGTAGCGGTCCAGTGTGGCCGTCATCTCTCCTCCTTCCTCAGCAATCCTGCAGCGATTTGGAGCGTTAGGGGTCGGGATGGCAGCGGATTAATCCTGCGGTCTCTGGAGCCTTCTTAGCCGCGACCGGTCATGGAGGCGCCGGAAGCGGAAGTCCTCTCTGAAATATTTTTCATAAATTTACTTTGGTCTCATATGTCTCATAAAACTAGCCTTTTGGTTATGGTAAACTGTAGATGGGTAGCAATATTACTTTGAGAAAAAGATTGCATACTCTATTCAATCCTGCCATGTCTATCATTGTTGTTCAGTGTTCTCCTCATGGTAGACTCATGAACATTAACACTAGCTAATGTGGGAGAAGCCTTGAGTTGTTTAGAGGTTACCTTGGGTTATTTTGTGATCTTGCTCTTGGAGTGACCTTTGCTAGAGACCACTCCTGGGTAGCACAATAATGACCTTGAATTTCTTCCATTAGTACACAATCCAAATTTTTTAGAGTTGTCTTGTAACTTTTTCTGTGATCTAGTAACTACTCATGGACAAGACATAAGGCTGCAAATGTGAGATAAATGCGCATAGGGTCTTATCCTTTTTTTTAAAGGTTATATCGGTGTAAATTAAGAACTGCTCACCTGATTCAGTTGTTCACCCACAACCGGTGTAATCGCCTGTAAGATAGCTTATAAGATGGCTGCTGCAGGGCCGCACCTTCATGATAAACGTGGACACAGGAATGCTGTAATAGGACCAAATGCCGGAATGCCTGCACTGCCACCAGGAATCACCAGGAAACGAAGAGTTAACTGGGCAGATTTTTCTTTATTTCATCCTACGCATTTCGGGCCACTAACCGAGCTCCTTCCTCAGGGAATCCCTGGATGTTCCCTGAGGAAGGAGCTTGGTTAGTGGCTCCGAAATGCGTAGGATGAAATAAAGAAAAATCTGCCTAGTTAACTCTTCGTTTCCTGTTGATTCCTGGTGGCAGCACGGGCATTCAGGCATTTGGTCCTATTACAGCAAGACATAAAGCTGGGTAGTCATAATTAGATACCAAGAGGGCATGTTGTGAACTGAGGGGAAAGACAAAAGCATAGTCAGGGTCAGAATACGAGTAGGCTAGAGGATCAAATCAATGGGGCAAAGCAAACGGATGGTCAGAGAGGTCCAAGGTCTGGCAGCAATAGATCAAAACACAGAGCACAGATAATTAAAGCCAATAAGCCCTGATGAGCAAATACTATGACTGGCAGTGATCTGTGAATGACTGACTCAGCTAAGTAGCTGGGCAATCACTCACAACAGGGAGCACCCGAAGAAGTCTAACGCCTCCCAGTTTCCAATTGGATGACTGAGCTGTCAATCTACATACCAAATCTGTCACTCACAAAATTGTCTACTCAGCACAGCCCTGATTCAATAGGGCAAAACTATCACTCACTTTGACCAAGACACATTGAGCAGAAGAATGATGATATTTTCCAGCCAATGAGCATCAAAAAGTATTGTTTGAAGTTCTCAGAAATCTCCTTTGTTTGTGCAATTATAACTTTCACAAACCTAATGTGTCCTGTTCTTTAGGTAAAAAGAGGTCACCCACTCACACCTGTTTGTCATCCCCTTGATTTAAAACACTAGAATTATCTGCTAATTCTAAATGTTCACAGACTTTGCCACTCACAGACATGTGATATTGGATCATCTACCTAGTTTAAAAAAAAATTACAACATCTGATAGTTTTAACTTATTTGTTTAATTTGGTTCTATGTATCTACTTTTAAGATTTGTGTATAAATTTAATATAGCTTTAGGATAAATTTATGCAGAAATATGGAAAATTCTGAAGGGTTCACAAACTTTCAGGTTTTGCAGTGTGTCAGACGAATTCAATTTTATAGACTGACAATCTGTAGAACTTGTTTGAAAATCTTCGTATAATACCATAAGCATAGGCGTTCTCCGTTGAGTACTACATTAGAGTCTACTTTAGAGCTTTGCGGCAAGTATTTGCCGTTCAGCCCAGTGAAATGTTTAATAGGCTTAAGTGGAAAGATCACCTGATGACCTCACATATCTGCCAAAAGAGGTCATCCCCTGTCCAAATTCATATCGCTTTTCCTGGTGTAGACTGTGTGGTTATAATGTATGATGTTTTGATTTATTACCAGCATTATACATTTTTAAAATAAGGGGAAAATGTTTTCCAGCTTTTTTCTACCGTAGTTATGTTTATGCAGAATTCCAGAGTTATCTCTTGCAGCTGCACATTTCATGTGTTTCTTCACTGATGTCATTGCAATTATTAGGTTACAAGTATCAGTAAATGAACAGAGTTAAGTTGTCATCACTAGGTTTGGTCTAAAGTGTGCTTGGAGCATTATCCAATGCCTTTATACCACAAAACTAGTAATGATAAATGTATAAAATAGATTATTTTTACTGGGGAAAAAAAAGTTATGTAAATAACTATATGTATCATTGACTCTATTTTAAAAATCTAGATAAAACTAAAAAGACTTAAGGAGAACCTGTCAGTGTAAAAACACTCTTTATCTGCAGTTAATAGTATATGAAACCCGCCCCGTGCCTGCACATTAACCCTGCTGCCGGGAGGAAATTAACTTTATTACTCCCTACAGCATTTGGGTTTCAGTCACAAGGGTGGTGCCAGTTTAGTGACTGCTTTGTGTACAGAGAGTGGCAGCTGGCATTGACTGAGGATGCTATCATGAAGTGTGGGCAGCGCGTTACAGCCCCCTCTGTCCATACACAGAGTGATGACTGAACCTGTGCCAGCGCCACCCCCATGACTGAAACCAGAATGCTGCTCGGAGCATTAAAATTAATTTCCTCTCAGCAGCGGGGTTTAACCCCATAACTGCAGGTTAATTGCATATTTACACATGACAAGTTCTTTTCAATATTCGTTTATGCTCATGATCATTCTGGAGAAAATCAGATATAAAGCCACTGTTCGGATTGGAGTAAAAAATATACTGAATGTTTTTCATGTTGATCTGGACATACAACAATGTACTAGTAGCTGCAGAGCAACATTAAAATTTCTTTTTTTTTTTTTATTTCGCCTCTCCATTGTGGAGATATTACCAGTCACGTTTGACACCTAGTGAGATTTTTTTTTTAAGTTTAAGAGAGTGTTTTCAAATAATTTTAATAGGGGCATGACCTTCTCCCTGTATGATGTTGACCAACAGTTAGCAGGCAACGAAATTCAAAGGAAAGGAGAATAATCCCTCGCCGTAGCTTAGAGCAGACTTCTCAGTGTGTGAGTTGTAGTGATCAACTGGTTTAACTCTCACATGATTAGAAAGCACATATGACTAACACCTTTCAGATAAAATCGCTGTGGTGAGATGGGCAGCACAGCTGAGTTTAACTGTGTCCCATTACAAACCCTTCTCTCAACTTCTTCCTCTGGTAGATATAGATAAAATGACACCCCTGATCTCAAACTGAAGAGCAAGTACCAGTTGCTCGATCACAGCTGACATAAATGTGATTCACACTTAGTGATCAAGAACGCTGATAATAAGGGTTTATAATGTGGCACAGCTGAACATAGCTGCACTGCTCCTCCCAGCACACTGACTCATACAGGAGGTTAGACCAGGAAATCACAGTTTTATTATTACAATTCACATGCTGAGAAATCTGCTCTAAGATATGGTGGTGTGGTGTCATTTTCTTAATTTTGGCTGTTCATGCCAACTTATGATTGTTCAGAGTCATAAATTGGGAAGAAGTACAAGCCCCTACTATAACTATCTGATAACACCCTCTTGGAGTGAAAAAAAAGTTAACTCATTAGGTGCTAAATACATTGTTTGCTAATATCTCAGCAACATAGAGGAAAAATAAGACAAAATCCAAAATATTTTATACCACTTTACAGGTATTATTACATCTTCTGTTCACTTCAACATGAAACATTTGGTGAAAGGTCCTTTTTAAAGAAATACATATACTTCATCTATAAATGTGTATGCATTGACCAACAAAGATGGTAAGCATCTGGAGATGCAAGTTCAAATGTAATATGGCCAAACTCTGGAGTAAGACAATTGACTTACTCGCAACCACCAAACAAGAGATGTATGGTAGCAAGGACAGGAGATGAACAAGATATAGTAAAAAAAGCCACAACTTTACTGATAAGTTGTGACATAAGATCAAAATACAGTTCAGACGATAACACTTCACATAAGACACATGAGGTACATGACATTATTGTTGTTTCTTGCGGAGAGGCCTATCTTGAACAGTCACTTTAAGGAAACAACACTCATTCTTAGGCGCACATGCCCAGACCCGTGTGATGGCTGCCAGCTGAGACGTTTGTATGCCACTCTCTCCTCTTCATAGAACCCGATAAACAAAATGTGCTGGGCCAAGATGCATGCAAATGTAAAAAAATATCTGGAATGTTGGTTAAAAATAATATTTAAATATATATACCTTCCAACATGTAAGACACACAACTAAAATGGTGGTTGAGTTAAAAAGAGACTCACTTTAAACAGAGTCAATTACAAACTTTAAAGCACCACTCAAGATTTTTTATTATTGCACTATTGTAGTGGTGCCTTAAATGCAAGTCCTCTGCCCCCTGATATTCACCTTCCAGCTAGAGATGAGCGATGTTCAATTCGAAATGTTCGCTAATCTCAAATTCGAGCTGTTTTGGGCGGTGTTCGAGTCATTCGACGAATGCAAACAATTAGCTTCAAATTTGGCAGTTCGAGATTATGTTCGATAACGCTTCGATCATTAAAAGCCTAATACTGTTAGGGTTCCTATTAATGTTAATATCCAGTTTCAGTGTATAGTGTGTGGGGGGGCAGTGTTTAGATCAGTGCTTCTGAAATAATGCCAATCTCCATTTTTTTTTTCCCCCTACCTGCACATACAGTGGGGCGGTGCAGGCTGTAAGACAATGACACACACACACAGCAATGTGCATTTTTTGCACACAAGCAAGGGCATGTGTCATTGGCTGTGTATGTCACATGTCCTTGCCCTATAAGACACAGCCATTTTCCGCATCACTACTATTTCCTCATTGCTGCAGTTGTGTGTCAGTCATGCACCGCTACGGCTGCTGTTGGCGCTATAAAGTGTTAGTTAGATAGATAGTGAGCGAATATCAAGTTAGATAGAGAGATAGGTTTAGGGAGTAGGGACTAGTTAGAATCTCAGCCCTTTTGAGGGCTACTTCAGACAAGTAGGGAGTAGAGATTAGTTGTAAATATCAGCCCTTTTCAGGGCTACTTCATAGAAGTAGGGACTAGTTATAATATCAGCCCCTTTGAGGGCTAGGTTAGACCAGTTGCTATTAGTTTTTGCCAGGCAGTGTGTGTCAGTGCTGTGCAAGTGTTTTTCACAGCATCTGGCCAAATCTAGCTCAGGCAATCCTTTAGGGCAGGTAGTGTAGCACTGCTGTGAAGAAAGCTACTTCACCTGTCTTTAGTAGCCAATGTTTTACTGCAGCTAGTCCAGGCAATTTTTTTGGGCTGGTAGCAGGGTCTGGTAGTCAGGGGTGTAGTCCAGATGTAAAGTAAGCTACACCGCCTGTCTATCCAGTAGCCAATTTTTTACTGCAGCTAGTCCAGGCAATTTTTTTGCGCAAGTAGCAGTGTCTGGTAGTCAGCAGTGTAGCCAACTGTAAAGTAAGCTACACTGCCTGTCTATCCAGTAGCCAATATTTTACTGCAGCTAGTCCAGACAATATTTTTAGGCTAGTAGCTGTGTCTGTTAGTCAGCGGTGTAGCCCAGCTGTAAAGTAAGCTACACCGCCTGTCTATCCAGTAGCCAATTTTTTACTGCAGCTAGTCCAGGCAATTTTTTTGGGCTAGTAGCAGTGTCTGGTAGACAATGGTGTAGCCCACTTGTGAACCAAGCTACACCGCTTGTCTAGTTCAGATTAATTTTTAACTGCACCTAGCCCAGGTAATAGTTTGGGCCTAGTAGCAGTGTCATTTAGACAGTGGTGTGTAGCTCACTTGTGAAACACACTACACTGCCTGTCTAACTCAGACTAATTTTTAACTGCACCTAGCCCAGGTAATAGTGTGGGCCTAGTAGCAGTGTCATTTAGACAGTGGTGAGTAGCCCACTTGTAAAACACACTACACCACCTGTCTAGTTCAGACTAATTTTTAACTGCACCTAGCCCAGGTAATAGTTTGGGCCTAGTAGCAGTGTATTTAGACAGTGGTGTATAGAAGCAGATAGAATAAGGCAGTGTTCAGACAACTCACCGATTGCAGCCAAATGGAATCAAACAATGCCCTTGGCAGGATGTTGTCAGACCCCATTATACACTGCAGACACAGGTGCACAGAACCACCCTCAACTTGCCACATATGGGGGAGGTGGTTTTGCTATGCACGAGATGATCTGCACACACACTACACCGCCTGTCTAATTCAGACCAATTTTTAACTGCACCTAGCCCAGGTAATAGTTTGGGCCTAGTAGCAGTGTCATTTAGACAGTGGTGTGTAGCCCACTTGTGAAACACACTACACCGCGTTTCTAGTTCAGACTAATTTTTAATAGCACCTAGTCCAGGTAACAGTTTGGACCTAGTACCACTGTTTGGCCAGTCAGCTCTGCTCATTTCCATCTGACTTTTTTTTGCCAACAACTGCAGAGTTGCCAATTTGTACACATACAAAATGAGTGGCAAAAGCCTGCTGCTGGTGGAAAGGGGAATAGGCATAGTGGTAAGGGAAAAAAAGTTTGTTTCAGTGGGGTAGGTGGTAAAGCAACAGTAACATCTACTGAAGAAAGACCATCTTCCAGCCAAAGTAAGATGTCTGCTTCTTTACGTGGACATTCTGATATGATCCCTTTGGTACGGACAGGAGTCACACGACGATCGCTACCAATTGTAGATGAGCACAAAAAGAGCAGGCGCTTGAATGGATAGCAAGCACTTCATCAAGTGGGCTCTCCTCCACCTCAACGTCAACATCACAAATACACCATTCCTCAGAGGACTTGCTTCCTCACAGCTCCCAAGTCTCCAGCCACCCATCTGAGTATGGGGTAAGACAGATGGTTGAGTATGCAAAGCTGTTAACTCATACTATAGCCTGGGAATCAGAGGTCTGCTCCAAAGCTTCTGTGAGTCCAGACGAGAAAATGATCTGCACTGATGCCCAGAAGCTTTGTGAGTCGGATCCAGGCCCAGATGAAGATGGTTCTGAGCAAGCATAATGTAGACTCTCATTCCCAAACTGTAAGTCCTTTTGGTGGAGACAATGAGGAAGTTGCTGATGAGACTGAGATACCTGATTGGAATGACATTTTGACTTTTCGGTCAGGGCAGGAAGAGGTTGGCTCTGAGGACGACGGGTATGAGAGCACACAGGGTGATAATGAGGTTGGAGATCCCACTTACTGTCAACCCACAGTCAGTCAGTCGATGAGGGGCAGCAGAGGAGGTGGAGTAGGATGCTAGTGATGACAAGGATAGGTTGTGCCTTCCTGGACAGAGACGGAGTACTGGAAGCACGTCAACAACTGCATCCTCAACCACAACTCTGCTTCTAAGCAGAAGTCGTGGTAGCTCTTCTTCAGGTTGCATGGGCTCTAACCCTTGCCTGGGCCTTTTTTGAGATTGCAAAGAATGAGCCAACTCAGGATGACACAAGGGTAGAAAAGTCCTTGTGGATCCATGTACTTGTTCATCTTGATGAACGTTAGTCTGTCTACATTGTCACTGGACACAGCCGCGTGCGCTTATCTGTCAGCACACCACCAGCAGCGCTGAAGACACGTTCAGAGAGAATGCTAGCTGCGGGGCACGACAAGATGTCCAAGGCATGAGTGGCAAGCTCAGGCCAAGTTTCCAGATTGGAAGCCCAAAATGAGTAAGGGTCCAGTTCCATAGTCATGGCATCGATGTTCACTTGAAGATACTCCTGTGAGATTCACTATGTGCACCACTGGTGTTTTGTGGAAAAGCAGATCTAAGATTCTGTAACAGCTTCTGCTGATACTCCTGCATGCGTGAATCCCTTTCTATGGCAAGAATTATTTCTCCAAATTTACTCTTGTACTAAGGATCTAAGAGTGTGGCAACCCAGTAGTCGGCATTACTTCGAATTCTGACAAACTGAGGGTCATGTTGCAGGTAGTGCAGCAAGAAGGCACTCGTGTCTTGCACATCCAGGAGGTCCTTGTTGTGTTGGTGGCGTCAAGGTAAGACTCATGCTTCCTTCCCCTGCCCTCTCCCCCCAACCTCGCTCAACAGAAATGTGATCAAGGTCTCCTTCATCTGATGAGTCTTGCATGCTCATCACCAGTTCGTCCTCCATTTGTTCCTCAGCTCCTGCACCTTCCTCCACAGTTTGGCTGCTACCATGCGCCCTCGTTAATCGCTCACCCCCACCTCCCATTCCTGCGCCTTGGTGCTGCCAACCGTCTGGACCTTGAAGATCTTGTTATCCCTTCTGCATACGACACCTCCTGTACTTCCTCCCCCTCCACCTGACTCCGATTACTATTTAAAGTGTGCTGCAGCATGTAAATGACCGGAATAGTCATGCTGATAATGGCATCGTCAGCACTAAACATGTTCGTCGCCATTTCAAAACTTTGCAAAAGGGTGCATAGGTCCTTGATCTGAGACCACTCCAGCAGCGTGATTTGCCCCACCTCTGGATCTCGTTGGCCCAGGTTATACGTCATAACTTATTGCACCAGGGCTCATCGGTGCTGCCACAGTTGCTGCAACATGTGCAGAGTTGAATTCCATCATGTTGGCACATCGCATTTCAGCCGGTGAACTGGCAGGCCGAACGACTTCTGTAGAGATTCAAGTCATTGAGCTGCAGGATGCGAACGGCGGAAGTAAGCACACAGCAACCATGCCCTCTGCAGAAGCCCATCTAGGCCGGGATAGTGGCTAAAATTTGCTGGCCAACCAGGTTCAAGACGTAATCCATACAAGGCACGTGTGTCACATTGCCTCGGCGAAGGGCCGCACCCAGCATTGCAGCATTGTCGCACATGGCCTTCCCTGGCTGCAGGTTCAGTGGAGACAACCATTGATGAAACTCGGTCTCCACAGCTGACCACAACTCCTCAGCTGTGTGACTCACATTTCCCAGACATTTCAAAGTAAACACCGCCTGATGCCGTTGAGCCCTGTTGCCAGCATAGTAAGGAGGTGTGCAGGATTCCTTCTGTGCAGTTAGAATGCAGGTGGCATTACCAGACAGGCTTTGGGTGCAGGTGGATGACCGATACGAGTTGAGGAGGCAGAAGCAGAGGAGGAACTTCTACATTCAGAGGATTGACGCACAACTCATGGGATGGCAAGACTTGGACAGCAGCCCATTCTCCTGCTGTCACCATAGTTACCCAGTGCCCAGTCACCGACATGTAACTCCCCTGTCCATGATTACTCGTTCAAGTGTCTGTGGTGAAATGTACCCTGTCACACACAGAGTTTCTCAAGGAAGCGGTGATGTTGTGTGCAACATGCTGGTGTAGCGCAGGCACAGCTTTCTTTGAGAAGTAGTGGCGACTGGGCATCTGGTACTGGGGCACTGCAATGGACATAAGGTCTCGAAAATCTTGTTTGTTGTGTCTTCTGAGTAGTTTGTCACCTTTTGGACACCTTAGAAGGTGTTTTCTACGTGTTTTCTATGTGTTTCTACGTGTTTGTGTTAGCCTGCCATTGTTTTCAATGGTATTCGACGGTGTTTGACGAACATTCGACGAAACACATCCCCAATTTGATTAATCAAATCAATTTCGAACACTAGGGTGGTGGCTCATCTCTACTTCCAGCTGCTTTACCCGCTATTGCTGTCACTTTGTCGGGCTCCTCCGAAAACTAACCTGCCCCCAGTTCCAGTGTTTCTTGGAACTCCCTGGAGGTCAGAACTGATACAGCACTATGGGAGCATCATTCTGGCTCTCACATACTTGCATTGAGCTCTTGTAACGTAACGTCTGACTTTCAGACAGCCATAAGGTATGATCACAAGATGGCACATTGACATTAACCATTATTTTCTTGTTGCTTAGATATCATACTGTATTACTCAGCTCTACAGATAGAGTAATCGTTAGAGGGATCCTGTCATCAAGTCTTTATACCCCAAAGTAATGTTGTGTATGTAATGTCGTTTTAATGCTCATTAGATCCATAGATTTATTTTAGAAATCAGTGTTTTCATTTTGAAGAGGTCTGCTGTTTGAAATCTTTTACAAATGTTTCACTAGTGCAGCTGTAAGGGACACTGGATTTTGCTCATCCTGACCCTTCGCCTTATTCCCTGCTCACTGCCTGCCTCTGCTACTGACAGATCTCTTACCAGCACTGCCATTGCCTGGGATGATATTAGTTCCTGATGATATTGTGAGAACTGGACCATCGATCTGTGTCTGCACTGCCCAGGTAATGACTAAGCAGGTGCAGTGTCCCACACATAGCACTGGTGAGAAATCTAGCTAAGGAAAGCAGGTCATAGTGATCTGTCAGCAACTGAAAGGAGGCAGGCAATCAGTGGGGAATCGGTAGAATGGACAAGAGAGCCAAAACTGCAATGTCTCACCTTGTTTCATTTGCAACTAATTTGCATAAGAATTCAATGATGGATTACTCCCAAATGGAAACAAGAATTCTTAAAACAATGATATGAGTTTATTCGTCATTAAATCAACATTGCTTACATTGCATTAATTTGAGGTATAAAAGTCTATGGACACAATTTCCTTCAGTATTACAATCTAATTTTGTTCTCATAAACAAAGGCAATAAAGCACTTACAGCAGGATGCTAATTAATCTGGCATTATGTATTTAAAACTGTGGAATAAAACTGGAGAATCTAAAGGAACTCCTCCAAATACATGTGCAGGGCATATAAACACTATGCAGATGTTGCCTTTGGTTAGTTTCAACACCAGAACACCATGCCTTCTAACCTGGTTTTCTTGTGAAAACAAATAAAGAGGAAAAGTGGAATTTCATTGTGACCACCATTCACATTACATTTGTCATTTTCCTACTGTAGTGCCAGGACACTTACCACATGCTACAATATTTGCAACTATAGAAGTGATTGTTGAATGAATTCTTATGCGGAGTCTTGGCTGACTTTTATACACGTTACAATTGTAGCTTTTGAAACCATTAGCCAAGAAAGTTTTTGAAACGTGACCAAAAGGTTTTATTTCCATTGGTCAGAACTGGTGTAGTATTATAAACATAAAATGGAACTTATGAAAAAAAACAAATCCCCTCTATTTACCAGCAGACATAGTACTAATCTGAAGGAACAGTAAATAACGTTTTAGATATTTATCTCTGTCTACCTGGATGTAGGGAGAAAAGTAAATTATAGTCTCCATTGCTTCCCGTGAAGGGTGCGTTAGACAGTTAGTGAGCGTGCCGTAATCACCCCATCCCACCTTCATGATACTTACCTGACACCCGCCTCAGCAAACATGGTACGGGAAAGTTCATCGTGGGTAAAGTGATTACAACACGCTCACTGTAATAGGACCATGGAAAACGTCATGTGAATGGTGCTCACAGAGAAATATTACTTTTCCTTTTTATTGGTTTTCAAAAGAAAATGAGGTCACGCCGTGTATGGTGGTTCTTTCTTCGGATCTGACCAAGGTTGAAGTTTGTAGGCCCTGCAAGTGTTTTCATGGGTTTCCTTTGGGTTCACCATGATGTTTTTGACACTTTAAAATACATAAAGCTATGGAAATGGCTTCCATGTGTTTGCTTGAGATAGGGAAATTAAATTGGCAGCGGATATTACTAAAGACTTTCTGTACAGCACTTACGAGTATTGTAAGTGACATAGAAACAACATGAAACTAATGGTTAATGTTACACCTCATCAAATGTTCAAGTAGTATGTCAGAGCAGATTGTCAGTCAAGGAGCAGGGGAACTCATTACAGCGCACTCACTGTGTATTGAGACCTGACTGGTCACTGCCTTGGCATCCGTCCACTTGACTGGAAATGGATGGCTATGGGATAATGTAACTTCAGTTTCTCCCTATAGCCGAACATGTAGGTAAAATGGTGAATATGTTTAAAACAGTATTTACCTACATATTAGCACTGTGGCTGCAGATAAATCGAAGCTCTATAAGTAATGAAAATATTCACCATCTTGAAAATGTGAACTCCGGACCCCCTACCACAAAAATGAGCCACTTTGATAGTAAAGTGCATCAGTTCCTACAGTTGTTTTTACACTTCGCTTTACAACTCATAGCCTGGTACTCCTCATAAACAGCGAATCTGGCCCATTCACTTGACTGTGATGTGTTTCAGCCCTCAACACTTCACTAGGTCGAGAGCTTTGCTGTACAGAGTAAAAACTAAATGACAATATCTCCTTCTCTCTGTGTCCTAAGGCTCGTAGTCCCAGAGGATGAACCTCCCCTGATTGCTAACAGCATAAGCAATATGACATAACCTACTATGATGGGAAAATCTCTTGAAGTGTAATCTGTTGGCAAGTGCTACTTATCTGATTACACCAGAAAAACCTTCTTTACAGACAGATTAATTATTTTAAGCACCATGCATTTTATATTGAGGGCGGCTTACTTCATTTCTTCAATATTCAGTGTTGTGCAGCTTGGCCACTGTGCTGTGCCAGGTCATGGTGAGTGATGCCGACCTCTCTCTTGGCACACACAATGAAAGCATAAATGAAGGCGCATACAGGATTTACAAGCAATAAACAAAAAACATTTACCTTTCATTTTACTGCTTACTTAGAAGGATTACTTTTATTTATTTACTTTGTTTTGTCATAACAAGACAAGATGGTAAGACAGTTACGCCTGGCATGTCTGTTTACTGAATAGTTGTTATACATTAAGATGAATCTTGCACAAATGAGTTCCACATGATGAAAAATAGATTTACTTATGTTATTTTTTTTTCTTCAAAATCTGTGCAGACGTCTTGCAGGAAATGACTTGACATACATTCCCAAGGGAGCTTTTGCTGGACTCAGCAGTCTCAAAGTTCTGTAAGTAGATCAAGCACTTGTTATGTATATTTCCGATTACTGTTCCTAATTGCCCTGGGCCACTAATTATAGTCTTATTCCCTAAATTGCTTGAGCGTTTAAACCAATAAACCAGAACACTTGCTACAGCACATGAACTCCATACATAGTCCTGTAGATAAAATGTAGAAATAGATACGTTCTGACTTCTAAATTAAGTATAAAAAGGGAAAATACCGGAAAACAAAAAGATGATATGCATGTTAATACAAAAATCTTATGATGATGGTTAGCATCTGGCTAAAAACCAGCATGAAAGGGTTTACAAGAGACCCAGCCTGACAGTAGATTACATTACTTAGATGAAGTTTCCTCTGTATAGAGTTGAACAACCTTCTTACCTCTGTTATGAATATTAATATCCATTGGGCTCCTTTGCAATTGGGCGTTATTGTCGAGCCCCAGGGTGTGGGGTACTCAGGTATCAGGCGGCAAAGGGTTAAACGGTGTCACGGGGAATGGCGGCCACGCCTGATCCCGTGTCCTGGGGGACTATTCTTTTGAAAAGGGAGTTTATGTACAGGGGATTATTTACAAGTTTGTTGTTGTCGTGACGCCACCTGCAGTTTCTGGTGAAGTAGCACCAGCGCCGCCACAGTCTGCCGGAGGTAGATGGGATTGCGGCTGAGATGGTGAAGTCCTCCGCATGTAGGACTCAACCTCCGGGGCAGTGTAGTGAGGAGGGACAGATTGGAGTGGAGCTGGGATTGTATAGGGAGAGTTGGAACAGTCTATGGAGGATACTGGGAGTGCAAAAGAAGGAAACCCACACGCAGGAAAGTGTTTTTTTACCTTTTACTGTTGTTAACCTACACGAACCAGGGCACTGACGGGTGGACAGGTTGCACAGTGGGTCCCCACAGCAAGTGGGTATAAGGCCTCCTCTGCTCTGTGGTATTCGTCTGAAGCACAGCCTGCTTGCAGCCTGACTTGCCTCCTCTCTCTTCCTGACTGTAGTGTCCTCCTCTCCTCCTGTGCGGTCTCCGGGATACCTTCTCCTGATCACTGCGGCTTTGCCTTGCTGTATCTGAATCCCTCTAATGACCCACAGACGATACCGGGTAGCCGAGGCCTCCACGGCGACTGGGTTTTCTGTGGACTTATAGTGTCTCACAGGTGCGGATCCCCAATATCCGGTGTTTCTCCTGGGACGAACTCCTCAAGTTCCTCGCTCCCTTTTCTGTCCTAAGCTCCTTGCCTTTAGTCCCACTTAACTAGAAAAAAAGGGAGATACAAGAGGCGCAGATTGTGCCCTATCAAACAGACACTATAGTTCTTATGTGGATTATAAGTGTATCCACTCACCTTTTATGGTTGTGAGACCCACAACCAGTTTAAAAGCATAAGGCAGCTGCTGCAGAACCTCCACCAACGCCACAAAACCGCGGGAAATCAGGAGATAAAACTGGAATGGTATCCACGGTCCGCGCTGCTGCTCTTTATCCAAGGAATCCACAAGAGGTTATTACCATCAAAAGTTCTTTATTTCATCACACCAACGCGTTTTGGTGCTGTCCCAGAGGCTGTCCTCAGTGCCCTGAGGAAGGTGCTGGGACAGCACCGAAACGCGTTGGTGTGATGAAATAAAGAACTTTTGATGGTAATAACCTCTTGTGGATTCCTTGGATAAAGAGCAGCAGCGCGGACCCTGGATACCATTCCAGTTTTATTCTCCTTCAGTCCCACTTAGGCTTGCGGGACGTAGAAGGGCCACTCCGGGTCACTGGGTCGGGCCTAATCGCAGCACCGACCACCAGGGCGTCTTCGCAGCTCTCCTAGCGTCTGCACACTCTGACTAACTCTGCCCCATCAGCAGTATTTATAGGGGAGCTTGCCTAAAGTCAGCAAATGGTGCCCCCTCGGGGTGGAAGATGTTGTATGTAGTAGGTACTTGCTGTGGAAATCCAGCTGTGCATGAGAGAAGTCTGTGGCTACCTGCGTGAGCAGGGCGCCACATTATTAGGTGTCCATTAAAATGATTAGGTGTCTATTTAAATGAAATCTGTATTTGATTTTTGCTTCCCCATCATAGATTAGTATGATATAGGGGTAGAGGCCCTGATTTCTGTGATGTATTACTTGCTAAGCTGCTTTTTTCAGTTTTAAATTCCTATTTTATCTGCTGCAAATCTACCAGTTCGCAGAATGCTGGACTATTTGTAACCCTACCATTAATTTGCAGCTTTCTGCCCACATTGTACATAGGCAGAAAGTTACCAATCAGTGATGAGGACAGGGTTATGCTCTCTAATGAAAGCTATGGAGGACTACATTGTAGTAGGTTTACTAGACAGCCAGTAATAATTTCCTGGTGATAAACTAGTGATTTTATCAAAAGTACAACAAGCAGTCAAGTAAGTGACACATTGCTGGAATTAGTACCTCTTACCATTATGCTACTCTCAGATTAGGTGGCAAAAACCTGATGACAAATACGATTTAATGGATGCCAATGATATACCTGCAAAAGAGCAGCACTGCAGTGGATTTCCGTTAGCAGATGGGTGTGAATTGTGATTTAGCACCCCATTTTTTCCCTCAATATTAGAGGCCAAACCAATTACACTGAGATCAGGACACTTGCACATCTTGTATAAACTCACATGTCCCAGTGTGGCGCCCCTCTGGCTAGGCGCCACAGGGAAGTATTGCACTTTAACAACAAATGTAGTAACCCTGTAAAGTTGTCAGTTCAAGGTTCAACTTATGGAGACTATTGTTACACACACCTAGGACTAGACTACTTAGAATAGGGGGGACTGGAATTTAGTAGGTCCCAAAATGGGGTGGAGCCTAGGGTAGAGTTGCAGGAAAGAGTGACAGTTTACTTGAGACAGTGCTGGAAAGGCAGTCAGGAAGGACGAGCCTGACAGCATTGCTGACAGGAGGGATCCCCATCTTCAAGTTGGGGCCCAGGACAGAAGGCAATGGGCAAGGACTGGTTGGAGCCGGCTGGTCACGTTGGGGGAAGCATCGGCAGTGCGGGTATCCGAAGCGGTCAGAAGTTCATCTCTGATCACAGACCGACGAGATGCGGGCCCATCATTACCGGGTAGCTGACAGCGTTATAAGGTACCTCGCCCCTCAGCACGAAAAATAGATCCAAGATCACAGGAGCATTGGTCCGGATTCCTCAGTGGCCGGCTTGCAGCACCGTACCAAATTACCCGGAACTACAGGTGGCATCACATTCCTCTGTAAATATTACCCTTTTCCCCCACCACCCAAACAAATGACAACCAGGGCACGGAACCGGGAACCCGACCACCCGTGATCCTCCGTCCAATAAGCCATCAGTCCCGGTGTCCAGTACCCCCAGCTCTGGCCACATTATTTTCTGGCGTGTACGAACAGGATAGAACCAGCCTGGTATTCACCAGGTAAAGTGCGCCTGAAAGACTTTATTGACTTTGTACTGCTACTGTGGATTACAAATAGAGCCGCCATTATAAATTACAGCTGCGTCATTACAGCAAGAGAAAAGAGCGGGAAGATAAGCCCCGCTCCTTCGCTCTGCCGAGGAGTGACGAAAGAAGTGACGGGCTCCGGAAAAGCCCGAAAGACTCGCCTAAAAGATTCTTGTGGTGGGCGGGCCTAAAAATGTAAAAGAACTATGTGCTGGCCCAGGGGCGTGCCTCAGCCCCTCAGCATAGATGGGCCAAGAAAGAGGCGCCAAGGTGTCTCTCCGCCCCCTTACCATCAAACAACCAAGGGGGCAGGTCGAGAATACACCCACGCCAGGTCAGGACTATAAAAATCAAACAGGGCGCGGCCGGAGGGCAGAACGAGAACCAGTGCCAGACTCCGGAACCGTTACCCGCAAGTGACCTGGTGATGATGGCGGTACCGAGAATGACGAACGTTATCCGTGAGGTGGAGGAACAGATGAGAGCTGACCAAGCAGCCCCGGGCATACCAACCCTGGAAACTGTCAGTGACGACCTGATCTTCTGGGGAACGGCACTGCGAGACCTACGGGCCCGCCTGCAGGAGACGGCGGAGTAGACTATCCGACACTGGAGTGCTGAGATGGTCCTAGAAGTGGACTAGCGGGCGGAGCAGCGAAATGCCCAGTGGCAAAACCCGGAACCGGGGGTGACGGTAGCCACCCAAACCGAACACCCAGTGACCGGAGACGCTTCTACCAACACGGAGTCAACAAGGCTGGTACAGGAAGACCTGAGATCCAGCACCCTAACCACTGAGGAACCTGGACTGGAGGAGACCACCACGGGAGACCTCATCCGCTTCCCCGAGGAGCCGACTAACGATAGAGATGACGAGGTCAGTGTCGGAGAGGAGGAGGGATCGGAGGAGGAGGAAGGAGCCGTCGGTGGTGCTGGGCCCCGTGAGTTATGGAGGGCTCCGGTACCAGCAACTCAAGTCAAGGCTGCAGGGAGGAGAGCGATGCAATCTGTGATTGAACCGTCACTGCCATGGCAACAGGTGGGCCGTACCCGGTCCATACAATCGAACCCGGGCGACAAAGCTGAGAGGCAGAGGCGTCGTGAAGCCTGGTGGGTTAATGCGATGGAGACCCACCAGGCCCGCATGATAGCTCGCAATCAACCCCCGCAACCACTTAGCCAGCAAAAGAAAGGAGTGGTTACCATATACAATCTGAACACCGGGTATTGGTTCGGCCGGGAGGAGGGCCTACTTGCAGAGATTTTTGTTGGGAGAAGGGACGTAGAGGCCCGCCTTCCCCAGGGCACCCGGACAGGGATCTGTACAGTGGGGACATTATTACCTATGAGTGCCTACGCAGGACCTAGAGGGTGATTCGCCATTCGGGTGAGCCGATACTACGGTGAAGAAGATATGGTAACCGGTTATATGTGTGCAGTGCTTCATTTCATCTTTTCTTTGCAGTGAATAAGTGACCGTACATGAACGTAAATGTACGCCGTGTTTTTTATTGAGCCTGATGAACGTTGAATCAGAGACTTGGAACCCGGTCCCTGTTGGGTCGAGGTGGACTAGACTATAGTCAATGTTAATGTTTGCAACGTTAAAAAACACAGTGTGTTGTTTTTCACCTCACCCGCTGGCGTCGCTGTGTTCTTCCTCACAGCTGTACAGCTTGCACAGTGTCAAACTGCTGGCAGCTTATGAATTAGCCTTCAGCAGATCTGTGTCACTATTCCCGGCATTGATTTCCTTTATCGCCAGGCATAGTGACACCACTGCCGGATAAATTACAAGCTGCCAACAGTTTTATGTTGTGCACATCGTACAGCCATGAGGTAGAAGACAGCAGCGCTGGTGGGTGAGGTTGAAGCATCATGCTGGGGCTCCCTGACAAGGGTCTGGGAGTGTACAGACAGAGCACACAAGAACCCGCTTATAGTGGTGTTGGGAGGTTAAACAAAGCACACAGAGGCCCTCTGACAGGGGTGTGTGGGGGGGCTCTGACAAAGTGCACAGGGTGCTGACGCAGACCCTACATGGCACCTCCACATGGCTAATTTGTATATGCATGCAAATTAGCCATGTGGACTGGTAGCATTGGGTTGCCTGTCCCTGACTCCGGCCCTGCACATGTGACCTTACTTATGTGCATGATAGGAGGACATCCAGATAGAAGTGGATGACAGACACCACAAAACAACTATGTAAGTAGATGTTTACAGTGAGTACAAAACGGTTTCTGGTACATTTTTAATATGTAATATAAAAAAAAATATAATAGTGAGTTACTATTAATCTAAAGCCTGGTTACAGGGGGTGTCTGCTTTAGCCTTCTTTAGACAACCCCTGTTCATGTTCCTTGTTAGTGTAAATCAATGTAATAGTGGAAGAAATGAGAAAATATTATTCAACAGTGAGGGTGATCAACGAATGGAACAGGCTGCTACAAGAGGTAGTGAGTTCTCCTTCAATGGAAATTTTCCAACAATGGCTGGACAGACATCTGTCTGGGATAATTTAGTAAATCCTGCTTTGCGCAGGGCTTTGAACGAGATGACCAAGGAGGTCCCTTCCAACTCTACCACTCTATGATTCTCTGGAGTTTCCCACTCAATAACCAGTCCATTAGTCAAAGTAGTGAACTGCTGGAAACAGCATATCTCCCTTTGAAGAACTTTGTCCATGCAATTTTTTTTCAACTGGCTAAAACGGTATTAGACCTTTTTGTCAATGCATTACATGGAATAAGGTACACTCACTGACCTTTTTCATCAGCCTCAGAAGAATAAAAAGTGGACAGAGGCTTTAAGACCCAGATATATTGTAAGTGTATATATACAATCTTCAGATTTTGTGTCATGTGGCAGTAGATGTAAATTTAAAAGAAAATGTATCTGTCCATTAGGTCGACACTAAATATGGATATCTAGTTTACTTTGTGGTATCTTCACCAGTTCCGGATCCTAATCTCAGACTGTCTAGCCATAATTAAATAAATTTTACAATGACTTTAAGGCCCTGAACCCACTGCCATTTAGTAGAGACTTATGCAGATTTTCCAATGAGAAAGCCTTTCTTTGAAAATGCAGCTGAGTAAATATGTCTATACGGTGTGTTGTTATTACCATTGTGTAACTAGCAACTGCTTTTGAACTCATTTTGTTACTAAACAGGTGAATACCTGCCAGCGACCTACAGGAATCTGCTTGCTGATGCATCCTCCTGTAGTTTATCTTTAGGTCCCTGAATCCTTTGGAGAATACCCAGACTGGTATTTAAACATGGAAGAATGAAACTGATTCAATTGTTTTTTATATTTTTTCATGTGATACCCTTACAAGGTTTATAAAATGTAAATAATCATGTGGTCCTTTTTTTAATCAATTTCCTGAATGATTTCATAAACTCCTGTCTGTCTTTTAATTAGGATGTTACAGAACAACCAGTTAAAACAAGTACCAAGTGATGCTTTCCATAACCTTCGCAACCTGCAGTCTCTGTAAGTACATTAACATGAAAGCTACACCAGTGATTAAGTCTTAATGTAGTATATCATAAATATCCAGGAGATGAGGTTCCCACCTCTGTGACCTCTATCTCAGGAGAAGGGCCTAATCTCTTCATACAAGTGAATGAACTTAAATGTCCATTAGATGTGAGTCCCACTGCTGGGACCTCTACCTCAAGATCCAAGCCTCTTCTCTCCATACAAGTTACTATAGTGAGCTGCCCATATGCAGCCATCTATTTAATGCCTTCAATGCAGAGATAACTGAGAGCAGGTACATAAAGAGATGTATTTCTAGTGATCTTAATGCTAAAAGTGGTAAAACCATAATGGTTAAATCAGGGTAAAAAGTTAGCAGTACTCAAGTTCTCCAAGCAGATGGGATCCTAGTAGTAAATATGACATAAATGCCTCACACCTCTAAGGGTACCTTTACACGCTGCAACTTTTGGCAGCGATAGGAGGCAATCTAACGTGCGCGTGCACATTTTTCATGGGTGCCTCAGATCGCCCTCAACCTAAGGCGATGTGTTGCCTTGGAAGTTGCCACACCAACAGCGGAACCAATCCGGTGAAGTTCACTCGCCACTTCACACCGCAATCCCGAAAGGAATGTGGGCGTACATGGTTAGTGCCGCAAGAACATAGGCGTGACAGACTTGTGTATTCCGTGACGCTAACACGCTGATTAGACAACGCAATAGCGTTATGATTGGCCAGCCTGCGCAGGAAGGCTGGATAATACATGACGCCATTGCCATTGTGTAGTGTGAATGGTCAGCTGTTCAAATATGGCTCCCTGTGAAGGGACAGCCAATAGAAACACAGTAGCCACCACCAATCATCGCTGATGGGGCGCAGTCTCCAGCACGCTGTGGCACGCCTCCGGGAAATCTCCCATTTACATTCCAAAAGCAGGGAATTTCATGATTGCCTCTGATTTTGGAGCAGTGCTGTGAAATCGGAACCAGGCGCAACTTTTTGATCGCCGCCAAATTCCCCAATTACACGCCGCAATTGCGAGGCAATTTCGCGGCGATGGGGATGGGGCAACAGATTGCTGGTCAGATTTCTCGCCGCGGTTGCGGCGTGTAAAGGTACCCTTAATAGGTATTTAAAGGGAATTTATCAGCAGGTTTTGCAACGTAATCTTAAAACGCTATATGTCTCTTATCACAAAGCATGTACTGTAGTTGTTTACTTGTCATGTAATTGTAAAGTGCTGTAGAATATGTTGGTGCTACATAAATAAACTGTATTATTATTATATTATTAATCTTTGTTTTAGCACCAGAAGCTTATTATTGCTCAGACACATCAGCCTATGAGCCCAAGTCTGTCACGCCCCCTGCTGTGATTAGCGCTATAGACATTGTACGTATTGAGCCTGGTGTGGGCAGGGCAGCTTTTTCAGCTCCATTGCATGGCTAAATCTAAAATCTTTGATCGTGTCAGAACATTGTTGGATTCAGGATCTGTTTGTCTACATCTCAGATGAGGTAGCAAAAACCTGTTGACAGATTTCCTTTAATGTTTTTTGTCCTCTGTAAACTACGGTATATATTTTGTTATGAAGAGAGACCCCTTAGTGGAGTTTTCATGACATTGTTCAGTAACTCCATTAGTCACAGTGACAGTAAGTAGTGGCATTACTAAACAGCTGTGTACCAGCCATGAGATGGAATGATAAAACTGAGCACAGAAAAGCCACTATAGCAAAAGGAAGAATGTTGGTATAAACCACGATTGCTTTGTGCATTCAGGCTGGTCTTTGCCCCTCACATAAAGGTGGGCATTTTTAGTTTCCTGTTTCACGCTGCTCACCAGGTGCCTCTTGCATTTTGGATTTGAACAAGTAATGCAATTTCTGGAACAAGTTAATCAATTAGGAGGACAGTGGATGGGGTTAAGAGCTTTAAGGCAACAAAGTAACCTTCACAGAAATTCCCCCCCAAATGGAGGCTTTTGTTAGTATCAGCATTTGAAGTAAGTAATGTTTTGTGTCTATTGTGTAGCAGAATTCGCGAAGATCAGGTAACCCCTATTTAAAGGTAGGAGCAGCTGAGAAATGGTAAATGGTGAACGGTAGTTAACTCACTATCACAACTGCTATCTTGTCCTTTGTTCAGAAAGAAAATGACTTGTATTTGTCTATTATGGCAAAAATTCCTGAGCGGAACTGAACTCCTAACTATTCAGAAAAGAGGAAGACTGCTACTTTGTGTCTCGGCGGAAACACTTGATGGTGGCCTAATACACATTTCAGTTGGAAATAACACAATGTATAGTCAGATTTTTCTTGTGCGTTATATACCAAAAGAGCTATGTATAGCCTTGTTCCCTCGTCACCTGAATACTCAGCAGATAGGTAAAATTGTTTGAGTAACAGATGGAATTATGAAATCTTTTTACAGAAAAGATGGAGAAGGTAGATTAGTTGAATAAAAAAAATCCAAAGATTAATGCTAGCCATGTGCTCCGTTTGGCAATTCTTGAAATTTGCATGCTTTTGATAATTACACAATCAACTATCACAGTTTGAAATTTGGCGTATTGATCAGAATGCTAATCAGGAGATATGTCACATTGAATATACAGTCTTCTGAATGCACAGCACAGTATGGAGCAGGGTGAGCTGAACAAAATGACATATAGGTTTGTTGGAGAAATTGAGTGTTACATATTTACTGGTCAAAATAACTGCTCATCTGTTCTTATGTAACCACTGGCCTGTTCTGTTCACTATAACAGGCTTCACCGCTTGAACTTGAATATTGGGGGCCATCTTCCAAAACTTAATCTGGCATCAGAGGTTCAACATCCCTGCTTTTATCTCTTTAAGGCCAGGGACAGACAGTCGAAAAACATGGACACCACTCGCATTGTAAAGCAAGAAGTGGCCAGCATCTTCCCTGTCCCGGCCATGACAGCTACACAGAAATTTATCAAGCTGTCATTGCCAGGCTAGTGGAGCCTCAGCCACTTCATGCTTTACAATGCGAGCAATGTCAGTATTATATGGCCATCTGAGCCCGACCTAAAAGGGGTATTCCAGTTATGGAAAAATCCTGTTTAAAAACGGCATACTTTATCTCAGTCAACCTCACCAGGTCCCTTGAAGAGTCATGGTCTAAGCTCCCGTTATCTTCTGTTGTCTGTGGTGCTAAGATCATGCTGACAGTGCTGCTGACAGTAAGCTCAGTGACTCCGTGTGGCTCATGCTATCTACTCAGACAGAGCTACTGAACTCACTTATTGGAGTGCAGTACTTGGTGTCAGCACTGCAGATAGTAACAGACATCATGAGCAGCAGCGGCAAGTCAGCACTGGGTATAGAGCGGGTGAGTTTTTGCTTTTCAAACAAACCGAGACCAGAGGCAGGGTATTTTGCACCACAAACAAAGCTTGTTTTAATCAAAAGATCAAAGAATAATAATAAGTTCCACAATTGGATGTGTAAAAACTGTTCCTGTGCTGAAATAATCTTATGTATGTACCCCTGGTGTGTACTGTGTAATGGCTGTGTCTGACTACACAGGGACATGGTCTGATCATACCCTGGACAGCGGAGGAAGAAAAAAAAGTATACAGACAGGACAGCATGGAATTTTGCAAAATATTCTTATTTGTGGGTAAAACATTGTAACCTGTCAACTGTTTTTTTCATATAGGCTGCAGCCACCACCAGTAAGACATTATATACAACATTCTAGAGTGCTGTATATAAGTCCCCAGGTTGATGTGTGTAATGTAAAAAAATAGCTTTTATTAAACTTATCTAGAGGCAGTCTGGTCCAATGGGTGTTGCTGCACCTCCTTTCTTTTTGTGATCACCATTCTCCTCTGCTTCTAGTGGGTGATGCATCCTATGTGACCCGCACACACTCTCCTTCATTGTGCTCCTGCATATGCATAGTTCTCTCTGTTCTGTAATGTAGCTCGCAAGTGCAGGGAAAGGTCAAAGAATGCTCGCTTAGTGCCCATGTGTGGGTCTTCTTTGACTTATCCCTACTCCTGGGGATTACCATACTCTGCTCTGCCTCTACAGGGCAGAGAAATATGCACATGCACAGAAGCACAATGGAGAAGACTAGTTGCGGATGATGTAGGATGTGTCACTCACAAGAAGCAGAGGAGGACGGCAATCAGAAGAAGAAAGTAGGCGCCGGACAAAGACCAGCAATACCCATCGGCCCAGACCGCCCCAGGTAAGTAATGAAATCTGTTCCTTTTTTTTTATTATACACATCAGCCTGGGGACTTATACAGGCGCATCTCAATGAATTAGAATATCATCAAAAAGTTATTTTTTTTCAGTAATTCAATACAAAAAGGGAAACGCATATATTATATAGAGGGCCTTATCACATCTGCATTTCTTTTCCGTTTGGGTTGCAATGCATTTTTGACAGCATTTATGTCAAAAACGCATTGCAAACACATCCAAAAACGCACCCATGGGTTTCAAAGGAAAACGCATGCAAAAACACGTCATTTTCAGAAAATGCAAAACGCATATGTTTTTGCAAATGCAGCCCAAAACGTTGCATTCAACATTTTGGGCTGCGTTTGCAAAAACGCATGCGCTTTAAAAGTGACATGTGTTTTTGCATGCATTTTCATTGCATTTTCCATTTACACCAATGGGTGCGTTTTTGGATGCGTTTCTTTGCGTTTTCGCTGTGCAAAAACACATAGGAACAGAAACACAAACCCCCTTAGATGTGAACTGGGCCTTATTCTTATTCAATTTGTAGATCAGACTCTGACATTAAATTCTATGGGGAAATGTGTAAAACAGATGACACACAGAACACATCGCTTGTACTTTAGCGTTACATCCAAGCTTCATCCATTTGTAAGCGTCTCTACAAGTTTCTCTTGGATGGTAACACTCACATTCATATGTGAATGTAGCCTTAGGGCTTGCTCAGATAAGCATATTATTGATCTGTGTGCTGGCTCTATTCACCACAGACTGCACTCATAGGCTGGTTTCACATTGCGATTTTTTTCCTGTCCGTGGGATCCTACTTTTTGCAGGATCCCATGTACAGGAAAGGATCAGGATCGGATGTGAACTTCAAGGCTATTTCTGTGTCCGGGTCTGTGATTTTCATGGGTCCAGACACAGAAAGAGCTGTGCGGGGCACTTTCACTTCCGCAATGTATATACATACATTGCGGAAGTGAAATTAAGTAAAAGCAAGGGTTAAAAATAAAAATGTTGTATTCTCACCTTTCCAGCGATCCCCCGATGTTGGCATCTAACTCCGAGCATTGGAAGACTTAGGAAGGCGGGGCTACCGATTCAGCGCCATCGGTCACATGACCGCAGTTACCGCAGTAACCAGTCATGTGATCCCGATCAGCTGATTGGGTTGCCACACAACGCCAGGTCCTGTCCTGGGAGATAGATGCCACACATCGGGGGATCGCTGGAAAGGTGAGAATATACATTTTTTATTTTTAACCCTTGCTTTTACTTAATTTCACTTCCGCAATGTATATATATACATTGCAGAAGTGAAATTAGACTATAAAGATCAGTTTTAGTGTACTGAGCATGCTCAGTACACTAAAATCGGGTCCGAGAAACGATCAGCTGTTTTCTCTGACCCGTGCTCCATTGGCCCCCATGTTAAAGGCCGCGGATCATGTCGAATCCGATTGTGTCGGATTTGGTCCGCTGTGCCCAAAATCAGAGCAGTCTCCAATTTTGGGGACATCTAAAAATCGGACACAATCATATCCGACACAAATCAGATGCCATTAAGGGCAAATCCGATGTGATCCGGTGCCCATAGGCATACATGGGGGCCAAACCGGATCCGAGGCTGTCCGTTGTAAAATCCTAAATACGGTAATCGCAATGTGAAAGCAGCCATAGCAAGGTGCCAGTGCACATGACCAGAGTCATTACAAACAGAGTGATCTATTTCAAGTGTTTATTTTTGTAAATGTTGATGATAATGGCTTACAGCCAATGAAAACCCAAAGGTCATCAGCTCAGAAAATGAAAGTAGGGAGGATGAAGGGTTAAAAACTGCGCTGCCATAATCCATGAGACATCAGAGGGTGAATATAATATTGATTTATTAGTCAACGTGTTTCAGGGCTCCCTGAAATGCCCTGACATATGGATATTGATTTGTCCTGAGGAGGGTGCCACAGAGCTCTGAAATGCTTTGACTAATAAATCAATATTATATTCACCCTTTGGTGTCTTGTGGAATACAGCAGCGTGGTTTTTAACCCTTCATCCTCCTATTCTATATGCACCACGCTGGGGATGGCAGCAGCTGTGATATGCTTTTATAGTAGTTATGACTCTCACAACCACACAAGGTGAAGTCTCTGATACCTATTTAGGTAATATTTTATTTCTCAGACCCTTCATCTTCCCTACTTTCGTTGGCGGCTATTGTCTGCATTTACTATTTTATTAATTAAAGCTGCCGCTATCCAGGGTCCTGAAAGCTTTAACATTAGTTCTATGGGCAGCGCTCCGCCATAGAACTAATGTTAAAGCTTTCAAGAACCTGGATAGCGGCATGTACAGTACGCACATTACGTACTGTATCTCCTCCACAGCGAGGAGCCGTCGGCTTTAATTCATAAAATAGTAAATGCCGACAATAGCCGGCAATATAGTAATACACCTAATTAACCCTTCATATGCTGCCCCATATGGTCACCATGTCTGTAGGGAGGGTGGGCACTCCCTGGAGACATGGTTCCCACATCTATTAGGAACAATAACCCTTTGTTCATCCTGCGGCAGCATGGATGAACAAAGCATCCGGCTACCGCAGGCATTTACATGTGCCTTGCGGTAGACGAATGGGCTCCCGTAGGAGCCCATTATAGCAAGCCTGCTGCGGTTTGCTAACCGCTACGAAAACTGCAGTCTGCATGATTTTTACCGCAGGCTGCAAATCCAGAAGCGGTAACTGGATTGCATGTAGTGCAATCCGGTTTTATAATGGGCTCCTATGGGCTGCGGATCCTTATCCGGTTTTGAGCATTGTTACAGCTCAAAACCAGATCAGGATCTGCATTTGCCACCGCAAATGTGACCCTAGCATATCTCAGCACAGGAGATGTGGTATGATCAGACTATGTCCCTGTACGGTCAGACACATCCATTACACAGTACATAGCAGGGACACATATATAAGATTATCTCAGCACTAGGGATGTGGTATGATCAGACTATGTCCCTGTACAGTCAGACACATCCATTACACAGTACATAGCAGGGACACATATATAAGATTATCTCAGCACAAGGGATGTGGTATGATCAGACTATGTCCCTGTACAGTCAGACACGGCCATTACACAGTTCTTAGCAGTGGCACATATATATTTCAGCACAGGAACATTTCCTTAAACCCAACCAAATGTGGAACTTATTATTATTACAAGATCTATTGATTACAATGAAATTTAATATTAACTTTGTGGGAAAACCCTTTAAAGCCACTGCTCATGCAGAACTTGTGGCTATTCATCAGGCAGGCTTTGCTACTCTTGCCATTAAATATGGCAGTGAGGCTTCAAATGAAAACTCAAAGGCAATTTTGAACATAGCTGTAGTGTTTATTATGTCTCTTTATGAGTTGATATCAGTAACAACTGTCTACATCTGGGTTTATTTACTGGCAAAAAATTTTTTTAGTTTTAATAATACTTTGTGCTTAGTGCCAAAGTACCAAAAACTGGAAAGAAAACCATATTAAAGGGCTGTAAAAGCCTGGATCACATTTGGCTGAATGACACCTAGTGATCTGGAGTATTCCTTATGAGTTACATTACTTCTGTGCACATCCTTGTCACTTTTACATACCACCTCCAATACTTCATGTCTGCAGTTCTAGAGTCCATACATGTGAATGCTCCAAAATTTCATAGAATGTTCCAACAAGTGAAATAAAGCAATCCTTGCTTTCAAAATATTTCTGGATGAAGCATGTAAACATTTTAGCTCCGTCCATTTGTTGACCAAAGTTTGACTTATTTAGATTTATAATCTACATTTTCTTTGCAAAGATTTGTCAAAATTTTGACAACTAGAGTTTAACCACAATAAAAACCTTGTCTGTTTTCAGTAGAAAAGCGTTAGATGAGTACAGAGGCCAACTGTGCTTCCTACATATGTGTATACACTGTTTCAAGTATAGTTTTTCGTGTTGTTAGGCTAGGGTCACACTGTATAAGAGAATTGCGTTCACCGCATCCAGATCTGGATGCGGTGAACGCAATTAGCTTCAGACAGATTTTTCAGGAGAAATGTGTTGCTGAAGCTACAATCCGGTAACCGGATTGCTCCGGATGTGTAATCTGGAGCAATCCGGTTACCATACAGTTTGCTCATCCTGCTGCCGCAGGGATAAGCAAACTGTCAAATCTGTGAAAAAAGCTTTAATATTGATAATAATTGTGCCCTTCATGTCTCTAGGGGGTGCCCACTGTGCACTGCCATAGATCTACTGTAAAAGCCTACAGGACCTCGGACAACGCACATACTATACGTACATTACGTATAGTATGCTCACAGCTGTCAGTGGAGCCGCAGCTTAATTCAGAAAATTGTACAGAGCCGACAGGAGCCGGCTTACTGTACAGGAGTTTTTAACACATTACATGCCCACCTGAGTGGTCAGCATGTCTCTAGGGGGGTGGGCACCCCCTAGAGACATAAAGGGCACAATTTTTATGAATATTAAAGCTTTTTTTTTAGTTTAACACTATGCTTATCCTGGCGGCAGCATCCTGAGCAATGCAGTTACCGCATTGCGGAGGCTAGAACTGCTCAGAAAACTGCAGCCTGCATGATTTTTCACGCAGGCTGCAGAGCCGGAGCCGGTAACCAGACTGCTTGTAAAGCAATCCGGTTACCATAATGGGCTCCTCTGACTGCTTAAGTGAAAAATTATATTCCCACATAGTGTATCTATTCCTAGAACACTGTGTTGTGCAGTTCCTCTGGTATTCCTCAGAGAAAGAATACATTTACTTCTGAGTGTTACCACTGGGTTTGTGTCTCTTCAGGGAAAAAGTAGACAAACTGTAGTGCCACCTATTGAAAGTAGCAATCCTAAAAGTCAAAATTGACTCTTTAACGAGCCTTGTCATATGATTTAGAATTTATGCCAGATCTGAGTCCCAATCTGCAGATGCTGCGTTTCGGGGTGATCGCCCTCATCAGTCCATAAGGAGAGTAGCTGTTCCCTTGACTTCATTGTAGCCCTTATACAGCCATATCAGAAACCATACTTTGCACTGGCGACAGGCAATCACCCCAAAACGCAGCATCTACAGATTGGAGTTCTGATATGATATAAATCCTATGTCATATTGAAAGGCTCATTAAATAATAATATTTTTTATTTATATAGTGGCAACATATTCTGCAGCGCTTTACAATCCCAGAGTCAGTTTTTACTTTTAGGATTGCTACTTTCCATAGGTGGGACTAGAGTTTGTCTACTTCCTCCCTGAAGAGACAATTTGCATATTTCCCAGAGGAGCATTGCGGCTATAAGTTTTCTCAGTGCTGGCATGCAGGAATAATCTTCATTAGGTGACTAGCTATTTCCTTGACTTCTTCAACCTCTGACACTGTCCAGTTGGTGCTGATCAGACTATGGATGGAAACACCTCTTTGCCAAAAAGAATTACACTCAGATGTCAATGTAATTATCAATGTCCAGTAGGCACAGAGGAATGATACTTCCTAGAGTTCACAGAAAACTTTCTCTTTTTGTTGTTTCATTGGGAAGTATTTCCTATAACAGACATGGTAGTAGAAGTAAAAGGACCTCTATAAGGAACCATTGTGTCAAGCCAAATTTACATCCTTACATTTTCTTTTATGATGAAAAGAGAGAAACCCCATTAATATCTTTATCCAAAGACTTATCATTATTAATTCCAAAAAGGTGGAGATATTAATACAGGAGAGGAAAATGTCAAAGATTATGGCATCGTGGGCCCTATAGATCATTCGTTAGCTCTCATGTCAAGTACAACAGTGAAAGTCACACATTTCCACCCAAAAGTATCAGATAAGAGAAAAAATGTCATAAAAACAACACGTCAGTAATTATTTGAATGGCCTCACATTGTGTTTCCCCTTATATAGCATACATTTCCAATGTCTCCCTGCTTAGTTTCAGCTAGCTTGGAGAAGACAATTAATGGCTAATTAGCTACTTTTGTTTGAAAGGTCTGGAGTCCAGGTCAGAAGTCAAAAGTGGTGTGCTTTGTGAAAAAGACCATGTAGAAAGGTCTTATGGAAACAAATTACTGCATGAAATACTGAATAGGAGGGCAGTGAAATGTCTGAAAATGACCTTTCTGACTAATGTGTTGTGAAAGATCTGAATTCTATTATGTAAGAATATAGCCACATTACAGTGCTCCATAGAACACACTCTCCCAAAGTATTAAGGTCATGGTGCTTGCATCCAATAAGAACACCTCATAAGAAAATGATTCCATAACCCTCTGATTTCTAATTGTGCAATGATTTTTGTTAGAACTTATGAGAACAGACAGACATACTAAGTAAAGACTAGCCAGAAATATCGACCAACCATTTTTTCTTTAAAGTACTGAAAATTGAATATTTCTTTTTATGTGTTTTTAAGATATTGATGTGATGTTTTGACATGCTCATGTGGGTCCAAAAATATGGCTTGCATTTGACCTTTAGCATTTTTAGAATGTCCACCATGCAAGTGAGCACATCTTTTATGTTCTGCCAAAATATTAACACTAATCAACATGTTAGTACAAACATTTTCATTTGGTCAGCAGCTCCTGTTCTACTGGCGGGAATGGCAGTCACATGGCCACAAGTATGTGATATGCACAGCTCTGTCCTCCAAGTGTATTGAGGTAGGCTGCACCCCTTTAATCGGACTTGGCTGGGTATATACATATCACAAATAGCAGCCATGGTACCGCCATTCCCAGCTTTCACACTGGAGAATCCTCGTAGTACACAGTGTGCGTGCAATGTGAGGAATCACAGGTTTGCAGTCACAATGACTGACACATAGGGTAGGGACACACTTCAGTTCCTCATCAGTTTTCCTGATCAGTGTTCATCAGTTTGTGTGCCAAAACCAGGAGTGAACCTTGCAGACAAAAACTCTAATTGAAAGATTGACACCTGTGGTGGGTTTTGGAGTCACTCCTGGTTTTGGACACAACTATGAACACTGACAGAAACTGATCAGGAAAACTGAACAGGAACTGAAGTGTGTTCCTACCCATAGAGTGAGTATAGATTTCCTCAAACAGCAGAAAAATTACTGGGCACTGCAGCTTTCACCCTATGTGTCTATGTGTGACCTCATGCATAT
The DNA here is from genome assembly GCA_033576535.1 of Allobates femoralis. NCBI lineage: Eukaryota > Metazoa > Chordata > Amphibia > Anura > Aromobatidae > Allobates > Allobates femoralis. The sequence goes on from JARQOC010000004.1 coordinate 363,633,885, forward strand.
ACAGGTGTCAGTGTTGAGGGTCCAGAATAGTGGTGCAGCTTAATGAAATATGAACAAATTCTTTAAGAAAAATGAACGGCACTCACCATGTAGAAATCTTCTATTTTTTATTTGCCAAAGTGTAGGCACGACATGGCTGCTGTAGGGGAGGGAGTGTGGAGGAGTGACGATGGGCCGTTTCGCGGTGCTGTACTGCTTCTTCCGGATTTGACCGGAAGAAGGGTACAGCACCGCGAAACGGCCCGTCGTCACTCCTGCACACTCCCTCCCCTACAGCAGCCATGTCATGCCTACACTTTGGCAAATAAAAAATAGAAGATTTCTACATGGTGAGTGCCGTTCATTTTTTCTTAAAGAATTTGTGAGTATAGATTTGTCATGTAAGACCAGACAACCTTTTCGCAGGACTGCGAATAGTTCTGCCAGCTGTCTCCCATTTACTACGATATACAGAGCTGGGCCTCTTTGGATGCACTACGGCAACTTCAATCAGTTGATTGGTTTAAATGCCTTAAGGTACCTTTACACGTGGCAACTTTTCTAGGAATTTCACTGGCAACTTACTGGTTGCAGTGAAATCATGGACACATTGTTCTATCTTTTTTTTTTTTTTTTTTTGAAACAATAGATTTTTATTGAAAAAATTTGTAGGAAACATACATCATATATCTGTATGAACATATACAGTTAAGCCAGAAGGCAACATTCTAACAAGGTCTTCTGTTATGACAACAGGAGACCGGGAAAAATTAAATTCCTATTAGGAAGGGGGAAAGGAAAGATTCGGGGAGACGGGGACATTGTTCTATCTTGTTGCTGTGTACAAATGGAACAATATCTCCATGATTTGACTGCAACCAGTAAGTTGCCAGTGAAATTCCTTGAAAAGTTGCTGTGTGTAAAGGTACCATTAGTCAAATTCCCACCAATATGATATTAGTTACCTAAAGAGATATGAATATCAATATGAAATCTCAGAAAACTTCTCTAAGTCCCATTTCATACACCTCAGATTTGGTCAGTTTGTAATATCAGCATTAGCATTAAAAAGTATAAAAAAGTCTAAATCTTTCTATTATATCACCCCAGCGATTATGATCAAATTTTGGTGTAGGCTTTAAAATACTGACCTAATCGGCAAAGTGGGAATAAGTCATAAAAGTTACACTGATTTCGGAGGATGAGGATGATATATCTCAAATAATAAAAGGTTTTTTTCTTCCTGTAGGCGATTGGATGCCAACCATATCAGCTATGTGCCACCAAACTGCTTTAATGGTCTAAATTCACTTCGTCATCTGTGGTTGGATGATAATTCTCTGAGTGAAATTCCAGTTAGGGCACTGGAAAGTTTGTCAGCACTACAAGCCATGACATTGGCATTGAACAAGATTCACCATATACCAGATCATGCATTCAAGAACCTCTCCAGCCTTGTGGTCTTGTGAGTTTGTCTTTATGTACTTTTGATAGCGGGGCACCAATTGTCACTTTGCTACAGTAATATTTGTAGCTATCATAGGAGAATTTACAGATCTCCTACTTTTTTCTCAGAATGAGGTCTACTGGCTCCGCTGCCCCCTGGTTTGTTACAGGCTTCTGTAGTGACATTACAACTATAACTCAAGTGACCACTGCAGGCAATCACTGGGCTCTTTGATCTTGTGTAGACTACCTTGGCATCACCACTGAACCCAGTAATTGACTGCAGCGGTTTTGTATGTTGTAGTTATGACCCCACCATTGCAGCCTGCCAGCAAACACTAAAGACAGCAGCAGAGAGCAGGGCCATGAATAAAGTTGTATATGTTGTTTTCAACCTGTGATTCCCTGTGGTGTTAAAGGGATCCTGTCACCACCAAAACGCCTCCTAAGCTATCAAAACATGTCCCTGCAGCATCCTATCACTAATCTCACACTCCTTTTGTCTCCTAAAAGCATCCTGTGAAAGTGGAGAAAAACGTTTTAATACTTACTCATTAGTGATTATAATTAACAGTTACTATATTCTTTAGTCACCAGGGGGTGTTGTTTTGCAGCTCCAGGATCCAGCCCTCTCTCTGTCTGTGCTGCTGTGAAACTGAAACTGAAGGCAGGACTAATGATTTGCATCCTGTGAGTGATAGAGAGGGGCAAGGGTAAAGCCTGCACAAGCAGAGCAAACACACATAGAAAGGGTGGATCCTGGAGCCTGCAAAACAGCTCACCCTGGTGACTAAAGAATATAGCCACTGCTAATTATAATCACTAATGAGTAAGTATTAAAACATTTTTCTCCACTTTCACAGGATGCTTTTAGGAGACAAAAGGAGTGTGAGATTAGTGATAGGATGCTGCAGGGACATGTTTTGCTAGCTTAGGAGGCGTTCTGGAGGTGACAGGATCCCTTTAAAAAACAGTAACCTACTTTCAAATACATTGATATAAAATTAGAAAATTGTAGCATTTGTGTGAAAATAGGAAAGACACATGTTAGATATTCATTAACAGTGTTACATAAGTCATCCAGTAGGTAGGAGTCTCGTGAATATGCCTAACCTCTTCAGCTTCATCAGTGTGTGGACAACAGCTCTTAAAAAACCATTATCCTGTCCAGCAATAAAGTATGACAGATGTATACTACAATGATCCATCTTGTTTGAAACTTGTAGGTTTGCACATTGTACTGCTGCATTTTAATACACCTTTCAGGAAATTGTATGCCAGCAGGAATTTCCATTTCTCTTTGGCGGAAATATTTCCCCGAGTAAAATGTGCCTTAGGCTGACATTACATTGCTTTTTTTTAGAGCCTCATGAGACACATAAGAACAGTCTGCTTATTAACATTGAGTTACAATGTTTCTTCTACAGGTCTGAAGACATTATTGAGGGTTTTTTTTTAGGCCAGAGTGTAATAAGTTTCTAATAATGTAAGCAGAATTAAAAAAACAGACCCAAACTTTATGGGTTTATGATACATTTTATATTGCAGGAAAGCTAATGTTGACATAGTAATGCGTCTGACATACTTTTCTGTCAAAGTTTATTCACTAGTGAATTGCACCTTGTCAGGGTATTGTCCATTTTGTGACAATAAGACCTATGGATTGTACAGTGTTTTTTTTTAATTATCCTACATATTTGTATGGTAAAATACGGAGGTGCACACATGAAGGAATACAGCACATCCTCAGCTTATTCTTTTGGTCTACAACAGCTGCCAATCTTTTTGAAGGAGGAAAGTGAAAGCCTCAGGAGCATGCCCTCCAATAAATTCTTTGGCAGTGCTTGACTTGTATACAATAAGTGCATGGTTGAAAACACGTTTCTTTAGAAGGTTCCATTGAAGACGTTTGCATAGGTTCACTGTGCGCAGCATGCTATCCTGACTGTGCTTTTAATGTTCCCCTGCAGACATCTCCATAACAATAGGATCGACTCCCTGGGAAAGAAATGCTTTGACGGGCTCCACAGTCTGGAGACTTTGTGAGTTGACCTCTTATTTGTTTCAGTCTTTTCACTGTTTTCATTCATATTCTAAAAAGAATAAAAATAGCTCAAAAGCCAAACATGCTTTTTGGCTTGCCTAATTGCCAAGTGTTTAGTGCAATTGTTCATATGATGACTGTATAAAACAAATTCTGTATCTATTAACAATGCCTCTGTACCATTTCTGAGCTCATGTTAAAGGAGACTGATGGGAAGCTCAAGTAGAAGTTTGCTATATTGCTATACCTTTATGTATATGGTATCTTATCTTTACCCATATCTGTCTGTGTGCATTGAAATAATGTGTTAGGCTAGGGTCACACATGCCTATTTCACTTGCTTTTTCTGAGACCTGCGTTTTCTACAAAACGCATGTAAAAACGCACCCATGCAAAAAACGCATGCCCCAATAGCAAAAACGCATGCCTAAAGTGCCATGTGTTTTTGGCATGCGTTTTTGCACTTAAGTGAGGAGTTGTCTTCAAAAACGCATGCGTTTCCCATAGGGACCCATATTAAAAAATGCACGCGTTTTTAAAAATGCACCAAAAAACGCAGCTTGCACTATTTTTTGGTGCTGATTCAAAAACGCATGGAAAAACGCAGGGTGTCATAAAACACCTTAAAAAACGCATGCAAAAATGTAAAAATGCATGGAAAAATGCATGCTTATCTTTAAGGCACCAAAAAATGCATGGTATGTGTGACCCTCGTTTTAGAGGGGTTGCCCAGAATTAGAAAGAAAGCTGTGCCGTCTGTCAATGGGCTCTGTAAGCAGTCCCTTCCTTTCAATCTTGGAGGATTTTTCTTAAAGTATATTCACCATTAAAAATCTCTATCAGGGCCATGACAAGACTTAATGTAATGTGTATGGGAAAGCCAATTATCTCACATAGGCAAATTTGGAAGGAAACAACTTTTCCAACAGTAGTAAACATGTATTCTTGCATGACCAGCATGTGCCTTTGAGCTAATCCCCAATGACCGTGGTGAAACGGAGGCTTTGGTTCATGACACCTATTATGGATGCTAATGAGACTAGTATGAGAAGAACCCTACCCTCCCCTCACAACGACTATGGGTGCTGCCTACATAAACATTTCATGCTATGTCAGCTTAGCATGTAACTTAAAGATTAGCGTAATATGTGGGGGTAACACAAAGATTTTAGTTTTAATTATCTGCATGTTGAAATTACATTATGCAAAATAAAAATGTTCTCCACTCTGCTATTCCTCCCTATTTCATACTTACTAGTTTCTTCTTTATAGAAGGGTTCCTTGGAAAATAAAAGATAACTCAGAGTCCCAGCAAGGAGAAGTGCAATAATAAGTTGTTTTTGATGGGAAAAAAACTAAGCCGTCCAAGTGGGCAATCAGGTCATAGGAAGCTGAATAAAATGATACCTTGATACTAATGTCTTCTTGCATAGAAAACTATATTTTTATGTATATAAGTTTTTAAGATCTAGATCTATGACCTGGACACAGATCTCCCTCAGAATTTTCCACCAACACTTATTTTAAATGAAATGGGGGTATTACCAGCGTGAGACATGTAATGACTGATAGTCTGTACCCCCTATCTTATTGCAGAGCTGAGTGTGATTATAACTAACATAGCACAGCACAGTGCTGAGCTTTGTCTCATTGAACGCACATTTGCAGCTGCACCTCTCCTCATCTGCTGTCCAGGCTTCAAGAAAATGGCCACGGCGCATGCACAGACCACGATCCACAGCTATTTTCTGTAATTCTAGACACCAGAGCATGTATTGCCAGGCGAGCAATTCATGCTGGCAAAAATTAATGGCGGCGCCCACTGGAAACTGGTGCGCCCCCCCACCCACCTCCCCGCATCTCCTGGCTTGGCCCCCCACTTCCCTGGCCTTGTGAAAACCGCATCGGGCAACCCCTGCTCAACCCCCTTCCCCGCATTCCCCCTCAGTGAGATTTGTTTTGTTTTTTTAAAGATTCAGATTTTAAGACACACACCCTTTCCCCCCCAGTTTGGGGGACACAAAAGTGCATTTTATAATCCGAAAAATAGGGTACATATTAAAGCACAGGATCATAAATTATTCTTTCTTTAAGTTAAAACATTTTTTTTTGAAAACTGGTGGCATATGTTTTATTAAAAAAAAAAGAATCAGCTATGATCCTGTACTATAATGTCTGCATACTTTTTGCCTCCTTCCCTGCCCAAGAGATGTGGTATGATCAGCTCATGTCCCTGTATGGTCAGATACATCCATTACACAGTACATAGCAGGGACACATATATAAGATTATCTCAGCACGGGAGATGTGGTATGATCAGCTCATGTCCCTGTATGGTCAGATACATCCATTACACAGTACATAGCAGGGACACATATATAAGATTATCTCAGCACGGGAGATGTGGTATGATCAGACCATGTCCCTGTACTGTCAGACACATCCATTGCACAGTACATAGCAGGGACACATATATAAGATTATCTCAGCACAGAAGATGTGGTATGATCAGCTCATGTCCCTGTATGGTCAGATACATCCATTACACAGTACATAGCAGAGACATATATAAGATTATCTCAGCACAGGAGATGTGGTATGATCAGACCATGTCCCTGTACGGTCAGATACATCCATTATGGCCCCTTTACACGCAGCTACAGGTAACAGGTTTTCCACAGGTAACTTACTGGCTGCAGTGAAATCATGGAGACATGGTTCTATCTTGTTGCTGTGTACAAATGGAACTATGTCTCCATGATTTCACTGCAGCCAGTAAGTTACAGGTGGAAAACCTGTTACCTGTAGCTGCGTGTAAAGTGGCCATTACACAGTATATAGCATGGACACATATATAAGATTATCTCAGCACAGGAGATGTGGTATGATCAGATCATGTCCCTGTATGGTCAGATACATCTATTACACTCACCCATGATGAAGTCACCTCCCGTGACGGAACGCGTGGGGTCTTTCTGAGTCCTCCTTCCCTCCCACACCTAACAGCTGGTATGTGTTTTTGGGGCATCTTTTGATTTCTTATAATCCCCTTGGTCTGTTCTACCTTGCTTCTGGATGCTGACACTGGTAATGTTGATTTGACATTGGTCTCTTGATTATATGGGCTTAAGATGATGTTATTGGGGCATGTTATACAGTATATCTTGTGATGCTTAGTTCATCTTTTTTATGGATATGATTTTTGTATTAGCCTATGACTTATTTTGAGACATTACTTACAGTGTGTACCTGACCTTAGTAGCTTTTCAGGGTATTGGTATAATAGTCCAATAGGTGATTTATTTACTAAAATGGGAATTGTTTAATCCTATGATGTTTGTACTGCTTCATGGCTTTTGCCCTGTTCACTAAGCTGGATTTGTGTTGTGTGGGGAAGGGGACTTACATCTGGTTCCTTTGTGGACCTTTTTAATTGCCTTTATTATCTGTGTCGTGTATTGCCGATTTTCTAATAAAATTTATATAATATGAATTATTTAGAGCGATCGCTTCATTGATACATGTCATCTTCCCCTCTTTTTCTCTTTGATACATCCATTACACAGTACATAGCAGGGTACATATATAAGATTATCTCAGTGCAGGAAATGTGGTATTATCAGACCATGCCCCTGTACGGTCAGACACATCCATTACACAGTACATAGCAGGGACACGCCGAGGGCTGGGGAAGGTGGGGGTGGGGTTCATATTAAAATGATTGTATTTATGTCATGCTGCATTGAAATTACTGACATGTGTTTACCAAAAGTTCAATAAAAAAGTATTTGATTTAAAAAAAAAACATAGCAGGGACACATATATAAGATTATCTCAGCACAGGAGATGTGGTATGATCAGGCCATGTCCCTGTATTGTCAGACACATGCATTATACAGTACATAGCAGGGGCACATATTTAAGATTATCTCAGCACAGGAGATGTGGTATGATCAGGCCATGTTCCTGTATGGTCAGACACATCTATTACACAGTACATAGCAGGGACACAGTTATAAGATTATCTCAGTACAGGAGATGTGGTATGATCAGACCATGTCTCTGTACAGTCAGACACGGCTATTACACAGTACACAACAAGGACACATATATAAGATTGTCTCAACACAGGAGATGTGGTATGATCACACCACGTCCCTGTATGGTCAGACACATCCATTACACAGTACATAGCAGGGGTACATATATAAGATTATAAAAAATAAATAAATAAATAACCTACAAACAGGGACACCCCTCCCCAAATATTTCGGAGAAGAGTGCCACAGAAAACCAATCCAGTGCTAAATAACACTGGGGAACAATTTGAAAAACATTTTCTGCTGAGTTAGGTTTTTGAGCTGATTTATACTAAAATTGGCATGCTGATTCCAAAAATGTAGTCAGTTTTTTTCTAGCACGTCAGGTTTTTCCTCCACAACTTACCTGCCAGAGAAGCACAATTGCACTGATATCTGTCATAAGACTTGTTATCTGATTACAAAACATGTAATATCTGATTGTAAAAAACATGATAGTGTTAAAAAACATATTTGTCATGCCTATTTCTTATATATTTCATTTTTTGTTCATATTTGTTCTATTTAAAACACAAACAAACACTTTTTAGGTACAGTAGTTTACATATATATTTTTGAGAAAACAAAAATCCTATAGTTCAAAAACTTGACGTGATAGAGAAAAACTGAGATCATTTCTGGATTCAGCATCCAAAAATTAATTGAGAACAGTTGTCAGACCTAACTCCTAAAAAATTGTGTTCCCCAGTGTAATTTATTATTTAAAGTTAATTTAAACAGACAATACTAAACAGATTACACCCAGTGATAGAGTGAAACAACAGGGACAAAGGAGTTAAAAACAAATCATCATGCAAGAAAAGGGGTGTATTGGACCCTGATTCACAATTAAACCTCAGAAGAGGTACCTCCACATTAATTAGAGCTAAAGTGCATACAGTATCAATCAGTCACAAAATTATCACCATACCAATGGGCCTAAAAGAGCATAAATATCAAGCATGTCAGTCATATTAGGTATAGGGCATATACAATGGTTAATAAGAGTATCAGCCCCTCCAGGTCTCAGTGTAGCAACCCAGATCTCCACATTTAGGGTAAAAATAAATATAACCCACGCTGATATATAATGCACTAAAACATCTTATTGCTCATTACCTTGTGACATGTTGAATCAAACGTGCAGCACACCCCTGCCTCGACACGTGTTTAGCCTGTTCAGGCTTCGTCAGGAGGCTGATTTGGAATGATGTAATGCTCCCTTAAATAGCCCACCCCACAGGTGTCAATAATGCATCAATAATACATCAAATATGGTGCTAATCCCAAGCTGAATAAACATACATGGCAACCATGTGCCGGAAGTGTCATTACACTATTCCGGCCAATCAGTGGGCGCCGGCAAACAATAACGAACGCCGGAGACATCCAGCATATGTGTGTGGCCAATCAAACGGCGCTCACGGAGCATGATGAGCGCCGCATCATCTTGCCTCGCCAAGCGCACGCCGGAAGTGGCGCGGCGGAGGAACAACGTCATCCGACGCGTCACCACGGCAACCCCATGGTGGACCCCGACCTCCAAATAAATACTTATTACAGGGTGGTATATAATGATTGGATGTCAAAAGATCTCTCAAATTCCTAGAACGTCTCCACGTAATTGCCCTTGTGATGGCATTTCCGTCGCACTACGTGGGGCGCGGTATGGGCGTTGGGACATTTGATATCCGGACTGGTCTTTTAGGGGCTTTCTGACCTTATTTAAACATTATTTCAAGCAATAATTCTGGGCCCCTGTTCTAAATTTTAGTTTAATATACTAGGGCCATGATATAAGATGGACCTACTAAGGATGGATATAATTGTTTATTTAATTCTTATTCTATGTTGGATACCTAGAATATGCCCTTGGTTTTGGTTTTCCTATGTGTCCCCTTCACTTTTTCATCTTGATGGCTGCGCGCTTTGGACGCATGCGCTTTGCCTCACTTACTTTGTTCAGGAGAAAACCTCTTTGATAAAAAGAATAATAATAACTTGTTTTCATATTGCCATATTATAAGGATAATTCAAAGACTCCGTTAGCACTGCAGACGCATTGGAGAAAAATGGGTTGGCAGAAGGAGCTCTGATTGACAACTAAGATACTGCAGTTGCTATTAACTGTATCCTCTTAGGGGTTAAACCGCCTGGATTGGAGTTATCTCCTGATTTCATCAGTTGAAGCAGAATCATGACTGTGTAATACATTTCATGGGTGCACTAGCAGCACCTGCAAGACCACATGACAAAAATGTACATCATAGATTGGGAACAGGGAGAAATTTAGTTAACTTATTATTACAAGATGACAATGAACCCCCAAGATAGCCCCCATTCATTGTGTTAACCAGTCACATGTAATCTCCTCTGTATAAAAGTAAAATGCTGGCACAGGTAGTCTCTGTTCACAGTCATATTCTGTTCTCTTGGAAGGTATTTATAGGGTTATCATACATTGTCCTTTTCTAATCTGAACTAGGTAAGGTGGAAGTGGAAATGACTTTGTCTCCTGGAATAATTGGACTGTCTTTAACTCTAAAGTGGCACCAGCCAGCTTAGAAAGGCTTAAACAAAGTACATATTTTTTGTTTTTTTGGCAGCATATTCCCAGCAGTAGCGCTTTCTTTTACAAGGATTATGCACATAAAAGCCTCCTACAGACTCTGAAAAGTGATTTTTTAACTGTGTTTATAATAACATAGCTCTTAAATCCAGAGATGAAGTGTAGTTTCCTCCCTAGTAAATAATATAGTGATAAAAAGAAGATTGCAGATTCTACGGAAAGGCCTTTCATTTAGCTATAGACGGATCTTTGCTCTCCGTACCACACAAGCTCGAAATGTGCACATCAAAACCATCAGATCTAAAAACTACACCCAGGCAGAGAGGGGACCTTACTCTTACTATACCATACATATAATTAACTCCTTACTACCTTGTATTTTGTGTTATTACAATATACTGTGCAGATTGTGCCCTAAAATGAACACAATACAATGTTTTTCCACTCAGTTAAACTCTAAAAAAAATTTCACTTCTATGAATTTCTTTAAGAAAACTGAAAGTATGATGTTAAAGATGTGAAATGTTTTACTCCCATATCCCTGTGATTGAATTCAGTTACTTGTTGGTAATATGTAGCTGCGCTGCTTCAGTGACAGCATGGTAACGTTTCCTGTCCTGTCATCTGGCAGTTCACTTCACCCTTGTCACAAGGACATTAAGAGGATTAACATCAGAGTCCTCACCCTAAGTACTCCACCGTTATTTATGATGAATGGTGTGTAGGCATTGATTTGTATGGCGATTCAGATGGCGATATGGTAAGGGAAACTGCCAGATGTCATAAAAGGAAGTGTTGTCATCGGCACAGTGTGGCAGTGAAATGGCCGGCGTTGCGTCTAGAACTTCAATCAGTTATTAGTCTTTTTTGTTAGGTTTTATGATGCAAGTCAGAATGCTTATTCACAGTTTACTCACCAGCTGAATAAGTGTATGGTAGAGCGCCCGGGCTCCTTGTTGGGATGGGTCCAGTCTTACGAGAATATACAAGCACTAGTTTTGTGCCGCTGTGTGAAATTGTTGGTATTGATGCGCCATCTGCTGGGATTACATGTGTCAAGATAATCTTTCTCTTGAATTTTAGAGATCTAAACTACAACAATCTAGATGAGTTTCCTGCTGCTATCAAATCCCTCAGGAACCTTAAGGAGCTGTAAGTAATTGAGCATTTACTAGTTATGTATGACAAAATGCTTTCAGAACTTTGTTAGAACAGAGCTTTTTCTCACATTAAACCATGTGAATTGTTTAGTTTTTATCAAACTAATATAAAGGCTTATATGCCAAACCTGTTGCGAGGGCCCTATAGAGCGCATGCCCAGTTGGTAATGGTAAGTGCTGCATTACTACCATGTAAAGGGCACAATATGCTGGAAGCACCAAGAGGATGGGTTTGAGCTGCACTTGAAAAGAGACTTCATTTTAGTCGTGGCTAAGTGACCCTGTTTTCGATATGTGTCATTATCTATATGTTTTTCAATGCTGTATTAGGACGAAATTCTGTCAGATCACCATTTCTGGATGTGTCTGAATTATATAGTTATAATAAGAGGGTGGGGGACAAGAGGCGCAATAGTGCCCTATCACTAGTGACACTAGAAAGAGTGATGCTGAGGAGCCACTCACCTGATTCAGTTGTGGACCCCACAACTGGTTTGAAGGCGTTTGAGAAGAATCTCTCAGCTGCTGCAGGACCTCCACCAACTACTGACCAGTAGTGAAATTCAAGGAGATGATGGGAGTACAGGTGTGACACGGTCCGCGCTGCTCCAATGTAAAAACTCACCGAAAGAGTCACAAAGTCATCAGTAGGTTTTATCTTTTTAATCCTCCTTCCTCCTGGAAGTTTTTACATTGGAGCAGCGCGGACCATGTCACACCTGTACTCCCATCATCTCCTTGAATTATATAGTTGAATGTTAAAGAAAGAACCATATAGAAGAACAAGATCAGATCTGGTATTTAAGAAGATCAAAAGACCTGTTAGGTTATAGAAAATGTGCTAGTATATCTTTGGAATAATGCTGTCTCTGTTACTACCCTGCAAGATGTAACTGTAATATATATATATATATATATATATATATATATATATATATATATACAGAAAAAGCTGCACAGCACTCATGATACAATGTGAACTGGTGCAAGCTGTGATGCTGGAATAAACAAGCAGGAAAAAATTCACTGCAGCACTCAGTTACTACCAATCATGTACATGCTAACAAGCAGTTTATATCCTCTGAGACGGAGGCAAGAGTGCACTGGACTCCTTTTATATACACCCATGGGTAAGTTCAGATGTTTCTGCCGGTAGTTCTAACTATTTATTCAGGTGACAGATTCACACAGCAAATGCTGCTGGATTGTCTCCCCCCCTTGAGCACCGGCACTGCTTTTACTGTACGAATGTATCTGTCTGTACCACTATTTACATAATAAATAATATTTATTGAATTGCTACTGTGGACAATCAGGTGCTTCTATATGGGTTACAAAAACATCTATGGTCTCTTTCTTTTTCAAATGTAACAATGTGTCCATGATTTCACTGCAACCAGAGATCTGCGAACAATATCTGCACAGATATCTGTGTGTGTGACGTGGCCCTTAAGCCTAGGTCTCACATAACGATATCGGTAACGATATCGTCCTATTTGTGACGTAGGAACGATATCCTTACCGATATCGTTATGTGTGACTGCTCCCAACGATCAGGCCCCTGCTGAGAGGTCGCTGATCGTTACAAAGTGTCCAGGACCATTTTTGGGTCGCTGGACATCCCGCTGGTCAGCCCGCATCGGCGTGTGTGACCAGCGGGAAGAACGATCAGCGAGCTCACAGGCCGGTAACCATGGTTACACCAGTAACAATGCAGCGCGCGCTGCTTAGATACTTGGTGTAACCATGGTTACCAGCGGGGGGCCCACTGGGGGGACTACTGGGGCCACTGGGGGGGACTACTGGGGCCACTGGGGGGGACTACTGGGGCCACTGGGGGGGCTTGTGGAGCCAGCTTACCGCTGCCTCCACGCTCCTCTCCCGACGCTTCTGCCAGCGCTTGCTTCCGCGTCACGTGGCTGCATGAATGCAGCCGCGCGGCGTGCGGTCCTAGTGCCCGCCGGATACACACTGTGTATCCCGCGGCACTGAGGAAAGGTGCTGGGGTGCGGGAGGGAGAGGTGCACGGTGCTGAAGTGCGGGAGGGAGGGGTGCAGGGTGCAGGATGACAGCCAGCTCTGTGCTGGCTGTCACCGATGTGGGGGGAGCTCCATGGTCCCTGGTCGCTGGTGAAGTCTGTCTGTGTGACAGCTCCCAGCGACCAGATTACACATGCTCCAACGATCCCAGCAACTCAGGATCGTTGCTGGGATCGTTGGAGCATCGGTACGTGAGACAGGACCTTTAGTGAAGACGTGGGATAGGGAGGACAAGGAGGAAAGGGATGTCAGCGTAGGACCTATCAGATCTAAGGTCACCATGTAGTGGTTGATGGGCAAACAGATATTGGCCGATATATGTACCAAGAACCTTAGTAAATAAAAACAAGTGAATATTGAGTTTTTTGAAAAAGCGTAAGTTTTTTAAAAAATTATCTCAAATATGAACTGCTTTTTAGCATGTACATGATTGGTAGTAACGGAGTGCTGCAGTGATTTTTTTCTGTTTATACATATATATATATAGTGTAAAAAATAGGAACAGCACAGAAAATTACTCTATAGTGGTGCAGCGCTTTCCAAACACCTGCCAAGTGTCCTTTTATGATATTGAAAAAGCTGAAAAACAGCACCAGAATGAAAGTACTGTGGACCTTTATTGCCCAGTGGCATGGTGACATTTCGGATGCAAGATCCTTTCTTGAGAAAGGATCTTGTATCCGAAACATTGCCACGAGGAGCGAATGGAGCCCGGAGGGGAGAATGGAGCTCGGAGCACGCCTTTCCAGTCTCCAACTGGAGACTGTATGTATATAAGTTATTTTTCTCCCTCATTATAGGGCCCCTTTAGCTCAGAGAGGGATGGTTAGGGATCAGATAGGAAGGTGCAGGGACAGATAGAGATAGGTTAGGAGGGTAGAACGACCTGACAGGTTCCCTTTAAGTTGAAGGAATTTGCCGAGTTATAGAATCTTTTTTGGCAGCAGGTGCCCAGTACACCTGCAGATGCCCCACAGAGGGAATGAAACACTACACTGTCCTCGTAAATACATGGACATACAAAGCCCAACAGATACTCTGTGTATTGGGCACCCTACTCTGTCAACCTAAAATTCATTCTAGTTCTTTGTAAATTTGTATAAACTGTGTATAGTTCTCTCGGCATAGAGGGAAGAAAGTAATGACAGATAAGCGTAATGCTTTCTGAATATCTTCAAGAAACTGGTGGTCTTACATTTGCTGATATCATTGGCTATGATTATGCTTTATTAGATGCTGCAGTCGTGGGTTCATATCCCACCAAGGACAACATCTGCAAGGAGTTTATATCTTCTCCCCGTGTTTGTGTGGGTTTCCTCCAGGTTCTCTGGTTTCCTCTCACACTCTTAAAACATAGTGATTGAGAATTTAGATTGTGAGCTCCAATGGGGACAGTGATGATGATCTCTGTAAATAAAGCACTGTAGAATTAATGGCATTATATAAGCAACACATAATAAAACAAATAAACAAGAATTTTCCTTACATTGTTCTAGGGCATTCCATAGCAACAACATCAGATCTATTCCTGAGCATGCATTTATGGGAAACCCTTCCCTTATTACTATGTAAGTGTTCTAATGTAATGTTTCATTTATATACGATATATCTTTAAAAACAAGCAAACATGAAAAAATACAAGAAGTAACAAGTGGAAAATATTGTACTTATTGTAAATTGGATATAACATATACCGATGTTTAAGATTTCCCATTCAGTATTTGTCATTTCACAAATGAGCATGATATCGCTTATATCATTGACAAATGGTTAATGGAATTCTGGAATATATGACAAGGTATTAAAATATGAAATAAACTCAGAATCCAAGTTCAGAAATCTTTTAATTCCTTATTATAAATGCCATATTTTTACCTGCATATATCTGTATGGCACACGTAGGAGGATGTAGAGCATGAAGTTATTTAAATAGTTGTCATCTCCACATAAGGCTGGTTTCACATAGCGTATTTTTTCCTGTCCGTGGGATCCTACTTTTTGCAGGACCCCACGGACAGGAACAGACACCATAGGAGGTGACCTATTTCTGTTTCCGGGTCCGTGATTTTCACGGGTCCGGACACAGAAAGAGCTGTGGGGCTAATTTCACTTCCGCAATGTATATATATATTGCGGAAGTGAAATGTAAGTAAAAGCAAGGGTTAAAAATGAAGAAAACTCTATTCTCACCTTTCCAGTGATCCCCCAACGTCTGCCTCTAGTCCTGGATGCTAACAGGACTTGGCTGGGTGGGGCTACCTGATCAGCATCATCGGTCACATGACCGGTTACTGTGGTAACTGGTCATGTGACCTGATCAGCTGATCGGGTTATGACGTAATGCCAGGTCCTGTAAGCATCCGGAGATGCCGCACATCAGGGGATCACTGGAAAGGTGAGAATAGAGTTTTTTATTTTTAACACTTGCTTTCACTTAATTTCACTTCCGCAATGTATTTATATACATTGCGGAAGTGAAATTAGATGGTTAGGAGCAGTTTTAGTGTACTGAGCATGCTCAGTACACTACGATCGGGTCCGAGAAACGATCCTGTGTTTTCTCGGACCCATGTTCCATAGGCCCTCGTGCTAATGGGCGCGGATCATGTCGGATCCAATTGTGTCCGATTTGGTCTGCTGTGCCCAAAATCGGAACAGTTTCCGATTTTGGGTACAGCAAAAAATCGGACAGAATCGTATCCGACAAAAATCGGATGCCATTAAGGGCAAATCTGATCCAATCCGTGCCCATAGGGATACATGAGGGCCAAATCGGATCCTAAAAATATGCAGTGTGAAACCAGCCTTAGACTAAAAAAAATCTGAATATTGTAAAACAAAGTAGGAAACACAATTGACATATTCCAGCTCAGCATAATCACATTAGATACAGCCTTTGTGCTACACAAGGATTGCACTGAGACAATTGTTTCAGTACGTAAGGGCCATTTAGAGAAAAAAACAAAATTCACCACAGTGTGGCTGTATAATCCTATAACCAAAACCACAT
This sequence comes from Allobates femoralis, assembly GCA_033576535.1. NCBI lineage: Eukaryota > Metazoa > Chordata > Amphibia > Anura > Aromobatidae > Allobates > Allobates femoralis. Next base: position 363,650,211 of record JARQOC010000004.1, read on the forward strand.
TCCACACTGGAATGATTAGGCAATTGAGCAAGACATAAAACAGCTCTCAATGCTGCTAAATCAAAGAAGACAATTGTAAGTCAGATGCAGAGCAGCACACAATGTTAAAAAGCACAACCCCAAGGGTCAGAAAACTCAGAACACCCAAATTATATCACTTAACTCTTGAAGTTACAGAGAAAAAAATGAGACCTGTTTTGGCTACATGATAGTGTATAACAATTTGTTATTACATAGTGGTATATGACTGTTGTGCTATACCACACTCTGGTGTGATGATCACTTTGGGATGCATTCGCATCACTGTGTCATTTGTTTTTTTGTGTGTAATTGTGCTCTGATTTTTTATTTCTGGCAGACACTTCTTTGACAATCCTATCCAGCATGTTGGGAGATCTGCGTTTCAGCAATTGCCGGAGCTCCGGACTCTGTAAGTTCTTAAATAATGCAGAATAGCTGACATTTGAGTCTGTCACGGAGGCAAAGTTTATAATCAGGGTGACTGTGTAGACAACTATGTTATAATTATTTCTTACAGGTCTGTTCTAAAAAAAATCCTATTTTCTTCTGAATGTCAAACTCACTCATTCACGTTGATAGGATATTATGCCAGATACTTAAGAGTGTTTATATTTTGGCAATGACGAACTTTTATGTTTCTGCAAGTCTGTTATATGTCCAAACGCACAGACTTGCCACAATGCCTGACAGAAGGCAATAACAGCCATGTTCTTCACTTTTCTTCACTTGTTGAATACTTTCCGGGAGCTGAACAAATGTTATAGAAAGGATTCAAACTTTATCTGTCATCCCTGTTATGTATATCTCATGGGTCAAATTGTGAAGAATAAGATGCATTGAGGGACTTTGTTCAAGCCCAAACTGCATTATTCAGTATTGTGAATTGGAAATATGAAATTTTTTTTATCAAAGAGATAATGTTTTCCATCATTCAATTTATCTTTAAAGGGATCTTTTCAGATTATGCATGTAGTCCAATCTGTGAGCAGTCAGGTATAGAGAAGGACAAGCTGAGCAAAATGCTATAAAAGTTTATAAACGTTTGTGGGAAAAGTTACAGTATAACTGAACACACTGGTGTTTGTATGCAGTCCAGTGGGCAGTCCTACTAATGATTGACAGCTACATCTGCATGCACAGTCAGGGAAGACTGTCAGTCACTGGGTAGGACCACCCACTGAGCTCATACATACAAACAACAGGGATTTCAATTAATACAATGAAACTTTTTTTGAAACTTTTCCCACAAAAGTGTACATCAATCTGATTACATTCTCCTGCTCCATAATATCCTGCTGCCAATCAGATACCAGTTTTAACATGACAGGTTACTTTTCACCCTTCATGAACACAAACGCCTAAAAACTTTTCATTCAATACATTTTGTCCATCAAGATGACCTGGACTTGCAATATCTAGAGACCATCATAAAATAATCTTTGTGGACCTAGCTTATTTAATATGTTCATGTATGTATTATCTTTGTTATAGGGAACCTTTCCTTGTGTAATAATGATATTATCCTGCAGATGTGGGATTCGTCTTCAGGTTAAAAGTGCTTGAAATCTGTCAGGCGCCTTGCACATTACACCCCACTACCTGGAGAAACTGAAGTCTAATCGCACCGTTCGGATCGCATTTAAGGGGGCAGCACTGGTGTGGGTTCATTCACCATTCTGTGTATTAAGAGAGTAATCACATCCACCCCCACACTAACTGACAGCCGTACAGCATTAGACCTTTCTGTCACTCAATGCGGTAGCGCGGTTTCTGTACACAGAGTGATGGCTAAAGCCACGTCGGGGGTTTGATGTGTAGGCTCTGGGCAGGTTTCAAAAGCTATTAATCTGAAGATTAACCCCATATCTGCAGGTACATAGAGTTTTTACACATGACAGGTTCCCTTTAATATCCTTATTGTATTGTTCTTTTACATTTTATTTTATTTTTTGTGAATGTCTATTGCCTAATATGCAGCAGATTGATTCAGTGAGCATCTGGCTGAGAACAATAAACAGGCTCAATAGACAATATGTGCACACTGTACTCCACTCTGTACAGGCTCTTTGACTTTCCATTGAGCTTGTACTCCACTGTAAGTTTACACTCGCCCAGTATCTCTGAGATTCAGCGGCTGAGCATTACACTGCAGAGCATCATTTTAGCAATCAATGGAGTCTCCAGACTTAGACACCACTGATCTGCTAATCTTATGTAGTGCTTATCATTTAAAAATATATACTGTATAATAGATCAGTAATGCTTAAGTTTCATTACTTTTTTTCATCTATATTCACCTAAAGCCATACCTATCATTTACTTAAAGGATCCTCAATGGAGCTTCACAAATTACAGAATTTCCTGACCTGACTGGAACACAAGCCTGGAAAGTCTGTGAGTTATTCATTAAAGAGGATCTGTCACCCCCCTGTGCTATGCTAACTGAATGCAGCATGTCTGCTGCATTCAGGGAAGGGGACCCCATGTCTCTAGCCCCCTGTAGCCCTTTAAAAAGACTTAATAAAGTGTAGAGATAAAGAGTCCGCAGGGACTTGCTCAGTAATGAGTCATCGCTGTTGCTGGTGTCCTCCCTGCCTCCAGCCCTCTCTGTGCTATCTCCAGCCCTCTCTTGTTCAGCCTCCTGTATGTGTCATCCCTGTTGCTGGTGTCCTCCCCGCCTCCAGCCCTCAGGAGGCTGTACAAGAGAGGGCTGGAGGTGGCACAGAGAGGGCCGGAGGCGGGGAGGACACCAGCAACAGCGATGACTCATTACTGAGTACTCCCTCCGGACTCGTTATCTGTACACTTTATAAAGTCTTTTTAACAGCTTACAGGGGGGCTAGTGACATGGGGGACCCTTCCCTGAATACAGCAGACAAGCTGCATTCAGTGCTGCATTCAGTTACCATAGCACCAGGGGGTGACAGGTCCTCTTTTATTACCTGGCTATTATTATATGACCAGTATAATTAATATCCCAGTACTTATCGAATATAATGGTGTTTTTACAGAACCTTGACAGGGGCACAACTGGTCAGTCTTCCAAATATAATCTGTGATCAGCTGCCTAACCTTCAAATGCTGTAAGTACCAATGAAGCTGATATTATTGTACAGATATCTATATTAATTATTCCTTGACCACAGTTAGAGTACGCACCCTCCCATTCTCAAGTAACTGTTGTTTTATTCAGGAGAATATGTGCCTGAAGCTGAGATAAAAGTAATATAAGCATGATTTAAGTGATTATTAAAATTTATGCAGTAACCAGCTATTAGAGGAGAATTATTTGCTACCAATAAAAACAATAAATGGAAGGAATCAAAGACCAGTTTGCCATGAATGTGACACTTGGGTTGATCACAGTGCTGCACTTGGCATTTCATGCTGGGAGCACAGTATTCTTATGGGAGAGGGAGAATCAGATTTCAGTGCAGATTATCTATGTGCTTTAGAAAGGAATTTAACAGTTTTTAACGTACTGGAATCGCTGCCCTACATTAAATCCTTAGCCCAGCTCGGTGCATGCAATGTCTTAGCAAAGGGAGGGGGTTGTTTCATGGAATTTGTCTGTGCTTGTTAAGATACGGTTCAAAGATAGTGAATGGTCCAAGAAATATTGAGAGCAACCATGAAAGAACATAGTTTGTTCTATCTTTCCAGCAATTAAAAGAGAAAAAAAATAGTGGCCCTGAACTGCTCATTTACTCGAGTCATATTGTATGTGAGCAAAGCTCTTTGTGCAGGAAAATCACTGACTGCTACAGTGTTCTGTGGGCACCATAAAGGATCTCTTCTGTACACCATGCCATCCTGAGCTCTGCTATTCACCATTGGCAATTAAAATTCACTCAAGACAAAGCTTCCCAGCTGCGGACTGCCGAGGAATCTGGACACCCCCTGTCACCCAATATGTTCTCCCAGGCCGATGACATGAAACTTGGCTGGCACTGCAACCTGTCTCCATAGCTTAACTCCATTCTCGAATACTATCTACTCAACATCAATAGCAATAGCATAAATCCTGCGTGTATCTACGTGAGGATATAAACTTCAAGGATCAACCAAAGCACTGTACAGTCTGTAACCTTTATATACAAAGTGCCCGAGCACAATTGGTGCATATATCATTATGTGCAAATAGCATTTGATAAGGATTAGACATGCATGACTTAGCTGTAGACTCCCAGAGTGCCGATTTATTTTGTCTGTAACCTACACAGAAAAAAAATATATAATTTATGACAGCAGCTATTAGATCACTGTGAATACATGTGGTGTTCCTTCACTTGGCATTTGGTGTATTAACACTGATTACAATTTATTGCTTTATTACCAGTGTGAGTGTTGTAAAACTTTCCACAAATATGCCATACACATTTATGTTTTAAAGAGGGGAAATGATATTTATAGACATGTTGTGTTTTTGGTCTGTAACGCCCATATGTGTGCAAAGAATAGAATCCAGTTCAGTGTTCCAAGAACCAAACGCTGCCTTGCAGAAACATTCAGCACTTTGTGATGTCCGGAAAGCCAAAAATGTGGAGCATTTACAAGACAAAAGATTATTAGGCATAGATCTTTACTATAATTATAACATTCGTTATTTTACTCTCTCTATTATTAGCTTGGAGACAGTATTACAATGATGATGGAAGTTTGTTTGTTTTGTGCTTGTTTATTTCCATAAACACTTGGGTACATTTGTACCGAAATATGTGTCTGGATAAATGTGCATCAAGGGTTCCTCCTTCTTAGGCTCATCCAGCACTTAGATGTCAAGTTTTATGGAAATAATTTAGAGTGTTGTTCTTTTCTGTAAGAAGATAAAAGAAGTCAAAAAATCTGTATCGTCCACGTATGATTAGGTTTTATTAGCTTTAAAAAATTGAGTTTATTATCATCATTATTCTCATGGCTACGCTCCATGCTGTGTGTCTGTGTGTGTCTATTTTCATTCCTCATTGCAGTACCAAGAAAGAAAAGTTGTGGAAATCAAGGGATTGATAGATATATTAAAAATAAAATGGAGACACAAGCAAATTATGTAACACTGAGCTGTTAGTGTACCTGGAATGATACTAGAGAGGCCATGTCCACACACCTCCGCTGTAAGTATTTAGTAGTTCTCCACTAACTACTTAGGTTTTTTCCGAGAAGCGGAGGTGTGTGTGTGCCGGCGCTTTCTTCAGACGCAGCCCATGGTTACCGATGTGTATCGTGGTAACCACTTCACACAGTAGGCTGCCTAGTGTCCGCTTATGCTGAGCGCACAGGGAAACGTTGCTAGCAGCGTTTCCCTGTCCGCTCTGGGAAAGCGGGCACTAGGCAGCCTACTGTGTGAAGTGGTTACCACGATACACATCGGGTAACCATGGGCTGCGTCTGCAGAAAGCGCCGGCACACACACACCTCCGCTTCTCTGAAAAAACCTAAGTAGTTAGCGCAGAGAACTACTAAATACTTACAGCGGAGGTGTGTGGACATGGCCAGAGGTGCAGCCACGAAAATGAAGCCACCTCACACTGTAATCCAGACAATAGGATTGGTGTAACATTTCCTCTTCATGGTGGTGCCCATGTCTACAGACCAATCTACAACTGTCACAAAAGTGAGACATCAATAAAGAGGATAAACCTCCCTGCCATCTTGCTCTGACAATGAAAGAAGCTGCCAGCAGTGAATTTTGATGACTTGAGTGACCAAGTACGTTCAGTATGACAGAACATTTCCCAAATAACCATTAATGACCTCATGTTTCTATTATACATTTCCTCTGATTGTTCCTCTCCTGGGTTTTGCTTACAAATACTGAGGCAAAACCTCACCAAATACTCAACGTGTGCACGTGGTCTAATCGGCTATATAATCTCTGACATTGTTATTTAGATGATAGAGAATACTACCAATCCATCATTTACTACAAAATATTGAAATATTGCTTAGTTTTAATATCTAAGAAAGTGAAGAGGAGATCCCTTATTCAAGTCGGATTGTAACAGACATTCATTGAAAATGAGTGACTACTCAAGTCATGGTTTTGGCCAAGGCTTAATAATCATACTTTAATTATGTGGACCTTCTCTTACAAGGCCTCCATACATAGATAGCTTTTGGTCAAGCGATTTCCATCCGACAGCTATCTGAACAGAATGATCCATGCTCGGGAACACTTAGATCAGCTGAGCATTCATGTGTTCGCTATGTGATGGCTTTTACCAGAATCATCTACAGCAGCATATCTCCCTGCCAAACAAAAGGAACAGCCATTGACCTCTCCCCGACATCATCTGTTGGAATACTGTCAGTAGCCTACTGTACACACTGGTCAGACGGTCTTGCAGAAATAGCAGGCTCTGAATGGTTTTATTTTATGAGTATTGAAGTCTTTTCAAGGTATGGAGTGTGTGTGCCATTCAGAAATGAAAATGATTTCCTAAATGATGGGAAAAAGATGGGGAGTGGAACTTATTTTTAGGTGGTTGGTCTTGGTACCCCTGTCTTCTATGTGCAACCGTAGCAGCATCCTTTGCAAATGAATCCATTGGAATTTTAGTCATCTGTCGTTGTGATTTGGATGTTTGGCAAAATCAATGCTTGAATCTTAGTAAAGCTTGAACGATGTGTAGATAGATATTTGCCTTAATAATTTATCTTGAGCTTTAACTTTTACATTAGCCACAATTCTTTGTGTTTGTGTTGTTTTGGCCTGCTTTACTAAACTTAACTATGCATGGTAGACATAATAGGGTGTAAAAATAAAATTAGTAGTATTGAAGATGTATTCAATGAGGAATACTGTGTCTTGAATTAGCCAAGGTAAAATAATAAAATACTCAATCCCAAGGTATGCGCTTGAGCTCATCCACTGAAGTAATAAGTACAACTCCAACAATGTGATCACCAAACATGTCCACTATAAAGCAGTCCAGATGTGTCTGACATGCGTTCAGTTTTATCTGGCTGCTGTCCAGTTCTCCATAACTGTGATTAATTGGCAATACTGATATTTATTTACGTGCTGTAGTAAATTTCTATGATGCAAGGTAGCATTAAAGCACTTAAGAGGTAATTTAATTTGCTTTGAAGCTGCCGAAAAAAAACACAGAAAGCTCTTATTCATGAAGAAGCTTCATCTGTATGTAATTTGATTGCTTTCTTGGATGTGCCTGTATTGGATTTCAATCCAAAACTTTTTTGCAGTACTTCCCAGGCCTGCCTGGGTGGACTCATCTATGTAAGGCTTAAGTGTCACATCCGAATTTGTAGTACATGTTCTATTTACAACATTTACTCATTATAATCTATAAGCTTTTTGCATGCCAATTATTTTCTTTTGCTTCAGGCCATCAATCTCAACAAAAATGGAGAGGTGTTTGATTGTGATCTGATTTATTGATCCTACATGCCCATTCAAGCAAATGGTACTCGGAAAGATTAAACAGCGCATGGATGTCTACAAATTACACCCAACTTGACTGACTAGGGACCTTTCACATCAGCGTTTTTTTCAAATCGCGGCAGATGCGGTGAAAAAAACGCATCTGCCGCGATTACCGCATACCGGCTGCACTTGCGGCACGGTTGCGGCGCGGTTGCGGTAAACGCCATACAATGTATAGGCGGACTTGCAGCAGGTGCGGCAAGTGCGGTTTTGGCACTTGCGGCAGGTGCGGCCGCGAAAATAAATGCTGTCAGCCGCGGTTTTTTTCGCGGCCACACCTGCCGCAAGTGCCAAAACCGCACCTGCCGCAAGTCCGCCTATACCTTGTATGGCATTTACCGCAACCGCGCCGCAACCGTTCCGCAAGTGCAGCCGGTATGCGGTAATCGCGGCAGATGCATTTTTTTCACCGCATCTGCCGCGATTTGAAAAAAAAACGCTGATGTGAAAGGGCCCTTAGGCTGCTTTCACATCAGCGTTTATTTGAAATCGTGGCAGATGCGGTGAAAAAAATGCATCTGCCGCGATTACCGCATACCGGCTGCACTTACGGCACGGTTGCGGCAGAGTTGCGGCAAGCCCCATACAATGTATAGGCGGGCTTGCGGCAGGTGCGGCAAGTGCAGTTTTGGCACTTGCGGCAGGTGCGGCCGCAAAAAAACCGCAGCTGACCGCAAGTGCAAAAACCGCACTTGCCGCACCTGCCGCAAGCCCACCTATACATTGTATGGGGCTTGCTGCAACTGAGCCGCAAGTGCAGCCGGTATGCGGTAATCGCGTCAGATGCGTTTTTTTCACCGCATCTGCCGCGATTTCAAATAAACGCTAGTGTGAAAGCACCCTAAGACTGCTTTCACATCAGCGGTAAACGCTGATAGCGGCAGTTGCAGTGAAAAAAACCGCAACTGCTGCGATTACTGCATATTGGCTGCACTTGCGGTTCACCTGCGGCAAGCCCCATGCAATGTCTATGGGGCTTGCGGCAGGTGCGGCAAGTGCGGTGTAGTTGCGGTTTCGGCATTTGCGGCAGATGCGGCCACGAAAAAAACGTGGTCAGTCGCGTTTTTTTCGCGGCCGCATCTGCCGTAAGTGCCGAAAATGCACTTGCCGCACCTGCCGCACACTTACCGCAAGCCCCATAGACATTGCATGGGGCTTGCTGCAAGTGAACCGCAAGTGCAGCCGTCATGCGGTAGTCACGGCAATTGCGTTTTTTTTACCGCAACTGCCGCGATCAGCGTAAAACGCTAATGTGAAAGGGGCCTTATTTCATGAAAAACTTAGGAAATGGATAACATTTAGATGGCTAAAAACCAACACTCAGATGAAAATCAAATGAAAATCAAATCCAACACACTGATGAAAATTGGTCTGATTTTTTTTGCGCATGAGAAAAAAACCTGATAAACTCATGTCTTAATTCAAGCTGACTGTTTACTTAATGTTTTTTTTTTAATTTGTTGGCTTTATTGGTCACCGTCCTTAATCATATACGTAGAAGAAAATTGATGATAAAACACATTATTTCTTTATTTTTTACAGAGACTTATCTTATAATCATATCAAGGATTTGCCCAGCTTCTCGGCGTGTCAGCGACTTCAGAAGATGTGAGTATTTATTACAAGTGCAGGTGTTTTACAGTTAATTCTTTCACTGTTCCTTAAGCTTTTCCAAAGCATATCACTTCAATCGTGAAATATTTAATACCATTAGCCCCGTCATGTTTGGGTTAAAGGTGATATGATTGTGCCGAAAGGTTTGTTATGAAATTTCACGCTTCAACTCTGCCCCTTCTAATTTGTCTGTCATTTCAGAGATTTGCGTCATAATGAAATCTATGAAATTAGATCCAGCACCTTTCAGCAGCTGACTGTCCTGAGATCCTTGTAAGTGCTTTTCGAATCTTTTACTTGTTTGATTCTATTTTATTTAAGGCTTTTAAGCACTTTATTTAAATATACCATGAAGTTAACAATATATTAAAAATGGACACATTCCTGCTGACAAGTATTAATCTCTAGTGGTAGTTCATAGGCTACATAACATATACATTACTAAAATTAACATTGTATCTGTTTTTAATATACTGTTGTGTTTTCACTTTAACTAGTTATAGGGAACCTATCATGTCTTTATGTCTTTTTGATTGTTTTTAAACCGCCCCCAATGTTATTTAAATCATGCACTGTGCATCAATGTGGTTTTAAAAAATCTATGTATTTATCATAAAAAGCACTTTAGATGCCAGTATTTTTGCATTCGTGTGTTAGATCCCTGCACAGACAGTCATTGGGTAGATATTTCAGCTGGTAACAGTCACGTCAATCAGTCATGCAGTTTGTAAACATAGTAAGTCGTTCCCCCACCCATCCCCCAGACTTGTAATATATTAACATCATTTAAGGACCTTTAGAAATTCTCATATGCTGTACAAGGACCTGTGGTGATGTCACGACCATGTGACCATAATGGGTGGAGCTAATCCTACATTTCCTTTATGTCAGGCCTGACATGCACGTAACATCACCACAGGTTCTTGTACAGCATATGGAAATTTCTGAAGGTGCTTAAATGATCTTAATATATTATGATTCGGGGTGCATGACTATGTTTATAAAACTGCTTGACTGAATGTGGATTGATGTGACTGATTCTAGCTGAAGTATCCACCTCGTGACTGTTTGTGCAGGTACTTACTGCAGACATATAAGCATCTAAATTGCTTTTTTATGATAAATACATGGATTTTTTTAAGCCAGGTTAGTGATGCACAAGTACATGATCTAAATAACATTTGCAGGTGGTTTAAAAACAAAAAATAAAATGACTTTAAGGTCAGTGCAAAATACAACCTTTTCTCTCTGACAGTTTCAATAACAACTATGGGAAATATATAGATCTTATATATATATTTATAATTAAATCACATATAATAAAGTGGTTAGCTCTATTCTAAAACTGTTGGGGATTTTGCCATTTTAACCCCTGCCCACAAAATGATGTAATTGTACTTTGCATTTACGGCAATGTGGATTACAGTGTTATGTCATAGAGATAAGACAATATTACACACTGCCAGGCTCCTCCTGCATGTGCTGAGACCAGACATAGCACCGATATCAGTACTTTAACCCCTCATGCCACCTTCAGTAGTGACAATAGCATGTGAGGAATCTGGCAAAGTTTGATGACTCCCACTGTCCACCATTGACACCCCCGCAGCATGATTGCATGGTGCTAATGGTGGACATAGCAGCAAGGAAGCCTGACAAAGGCTTCCCTATCTGCCATATTCCTCAGCCAATCAAATCTTGCCAGGAGCTGGGCCTCATTGGCTAAATATTAGTCAAAGACTGAAAGGGAACATAATACCCTGTGTTATATCAGCACTGCCAAGATTATCAATGCGATCAAACGTGTGCAAGTACAAGTCCCACTGGGCAAGTCTTAATAAAAAAAATATATATACATACATATATATTATATATATATATATATATATATATATATATATATATTAGCTCTAATATATAAAAGCTGAAGGCCACTTCCGGAAAACCCAAAGGGTACTTCCATGATGGCCTCCGGACCCATGCTGCCGACATCACTACTGCAGGGTCCCCCGGCTACAGGGAGCGGCGGAGGAACGTTCCACTCTCGGAAGTTCTGTCTGCCCTCCAGCCAGTACCATAGCTAGCGGGGGGGCAGAGGGTGCTGATCTTGCCCCAGGGCCCGGAGCACGTACCTCTGCCCTCCAGCCTCTGCCCAGCCTCCGCTCCCCCTCCAGCCTCTCCCCTCCAGCCTCCACTCTCCCCTCCAGCCTCCGCTCTCCCCTCCAGCCTCCGCTCTCCCCTCCAGCCTCTGCCCTCCAGCCTCCGCTCTGCCCTCCAGCCTCTGCCCTCCAGCCTCTGCCTTCCCCTCCAGCCTCTGCCCTCCAGTCTCCGCTCTGCCTTCCAGCCTCCGCTCTCCCCTCCAGCCTCCGCTCTCCCCTCCAGCCTCTGCCCTCCAACCTCTGCCCTCCCGCCTCCGTTCTGCCCTCCAGCCTCTGCCTTCCCCGCCAGCCTCTGCTCTCCAGCCTCCGCTCTGCTTTCCAGCCTCCACTCCCCTCCAGCCTCCGCTCTCCCCTCCAGCCTCTGCCCTCCAGCCTCTGCCCTCCAGCCTCCGTTCTGCCCTCCAGCCTCTGCCTTCCCCTCCAGCCTCTGCCCTCCAGCCTCCGCTCTGCCTTCCAGCCTCCGCTCTCCCCTCCAGCCTCCGCTCTCCCTCCAGCCTCTGCCCCCCCTCACAGCCTCTGCCCTCCAGCCTCCGCTCTCCCCTCCAGCCTCCGCTCTCTCCCTCCAGCCTTCACTCTCCCCTCCAACCTCTGCTCTCCAGCCTCCGTTCTGCCCTCCAGCCTCTGCCTTCCCCTCCAGCCTCTGCCCTCCAGCCTCCGCTCTGCCTTCCAGCCTCCGCTCTCCCCTCCAGCCTCTGCTCTCCCCTCCAGCCTCTGCCCTCCAGCCTCTGCCCTCCAGCCTCTGCCTTCCCCTCCAGCCTCTGCCCTCCAGCCTCCGCTCTGCCTTCCAGCCTCCGCTCTCCCCTCCAGCCTCTGCTCTCCCCTCCAGCCTCTGCCCTCCCCTCCAGCCTCTGCCCTCCAGCCTCCGCTCTCCCCTCCAGCCTCTGCTCTCCCCTCCAGCCTTCACTCTCCCTCCAGCCTCTGCCCTCCAACCTCTGCTCTCCAGCCTCCGTTCTGCCCTCCAGCCTCTGCCTTCCCCTCCAGCCTCTGCCCTCCAGCCTCCGATCTGCCTTCCAGCCTCCGCTCTCCCCTCCAGCCTCCACTCTCCCCTCCAGCCTCTGCCCTCCAGCCTCTGCCCTCCAGCCTCTGCCTTCCCCTCCAGCCTCTGCCCTCCAGCCTCCGCTCTGCCTTCCAGCCTCCGCTCTCCCCTCCAGCCTCCGCTCTCCCCTCCAGCCTCTGCCCTCCCCTCCAGCCTCTGCCCTCCAGCCTCCGCTCTGCCCTCCAGCCTCCGCTCTCCCCTCCAGCCTTCACTCTCCCCCCAGCCTCTGCCCTCCAACCTCTGCTCTCCAGCCTCCGTTCTGCCCTCCAGCCTCTGCCTTCCCCTCCAGCCTCTGCCCTCCAGCCTCCGCTCTGCCTTCCAGCCTCCGCTCTCCTTTCCAGCCTCTGCCCTCCAGCCTCTGCCCTCCAGCCTCTGCCTTCCCCTCCAGCCTCTGCCCTCCAGCCTCCGCTCTGCCTTCCAGCCTCCGCTCTCCCCTCCAGCCTCCGCTCTCCCCTCCAGCCTCTGGCCTCCGCTCTCCCCTCCAGCCTCCGCTCTCCCCTCCAGCCTTCACTCTCCCCTCCAACCTCTGCTCTCCAGCCTCCGTTCTGCCCTCCAGCCTCTGCCTTCCCCTCCAGCCTCTGCCTTCCAGCCTCCGCTCTGCCTTCCAGCCTCCGCTCTGCCTTCCAGCCTCCGCTCTCCCCTCCAGCCTCCACTCTCCCCTCCAGCCTCTGCCCTCCAGCCTCTGCCTTCCCCTCCAGCCTCTGCCCTCCAGCCTCCGCTATGCCTTCCAGCCTCCGCTCTCCCCTCCAGCCTCCGCTCTCCCCTCCAGCCTCTGCCCTCCCCTCCAGCCTCTGCCCTCCAGCCTCCGCTCTCCCCTCCAGCCTTCACTCTCCCCTCCAGCCTCTGCCCTCCAACCTCTGCTCTCCAGCCTCCGTTCTGCCCTCCAGCCTCTGCCTTCCCCTCCAGCCTCTGCCCTCCAGCCTCCGCTCTGCCTTCCAGCCTCCGCTCTCCCCTCCAGCCTCCACTCTCCCTCCAGCCTCTGCCCTCCAGCCTCTGCCTTCCCCTCCAGCCTCTGCCCTCCAGCCTCCGCTATGCCTTCCAGCCTCCGCTCTCCCCTCCAGCCTCCGCTCTCCCCTCCAGCCTCTGCCCTCCCCTCCAGCCTCTGCCCTCCAGCCTCCGCTCTCCCCTCCAGCCTCCGCTCTCCCCTCCAGCCTTCACTCTCCCCTCCAGCCTCTGCCCTCCAACCTCTGCTCTCCAGCCTCCGTTCTGCCCTCCAGCCTCTGCCTTCCCCTCCAGCCTCCGCCCTCCAGCCTCCGCTCTGCCTTTCAGCCTCCGCTCTCCCCTCCAGCCTCCGCTCTCCCCTCCAGCCTCTGCCCTCCAGCCTCTGCCTTCCCCTCCAGCCTCTGCCCTCCAGCCTCCACTCTGCCTTCCAGCCTCCGCTCTCCCCTCCAGCCTCCGCTCTCCCCTCCAGCCTCTGCCCTCCCCTCCTGCCTCTGCCCTCCAGCCTCCGCTCTCCCCTCCAGCCTCCGCTCTCCCCTCCAGCCTCTGCCCTCCAGCCTCCGTTCTGCCCTCCAGCCTCTGCCTTCCCCTCCAGCCTCTGCCCTCCAGCCTCCGCTCTGCCTTCCAGCCTCCGCTCTCCCCTCCAGCCTCCTCTCTCCCCTACAGCCTCTGCCCTCCAGCCTCTGCCCTCCAGCCTCTGCCTTCCCCTCCAGCCTCTGCCCTCCAGCCTCCGCTCTGCCTTCCAGCCTCCGCTCTCCCCTCCAGCCTCCGCTCTCCCCTCCAGCCTCTGCCCTCCCTCCTGCCTCTGCCCTCCAGCCTCCGCTCTCCCCTCCAGCCTCCGCTCTCCCCTCCAGCATCTGCCCTCCAGCCTCCGTTCTGCTCTCCAGCCTCTGCCTTCCCCTCCAGCCTCTGCCCTCCAGCCTCCGCTCTGCCTTCCAGCCTCCGCTCTCCCCTCCAGCCTCCGCTCTCCCCTCCAGCCTCTGCCCTCCAGCCTCTGCCTTCCCCTCCAGCCTCTGCCCTCCAGCCTCCGCTCTGCCTTCCAGCCTCTGCTCTCCCCTCCAGCCTCCGCTCTCCCCTCCAGCCTCTGCCCTCCCCTCCAGCCTCTGCCCTCCAGCCTCCGCTCTCCCCTCCAGCCTCCGCTCTCCCCTCCAGCCTTCACTCTCCACTCCAGCCTCTGCCCTCCAACCTCTGCTCTCCAGCCTCTGCCTTCCCCTCCAGCCTCTGCCCTCCAGCCTCCGCTCTGCCTTCCAGCCTCCGCTCTCCCCTCCAGCCTCCGCTCTCCCCTCCAGCCTCTGCCCTCCAGCCTCTGCCCTCCAGCCTCTGCCTTCCCCTCCAGCCTCTGCCCTCCAGCCTCCGCTCTGCCTTCCAGCCTCCGCTCTCCCTTCCAGCCTCCGCTCTCCCCTCCAGCCTCTGCCCTCCCCTCCTGCCTCTGCCCTCCAGCCTCCGCTCTCCCCTCCAGCCTGCGCTCTCCCCTCCAGCCTCTGCCCTCCAGCCTCCGTTCTGCCCTCCAGCCTCTGACTTCCCCTCCAGCCTCTGCCCTCCAGCCTCCGCTTTCCCCTCCAGCCTCCGCTCTCCCCTCCAGCCTCTGCTCTCCCCTCCAGCCTCTGTCCTCCCCTCCAGTCTCTGCCCTCCAGCCTCCGCTCTCCCCTCCAGCCTCTGCCCTCCAGCCTCTCCCTCCAGCCTTTCCCCTCCAGCCTCTCCCCTCCAGCCTCCAGCCAATCCCCTCCAGCCTCTGCCCTCCAGCCTCTCCCCTCCAGCCTTTCCCCTCCAGCCTCTCCCCTCCAGCCTCCAGCCAATCCCCTCCAGCCTCCAGCCAATCCCCTCCAGCCTCCGCTCTCCCCTCCAGCCTCCGCTTTCCCATCCAGCCTCTGCCCTCCAGCCTCCGTTCTGCCCTCCAGCCTCTGCCCTCCAGCCTCTCCCCCAGCCTTTCCCCTCCAGCCTCTCCCCTCCAGCCTCCAGCCAATCCCCTCCAGCCTCCAGCCAATCCCCTCCAGCCTCCGCTCTCCCCTCCAGCCTCCGCTCTCCCATCCAGCCTCTGCCCTCCAGCCTCCGTTCTGCCCTCCAGCCTCTGCCTTCCCCTCCAGCCTCTGCCCTCCAGCCTCCGCTCTGCCTTCCAGCCTCCGCTCTCCCCTCCAGCCTCTGCTCTCCCCTCCAGCCTCTGCCCTCCAGCCTCTGCCCTCCAGCCTCTGCCTTCCCCTCCAGCCTCTGCCCTCCAGCCTCCGCTCTGCCTTCCAGCCTCCGCTCTCCCCTCCAGCCTCCGCTCTCCCCTCCAGCCTCTGCCCTCCCCTCCTGCCTCTGCCCTCCAGCCTCCGCTCTCCCCTCCAGCCTCCGCTCTCCCCTCCAGCCTCTGCCCTCCAGCCTCCGCTCTCCCCTCCAGCCTCCGCTCTCCCCTCCAGCCTCTGCCCTCCAGCCTCCGCTCTGCCTTCCAGCCTCCGCTCTCCCCTCCAGCCTCCGCTCTCCCATCCAGCCTCTGCCCTCCAGCCTCTGCCTTCCCCTCAAGCCTCTGCCCTCCAGCCTCCGCTCTGCCTTCCAGCCTCTGCTCTCCATTCCAGCCTCCGCTCTCCCCTCCAGCCTCTGCCCTCCAGCCTCTGCCCTCCAGCCTCTGCCTTCCCCTCCAGCCTCTGCCCTCCAGCCTCCGCTCTGCCTTCCAGCCTCCGCTCTCCCCTCCAGCCTCCGCTCTCCCCTCCAGCCTCTGCCCTCCAGCCTCTGCCCTCCAGCCTCTGCCTTCCCCTCCAGCCTCTGCCCTCCAGCCTCCGCTCTGCCTTCCAGCCTCCGCTCTCCCCTCCAGCCTCCGCTCTCCCCTCCAGCCTCTGCCCTCCCCTCCTGCCTCTGCCCTCCAGCCTCCGCTCTCCCCTCCAGCCTGCGCTCTCCCCTCCAGCCTCTGCCCTCCAGCCTCCGTTCTGCCCTCCAGCCTCTGCCTTCCCCTCCAGCCTCTGACCTCCAGCCTCCGCTCTGCCTTCCAGCCTCCGCTCTCCCCTCCAGCCTCCGCTCCCCCCTCCAGCCTCTGCCCTCCAGCCTCTGCCCTCCAGCCTCTGCCTTCCCCTCCAGCCTCTGCCCTCCAGCCTCCGCTCTGCCTTCCAGCCTCCGCTCTCCCCTCCAGCCTCCGCTCTCCCCTCCAGCCTCTGCCCTCCCCTCCAGCCTCTGCCCTCCAGCCTCCGCTCTCCCCTCCAGCCTCCACTCTCCCCTCCAGCCTTCACTCTCCCCTCCAGCCTCTGCCCTCCAACCTCTGCTCTCCAGCCTCCGTTCTGCCCTCCAGCCTCTGCTTTCCCCTCCAGCCTCTGCCCTCCAGCTCCGCTCTGCCTTCCAGCCTCCGCTCTCCCCTCCAGCCTCCACTCTCCCCTCCAGCCTCTGCCCTCCAGCCTCTGCCTTCCCCTCCAGCCTCTGCCCTCCAGCCTCCGCTCTGCCTTTCAGCCTCCGCTCTCCCCTCCAGCCTCCGCTCTCCCCTCCAGCCTCTGCCCTCCCCTCCTGCCTCTGCCCTCCAGCCTCCGCTCTCCCTCCAGCCTCTGCTCTCCCCTCCAGCCTCTGCCCTCCAGCCTCCGTTCTGCCCTCCAGCCTCTGCCTTCCCCCTCCAGCCTCTGCCCTCCAGCCTCCGCTCTGCCTTCCAGCCTCCGTTCTCCCCTCCAGCCTCTGCCCTCCAGCCTCTGCCCTCCAGCCTCTGCCTTCCCCTCCAGCCTCTGCCCTCCAGCCTCCGCTCTGCCTTCCAGCCTCCGCTCTCCCCTCCAGCCTCCGCTCTCCCCTCCAGCCTCTGCCCTCCCCTCCAGCCTCTGCCCTCCAGCCTCCGCTCTCCCTCCAGCCTTCACTCTCCCCTCCAGCCTCTGCCCTCCAACCTCTGCTCTCCAGCCTCCGTTCTGCCCTCCAGCCTCTGCCTTCCCCTCCAGCCTCTGCCCTCCAGCCTCTGCTCTGCCTTCCAGCCTCCCCTCCAGCCTCCGCTCTCCCCTCCAGCCTCTGCCCTCCAGTCTCTGCCTTCCCCTCCAGCCTTTGCCCTCCAGCCTCCACTCTGCCTTCCAGCCTCTGCTCTCCCCTCCAGCCTCCGCTCTCCCCTCCAGCCTCTGCCCTCCCCTCCAGCCTCTGCCCTCCAGCCTCCGCTCTCCCCTCCAGACTCAGCTTTCCCCTCCAGCTTTCACTCTCCCCTCCAGCCTCTGCCCTCCAACCTCTGCTCTCCAGCCTCTGCCTTCCCCTCCAGCCTCTGCCCTCCAGCCTCCGCTCTGCCTTCCAGCCTCTGCTCTCCCCTCCAGCCTCCGCTCTCCCCTCCAGCCTCTGCCCTCCAGCCTCTGCCCTCCAGCCTCTGCCTTCCCCTCCAGCCTCTGCCCTCCAGCCTCCGCTCTGCCTTCCAGCCTCCGCTCTCCCCTCCAGCCTCCGCTCTCCCCTCCAGCCTCTGCCCTCCCCTCCTGCCTCTGCCCTCCAGCCTCCGCTCTCCCCTCCAGCCTCTGCTCTCCCCTCCAGCCTCTGCCCTCCAGCCTCTGTTCTGCCCTCCAGCCTCTGCCTTCCCCTCCAGCCTCTGCCCTCCAGCCTCCGCTCTGCCTTCCAGCCTCTGCTCTCCCCTCCAGCCTCTGCCCTCCAGCCTCTGCCCTCCAGCCTCTGCCCTCCAGCGTCCGTTCTGCCCTCCAGCCTCTGCCCTCCAGCCTCCGCTCTGCCTTCCAGCCTCCGCTCTCCCCTCCAGCCTCCGCTCTCCCCTCCAGCCTCTGCCTTCCCCTCCAGCCTCTCCCCTCCAGCCTCCGCTCTCCCCTCCAGCCTCCGCTCTCCCCTCCAGCCTCCGCTCTCCCCTCCAGCCTCTGCCCTCCAGCCTCTGTCCTCCAGCCTCCGCTCTGCCCCCCAGCCTCTGCCCTCAAGCCTCTGCCCTCCAGCCTCCGCTCTCCCCTCCAGCCTCCGCTCTCCCCTCCAGCCTCCGCTCTCCCCTCCAGCCTCTGCTCTCCCCTCCAGCCCCTGTCCTCCCCTCCAGTCTCTGCCCTCCAGCCTCCGCTCTCCCCTCCAGCTTCTGCCCTCCAGCCTCTCCCCTCCAGCCCCTGTCCTCCCCTCCAGTGTCTGCCCTCCAGCCTCCGCTCTCCCCTCCAGTCTCTGCCCTCCAGCCTCCGCTCTCCCCTCCAGCCTCTGCCCTCCAGCCTCTCCCCTCCAGCCTCTGCCCTCCAGCCTCTGTCCTCCAGCCTCCGCTCTGCCCCCCAGCCTCTGCCCTCAAGCCTCTGCCCTCCAGCCTCCGCTCTCCCCTCCAGCCTCCGCTCTCCCCTCCAGCCTCTGCTCTCCCCTCCAGCCCCTGTCCTCCCCTCCAGTCTCTGCCCTCCAGCCTCCGCTCTCCCCTCCAGCCTCTGCCCTCCAGCCTCTCCCCTCCAGCCTCCAGCCAATCCCCTCCAGCCAATCCCCTCCAGCCTCCGCTCTCCCCTCCAGCCTCCGCTCTCCCCTCCAGCCTCCAGCCTCTCCCCTCCATCCTCCGCTCTCCCCTCCAGCCTCCGCTCTCACCTCCAGCCTCCGCTCTCCCCTCCAGCCTCTGCCCTCCCCTCCAGCCTCTGACCTCCAGCCTCCGCTCTCCCCTCCAGCCTCTGCCCTCCAGCCTCTCCCCTCCAGACTTTCCCCCTCCAGCCTCTCCCCTCCAGCCTCCGCTCTCCTCACCCCTCCATATGCAATGTACAGTATGTGTATATATGTGTGTATGTAGTCAGTTCCGTCACTTTGTCCGCACTTCCCTCACTTTTGTCCGCACACATACACACACACACACACTCCGCTATACTTACCACCGGCCCTGCATCAGCCGCCTGGATCCTCAGTCGACATGTCGCCACCCCCGAACTACTGGATCCAATATAGCGTCCAAGAAGTCTCGCCAAACTTCCTGGACGCCATATTGGATCCAGTCGTCCGCGGGCGGCGACATGTCGACTCAGGATCCAAGCGGCGGGGAAGACGCAGGGTCGGTATTAACTATAGCGGAGTATGTGTATGTATGTGTGTGTGTGTGTGTGTGTGTGTGTGTGTATGTATGTGTGTGCTAACCACTCTGCCCACGCCGCTGTGCTGACCAATCTCACCGCACTCACTGCTAACCACTGAGCCACCGCACTCACTGCTAACCACTGAGCCACCGCACTCACTGCTAACCAGTGAGCCACCGCACTCACTGCTAACCACTGAGCCAGCGCACTCACTGCTAACCACTGAGCCACCGCACTCACTGCTAACCACTGAGCCACCGCACTCACTGCTAACCACTGAGCCACCGCACTCACTGCTAACCACTGAGCCACCGCACTCACTGCTAACCACTGAGCCACCGTATACTCTGCTACCCACTGAGCCACCTGTATACACACAATTCATTTCACCGCACTCCCCTAACTATTACTAAATAAACTATATATGGATTCTAGACTACCCGATTCTTTAGAATCGGGCCGCCATCTAGTATATATATATATATATGTTCTTCATCAATGGAAACCTCAATGCTACTGGATATCTGAATCATGTAGCAAATTCAGATATCCAGTGGCATTGAGGTTTCCATTGATGAAGAATGGCCCCACTATCTTTGTACCCCATATACCACACCATACCATTAATTTTTGTGTTCCAACAGTCTTGGAGGATTCTATCCACTGTGGGTTAGTGTCAGACCAAGAGCGGTGGTTTTGTTTGTTAACTTCACCATTCACAAAAAGTTTGCCTCATCACTCATCTGAAGGCAATTGTCTATGCTGTGAAGATATGAGATGTGCAGCATCTGAAACAACGGATATGGAATCCTGTGCTAGCATTTCTTTTGCGGTGTTGCTATCATTGTGTCAGCAGTGGGAGAAGAGGGTTGCATTGACAATCCAAGACAATGAGCAGCACTTTGAACACATTTTATAAGTGGTCATAAACTTGAAAATAACTCATGAAAGAATAAAGTTATGTTAAAACCAAGCACACCATTGTTTTTCTTATGAAATTCTCAATACGTTTAATGTGTCACATGACCCTCTTCCCATTGAAAAAAATAAAGTAGGATCTAAAATGGGCAACTTCAAAATAACCACCATGGTCACCACCCATCTGGAAAAATTTTCCCCCTCCCATATACTAATGTGTCACAAACAGGAAGTTGATATCACCAACCATTCCAATTTTATTTAAGTGCATCAATATAAATGGCCCACCCTGTATATATATTTAAGTGTAAAAAATATATGTGTAAATGTAAGCAAAAAACAATTCCCAGTCTTGATAATGAAAAATATATTCATAGAAGACAAAAAATTCAAACTCCTGCAAAACCAACCCATATTTGTTATCCTAGTATTTGTGCTGACCTGTACTATATAATGTTTTTTTTTTTTTTTAAATCTCATTATTTCTGATACGGGGAAGCCCCCGTCACACTAAATGAGATCGCTAGTGAGATCGCTGCCAAGTCACAAATTTGGTGATGCAACAGTGACCTCGCCAGCGATCTCGCTATGTGTGACACTTAGCAGCAATAAAGCCCTGCTGTGAGATCGCTGCTTGTGTCAGAGTCGACTGGACCATTTTTTGATCGTTGGGGTCCTGCTGGGCAGCGTGCGTCGGTGTGTTTGACAGGGACAATGACCTCAATACTACAGGTCTAAGAAACAGGGTGTCAATGACCTCCGCATCATTCAGGATCATTGTTGCATCGCTGTTGGGCTCGCTGGTGAGATCTCTGTTTGACATCTCACCAGCGATACCAACAGCGACGTTGTTACCTACCAGGTCGTATCGCTGCGTCGCCAAGTGTGACGAGGCCCTAAGTGTTGTAAGTAAAACTTTAAAAAAAACTCTGTGCCAGACTTGTTGTTTCTGCTCACCTTGCGTCATTAGAAAGTAAATAAAAGGTGATTACAAAATTGTATGTATCCAAAAGTAGTACTTTGGGTTCCTTCAAAAATAAACTCTCAGAGAGTCCCTATATTCAGGAACATTTTAACATTAAGGCTTTTAAAAATGACAAGCAGAAAAAATTAGATTGTTTTTTTTTTATAAAAAATGTAATTTTCTTATACAAAAGTAGAAAACAATAAAAAAATATACATAAGTTGGGTATCATCATAATCTTATGAACACATAAAATAAAGTTAGCATGCCAATCATACTGCAAAATTAAATTTAAAAAAATTTTTTTTAGATTATGGCAATTCTTTTTGGTTGGTGCGTCCTAACAAACAAAATTCAAAAATTTATCATACAAGAGTTAACCCACATACAACACCCCTAACAAAAATTGTATAACTTATGGGCCTTAGAATATAGCAACACAGAACAAGTGCATTTACAAGTGTTTTTCTTACTTTACAAAATAATAAAACATAAATAAAGCTGTAGAAATTTGATATTGCCATTGCTTTCTTTGCAGTGTAGAAGAATTGTGTTTTATTTTCAGGAGCAGTCTACAAATTAATGTATAACGTTTCAGTCAGACACCTGACCTTCATCAGATGCACAGATTGCTGATAGACAAAAGTAAAAAAAATTAGAACATGCACGCTAAGTATGGCGGAATGGATCTGTCAATAATCCGTGCATCTGATGAAGGGGTCAGGAGTATGACTGAAACGTTATGCATTAATCTGTGGATTGCATAAATAAAACACATTAATTTGCAACTTTTAAAAAGTGTCGAGTCCTTCTCTATATGACTTACTTTAACACTGACCAGTTAGAGGACTGTGTCTGTTATAGTAACATTTTTTTTTGCAGCACAGTGTATAGTTTAACAATTAAAATGCAAAAAAAACCAGTGACCAAACTGTTGTTTCCCTTCCATAAAGAATTAATAAAAGTAGTTGTAGGAACCCAATTCCCATGATCTTAGAGGTGATGGGCAAAATTTATAAGCAGAAAAAACTGGTGACAGGTTCCATGTGATACGTTATATGTACTCCAAAATTAGGCCACTGACAAATACATCTCATCCCAAAATAAACAAGCCATGATATGACTATTTCAGCATAAAAATAAAAAGCTGTGGCTCCTGGAACTCAAACATAGAAGAGGGTCTGACATAAGACCAAAAGACCAAAACTGGGTTTGACGCCAGTAGTTGACTATACAAAACAAGGAAGTATGTTATTGTCTACTATATGTTTCCATATATTTATATCCTTTTTATGTTATAAAAAAAAAAACATACTTTTCATAGCTGCCTGGGACCAATCTGCACGGCAGACTAGTCCGAAGGCAGGTCTCCGGCAGCTTCTCCCTGATTGGACCCCTATATGACAGGTTCCTGCATATATACACAAGCAGGAAGAGACATGTCAGTCCTTGGCAGCTGGCAGAAAGTTGTCAACGAGGACCCACCTGTCTGACTAGTCTGTCGTGCAGATCAGTGTCCGATGGATGATAAAAGTACTCGGTGTGTTTTTCTCTGAAATACCGCAGTGAGTTAAGCATACCTGCCTGGGATACTATAACCACGTTCTGATACATGCTGCTCCCTTTTTGGGCAGCACGCATTAACTGTCAGGTTCCCTTTACACAGAAAACTCCACAAACTGGGAAGAATATTAGAATGTGCAAAAATATATGTAAAATCATATGATGTACAATATTGAAAATGTGTTATATACACAATGTTAGTATGGCCATAGCAGTTAGCTGTTAAATGCCAAAATATGGAAAATAAAATAGGCATGTACCCAATAAAATAAGTTATTGCACCAAGGCCAGGCCTACAAAGCAGCACATTTTAACAAGAAACATAAATTGAAGTGCAATGCCACCATTGTTAAGAAGTACAGGGTACAAGGATGTATGAGTATCAAAGAAAATAACTGCTCATCAGACCCAGAATTCTAGGACTAGATTGATGCCAGGAAAAAAAAAACACGTATACTATATACTGATGCTATAAAGTGCTAACTGCAAAAATGCTAAACTTGTAAAGAAGGGTACAAAGACTTCACCAAATTAACATTGCACAACACCCAGGACTTCAGAGTAACAAAATCAAGGTAACAGACAAAAATGTACTTATATCAATTCATGACAAATCAGTACCAGAATGTGGACTACACCCAACATGCTTTGTCAAGGGAGCGCTTTATCAAAGGCTAAACATAGACTTTTCCTCTCTGATAGCTTTCATAGCAACTATGTGACATACTGTATATCTGTATGTTATACATACATATTTATAGCTATATCAGCTTGAGTGGTCTGTTGTAAAGCTGTTGTGGTTTTTTAGTATGTTAATATACAAAATTTAGGGTGGGCCATTTATATGGATGCACCTAAATAAAATGGGAATGGTTGGCGATATCAACTTCCTGTTTGTGGCACATTAGTATATGGGAGGGGGAAAACTTTTCCAGATGGGTGGTGACCATGGTGGCCATTTTGAAGTCAGCCATTTTGGATCCAACTTTATTTTTTTCAATGGGAAGAGAGTGATGTTACACATCCAACGTATTGAGAATTTCATAAGAAAAACAATGATGTGCTTGGTTTTAACATAACCGTATTTCATGAGTTATTTACAAGTTTATGACCACTTATAAAATGTGTTCACAGTGCTGCCATTGTGTTGGATTGTCAGTGCAAACCTCTTTCCCACTTTGACACACTGACAACAACACCACAGAAGAAATGCTAGTACAGGCTTCCAGTGTCCGTTGTTTCAGATGCTGCACATCTCGTATCTTCACAGCATAGACAATTGATTTCAGATGAGTGACGAGAAAAACTTTTTTTATGAATGGTGAAGTTAACAAACAAAACCACCACTATTGGTCTGACACTAACCCACAGTGGAGAGATCCCTCCAAGACTGTTGGGACACAAACATTGATGGAATTGTGTGGTATATATGGTACAAAGATAGTGGGGCAATTCTTCATCAATGGAAGCCTCAATGCCACTGGATATCTGAAATTGTTACATGATTCAGATATCCAGTGGCATTAAGGTGGTAAATGTTGTAAGTAAAACGTAAAAAAAAAAAACTCTGCCAGAATTTTTGTTTCTGTCACCTTGCATCACTAGAAATTAAATAAAAGGTGTTTAAAAATTGTATGTATCCCAAAGTAGTACTTTGGGTTCCTCCAAAAATAAACGTCATGTGACACATCAAACGCATTGAGAATTTATAAGGAAAACAATGGTGTGCTTGGTTTTAGCGTAACTTTATCCTTTCATGAGTTATTTACAAGTTTATGACCACTTTTAAAAATGTGTTCAAAGTGCTGCTCCATTTTGTTGGATTGTCAATGCAACCCTCTTCTGCCACTCTTGACACAATTATAGCAACACCACAGAAGAAATGCTAGCACAGGCTTCCAGTATCCGTTTTTCAGATGCTGCACATCTCATATCTTCACAGCCTTGACAATTGATTTCAGATGAGTGATGAAGCAAACTTTTTTGTGAATGAAGTTAGCAAACAAAACCACCGCTGTTGGTCTGACACTAACCCACAGTGGATAGATTCCTCCAAGACTGCTGGAACACAAAAATTGATGGTATGGTGTGGCATATGGGGTACAAAGATAGTGGGGCCATTCTTCATCAATGGAAACCTCAATGCCACTGGGTATCTGAGTGATTTAAGTTTATAAGTGGCCATTAACGTGTAAATAAATCTTGAAAGAATAAAGTTACGTTAAAACCAAGCTCACCATTGTTTTTCCTAATTCTCAATAACTTTGACCCGCTTCCCATTGAAAAAAATAAAGTTGGATCCAAAATGGCTGACTTCAAAATGGCCACCATGGTCAACACCCATCTGGAAAAGTTTTTCCCCTCCCATATACTAATGTGCCACAAACAGGAAGTTGATATCACCAACCGTTCCCATTTTATTTAGGTGCATCTATATAAATGGCCCACCCTGTACAATGTTAGTAAACTTGACGTATGAATTGTCCACCATTTTATCAATAAAGTTATATTTTTTTATGTTATATAACAGCTGCCATAAAAAAGTATACTGTGATTATGTAATCACTGCTGTAATTCCCATATGCCTATTATTTATATGTTCCTTTTGTGTTTACAGGGACTTGGCCTGGAACAAAATTGCATATGTTCATCCTCATTCATTTTCATCTTTACCTTCGCTTATAAAATTGTAAGTTGTATTTCAAACCCTAAAATCCTAACTTATTGGATATTGAGAAAGACATTATCTGTAGAATGTAAGTCCGCAAGGGCAGGGTCCTCTCTCCCCTTTGTACCAGTCTGTCACCGTTAGTTTGTTCATAGTATTTTTAACTTGTTTGTATGCAACCCTTTCTCATATACAGCTTTATGGAATCAATGGTGCTCTATAAGTAAATAATAATAATAATTTGTGAGTTTTATTTGCCCAATTTCTATTTAACCAACTGTAAGACAAATTTACAAACAATATTATATCATACTAGATGGCGGCCCGATTCTAAAGAATCGGGTAGTCTAGAATCTATATATAGTTTATTTACTAATAGTTAGGGGAGTGCGGTGAAATTAATTGTGTGTATACAGGTGGCTCAGTGGGTAGCAGAGTATACGGTGGCTCAGTGGTTAGCAGTGAGTGCGGTGGCTGAGTGGTTAGCAGTGAGTGCGGTGCGCAGTGCTTAGCAGTGAGTGCGGTGGCGCAGTGGTTAGCAGTGAGAGCGGTGGCTCAGTGGTTAGCAGTGAGAGTGGTGGCGCAGTGGTTAGCAATGAGTGGGTGGCGCAGTGGTTAGCAGTGAGTGCGGCGGCTCAGTGGTTAGCAGTGAGTGCGGCGGCTCAGTGGGTAGCAGTGAGTGCGGCGGCTCAGTGGGTAGCAGTGAGTGCGGCGGCTCAGTGGGTAGCAGTGAGTGCGGTGGCTTCAGTGGGGTAGCAGTGAGTGCGGTGTCTCAGTGGGTAGCAGTGAGTGCGGTGGCTCAGTGGGTAGCAGTGAGTGCGGTGGCTCAGTGGGTAGGAGAGTATACGGTGGCTGAGTGGTTAGCAGTGAGTGGGTGGGTCAGTGTGTAGCAGAGTATACGGTGGCTGAGTGGTTAGGAGTGAGTGCGGTGGGGCAGTGGTTAGGAGTGAGTGCGGTGGCTCAGTGGGTAGCAGTGAGTGCGGTGGCTCAGTGGTTAGCAGTGAGTGCGGTGGCTCAGTGGTTAGCAGTGAGTGCGGTGGCTCAGTGGTTAGCAGTGAGTGCGGTGGCTCAGTGGGTAGGAGTGAGTGCGGTGGCTCAGTGGGTAGTAGTGAGTGTGGTGGCTCAGTGGGTAGCAGTGAGTGCGGTGGCTCAGTGGGTAGCAGTGAGTGCGGTGGCTCAGTGGGTAGCAGTGAGTGCGGTGGCTCAGTGGGTAGCAGTGAGTGCGGTGGCTCAGTGGTTAGCAGTGAGTGCGGTGGCTCAGTGGTTAGCAGTGAGTGCGGTGGCTCAGTGGTTAGCAGTGAGAGGGGTGGCTGAGTGGTTAGCAGTGAGTGGGGTGGCTGAGTGGTTAGTAGTGAGTGGGGTGGCTGAGTGGTTAGCAGTGAGTGCGGTGGCTCAGTGGTTAGCAGTGAGTGCGGTGGGGCAGTGGTTAGCAGTCACTGCGGTGGCGCAGTGGTAAGCAGTGAGTGCGGTGGCTCAGTGGTCAGCAGTGAGTGCGGTGGCTCAGTGGTCAGCAGTGAGTGCGGTGGCTCAGTGGTCAGCAGTGAGTGTGGTGGCTTAGTGGTTAGCAGTGAGTGCGGTGGCTCAGTGGTTAGCAGTGAGTGCGGTGGCTCAGTGGGTAGGAGTGAGTGCGGTGGCTCAGTGGGTAGTAGTGAGTGTGGTGGCTCAGTGGGTAGCAGTGAGTGCGGTGGCTCAGTGGGTAGCAGTGAGTGCGGTGGCTCAGTGGGTAGCAGTGAGTGCGGTGGCTCAGTGGGTAGCAGTGAGTGCGGTGGCTCAGTGGTTAGCAGTGAGTGCGGTGGCTCAGTGGTTAGCAGTGAGTGCGGTGGCTCAGTGGTTAGCAGTGAGAGGGGTGGCTGAGTGGTTAGCAGTGAGTGGGGTGGCTGAGTGGTTAGTAGTGAGTGGGGTGGCTGAGTGGTTAGCAGTGAGTGCGGTGGCTCAGTGGTTAGCAGTGAGTGCGGTGGGGCAGTGGTTAGCAGTGACTGCGGTGGCGCAGTGGTAAGCAGTGAGTGCGGTGGCTCAGTGGTCAGCAGTGAGTGCGGTGGCTCAGTGGTCAGCAGTGAGTGCGGTGGCTCAGTGGTCAGCAGTGAGTGCGGTGGCTCAGTGGTCAGCAGTGAGTGTGGTGGCTTAGTGGTTAGCAGTGAGTGCGGTGGCTCAGTGGTTAGCAGTGAGTGCGGTGGCTCAGTGGTTAGCAGTGAGTACGGTGGCTCAGTGATTAGCAGTGAGTGCGGTGAGATTGGTCAGTGCAGCGCCGTGGGCAGAGTGTTCAGTGCAGCGGCGTGGGCAGAGTGGTCAGCACACACATACACACACACATAGACACACATACACACACTCCGCTATAGTTAGCACCGACCCTGCGTCTTCCCCACCGGCTGGATGTGGGGCAGAGGCTGGAGGGGGCACAGGCTGGAGGGGGCAGAGAATGGAGGGGCAGAGAATGGAGGGGGCAGAGGATGGAGGGGACAGAGGACGGAGGGGGCACAGGCTGGAGGGGGCAGAGGATGGAGGGGGCACAGGCTGGAGGGGGCACAGGCTGGAGGGGGCAGAGGACTGATGGGGCACAGGCTGGAGGGGGCAGAGGACTGAGGGGGCACAGGCTGGAGGGGGCAGAGGAGGGAGGAGGCAGAGGACGGAGGGGGCACAGGCTGGAGGGGGCAGAGGACGGAGGCTGCAGAGGCCGGAGGGGGCAGAGGCCGGAGGGGGCAGAGGGCGGAGGGGGCAGAGGACGGAGGGGGCAGAGGACGGAGGAGGCAGAGGACGGAGGGGGGTCAGGCTGGAGGGGGCTTAGCTGGAGGGGGCACAGGCTGGAGGGGGCAAAGGAGGGAGGAGGCATAGGAGGGAGGAGGCAGAGGAGGGAGGAGGCAGAGGCTGGAGGGGGCTCAGGCTGGAGGGGGCACAGGCTGGAGGGGGCACAGGCTGGAGGGGGCAGAGGACGGAGGGGGCAGAGGCTGGAGGGGGCAGAGGCTGGAGGGGGCAGAGGACTGAGGGGGCAGAGGACTGAGGGGGCAGAGGCTGGAGGGGGCAGAGGACTGAGGGGGCAGAGGATGGAGGGGGCAGAGGACAGAGGGGGCAGAGGGCAGAGGACGGAGGGGGCAGAGGACGGAGGGGGCAGAGGACAGAGGGGGCAGAGGACAGAGGGGGCAGAGGGCAGAGGACGGAGGGGGCAGAGGACGGAGGGGGCAGAGGACGGAGGGGGCAGATGACAGAGGGGGCAGAGGACAGAGGGGGCAGAGGACGGAGGGGGCAGAGGACGGAGGGGGCAGGGGGCAGAGGACAGAGGGGGCAGAGGACGGAGGGGGCAGAGGACGGAGGGGGCAGAGGGCAGAGGACAGAGGGATGAGGACAGAGGGGGCAGAGGACTGAGGGGGCACAGGCTGGAGGGCAGAGGAGCGTGTGGGGCTGCAGACTCACCGCGGGCTGCGTGTCTGGTGTAGGAGGAGAGGAGGGGCGGGCAGAGCTGCAGGACAGGAAGTCCCGGCCTCCCTCCTCTCCAGGCGCACAGCTGGCGTCTGGGAGCACGGGTACCCCCAGGGTTGTGTGGCCCCCCGAGGTGGCGGGCAATGGGCCCCCCCTGTCCCCCCGGTATGTAGGCTAGTGGCTGGAGGGCAGAGGGTGGAGGGGAGAGGCTGGAGGGCACACGGAACTTCCGAGATCGGAACGTTCCTGTGCCGGTGCCTGTAGCCGGGCTACGCCCGGCTACTCTGCACTGGCTAACGTCACCAGCCCAGGCCGGAGGCGATCACGGAAGTACCCTTCGGGTTTTCCGGAAGTGGCCTTCGGCTTTTATATTATAGAAAAGGGAAAAAAGTTCCCAAAATTTGTGAACATAACATGGACAGAGTTGGATTATGGGACTAGACTGCAGTCTTATCTGACTTTATAACTTTTTATTGAAAAATGCCCCTCTTTAACCAACTACTTATACTGGGTTTTGTCCTGCCCACTCATTATTGTTGTTGCATATGAGAAATGTCTAGTACATCTGAAGTAAGGCAATAAGTAAACTAATGCCAATACATGCACCTAGTAATGGTGTTTGTAGAATTTGACAACCCTGGGGCCATTAGTTAAGCTTTGAGCCATGTGTGGTAATGGGTCAATGGATATATGCCCCTGCTTAATAGGAAATTACTTGTAGCATAAATGCACACAATGCCAGTATACAGTACATAAATGTATCTAATTTAGTGATATGTTAGTATAGGGTGTGACCTTTAGTCTCTGCCTATGTAATGTCAAATATCAAAAAAATGACCAGCACATCCAAGAAATAGACAAATGTGAACAGGTGAATACTGAAGGAATTAGTCAATACAATTGTAGTATATCCCCTTTTGACTAAACACGCCATCCACTAGCCAAGGGCATTTTAGTCATCCTTATAGGTGGATCCTACCTGCCCTTTAAATTGAAAGCTACTATCCCAGGCAGAGGCATGTAAGGATAGAGGGTCCCAACAGTGGGATGGATACGCCTTGTTGCTGGTTTGCCTAAATTGTATAGAAAATACCTCATTTTTAACCTAGTTTACTTAGTATAGCATTTTGACATAATCACCTGCACAGACAGAATTTGTAATTATTAAAATATAATCTTGTCCTGTATGGTCTTCACCTAAATCATGTACATTAACAGCAAAGCAATGGCGTACAAAGATCCATGAAGATGAAAACACTACATCAGTAATATTTTTTTTATCAATAACAATATACAAAGTGAACAAATTCTAAGTTAAATGAATATTTGGTGTGACCACCATTTGCCTTCAAAACAACATGAATTATTCCAGTTACAGTTGAACAGTTTTAAAAAGAACTCTCCATTTATGTTGTTCCATAAAACCTGACCACAGATGTTCTTCTGTGGAAGGTCAAAACCTTCTGTCTCTTCATGAAATCACAGACAGACTTGATAAGAATGAAATCAGGTATTTATGGGGACCATATCATTACTTCAGGACCCCTCTTTCTTCGTTATCCTGACAATAATTCTTCTCTACACTGACATTGGCTGTATGTTTTAGATTGTTGTCCTGCCATTTTAATATATTTGGAGTCAAGCATATGCCTCTTTGATGGTAGTACATAATGGATTCTCCCAGCATTGTGCATACGTTTAATCCTTACTAAATTCCTGTCTTCATTTTTTAAAATGCAGCTCTGAACTTGAAGGGACCTTCCACTATGCTGTACTGTTGCCTGTAGACACTCATTATTGTACTGCTCTCCTCTACCCTTCAGGAACCAGTCTGCCCTCAAATATTTCCAATTTTTATAATCAGTACAGACACCTGTTGCCATTTTTCTGTATTCCGTTTCCTATATTTCCATTCATAGTTGAATCACTTAGCCTTTTTTCCATGTCAAAGGATTTGCTTTTAGGCTGCATTTCTTCCATGAAGACCACTTCTAGTGAGAACAGTAGATTGATGTAGCTGATTCTTACTGATTGCTGCCAGTTCTGGGCTGATGACACTGCTAGACATTTTCTGATTTTGAAGGGGAGTAAGCATGATGGGTCTTTCTTCTGCAGCAGTACTTCTTTGCTGATCACTGTATCTATGGTCCTCAGTGATGCCCATTTCTTGGTGCTTTATCAAGAGAGCTTAAGCAATGCTTTTTGAGCCCCTAGTCTGTTTTGAAATCTTTGTCTGCTCAGTCTTGCCATGGTGTGTGACCTGTGACATTCTACCTTTGTAGCAGAGTTTGCATTTCATACACCTGAGTATAATCTTATAAAATCTATGACTTTGTGCAAGTGTAGTTAGAATAAATAATTTAAATTTGCATATAGAAAGAAAACCGGGCACTGACCTTATGTTGCTGCGATTGAGATTGTGGCACAAAAACAGGTCCAGCGTTGCTCAGCCGTAAGACATAGTCATTTTTATCCATAAAGAAAGAAGGAGGCGGCACTCATTGGACCGGTGAAGACAGGTTTCTTTATTCCAGTCGCGGTATTACATCAGGTGGAGGGTGCGGGGAGGGAGGTGCAGGGATGACGGAGCCCGTTTCGAGTAGTGCTTACTCTTCAATCTGTGTACACAGGATCTGTTGAAGAGTAAGCACTACTCGAAACGGGCTCCGTCATCCCGGCACCTCCCTCCCCGCACCCTCCACCTGATGTAATACCGCGAATGGAATAAAGAAACCTGTCTTCTACCGGTCCAATGAGTGCCGCCTCCTTCTTTCTTTAAGAATAAATAATTTAATTTGCATCTTGTTAATAGATTGTTTTTATCAATTAACACTTGTATTTTTTAAAGCACATATACAGTACATAGATTTGTTATTGATGTCATATATGTATGTATATATACAGTTAGGTCAAAACTATTTGGATAGTGATACAAATGTTGGCATTCGTATTGTTTACCAAAACATATTCAAGATACAGTGATGTAATCAATATGGGTTTAATGTACAGATTCTCAACTGTAGGGTGCTCTCACACACACCTTTACAACAAATGAGTGCAATGTGCTAAAAAAAACACATTGCACTCAGACCAATGTTAGTCAATGAGGCAGAACAGATCTGCAAATTTTTTCTCAGCTCAAATTGGACTGAAGAAACAGTGACAGCCCACCTATTAGACACAACTCGTCAATGGGTGCGAGAAAGGAAAGGAAAACACCACACGCATGTCCTTGTGCCATCCATACTTCACTGATTCATTACCATTCTTTAGTATAGAATGTAAATAGTCCTGTAAATGATTGTAGAATAATAGCTGCTGAGAACAAAACACATTGTATACAGATGTCTCATGGATGGTTGATGAGAAAAAAAATCACACTCACATAGCATGTCATCTGGAAAACCAAATGGATTTCACTTGTCCAACAGTGTAAAAGTACCCTTAATTTGCGGCTATTCACACTTCCTAATTCAAGTAAGGGTTTAGGAATTACAGTAGCTGCCAGTTTTTCAAAAGTAATTAGATAATTATTTTCAAAGCTGTTTAATGGACTGCATAGGCTATTCCCTCATTATTCCATCATCAATACTGATAGGCAAACCCGCCGATGTTCAGGAACATACAGTCACCACGCACACCGCTGATAAAATGATTTGGATGTGCTCACGTTCGAGTCGGGCTAATAAAATTTCAGAGTTGACTCGTCAGCTGTGAACTCAAATGACCCTGATGAACTGCATCACGACACCCGGTAAACAGTCATAAGTGGGTTAGAAAAGCGACTTACTAATATATGTTAATGTTTATGTTTTGGGTAATTTAAAAATTTTCAGAGAGAGATACATAAGACTTGATCACATGCTGACATGCTGCAATTGTATCAAAAAGACAAGAGGTGGGGGAACAAGAGGTGCAATAGTGCCCTATCACTCAAGACACTCAAAATGTGGGTGGTAAAACAAGGTTCACTCACCTAGCCCAGTTGTGAGACCCACAACTGGTTTGAAGGCAAAGGATTTTATTTGGCTGCTGCAGGACCTCCACCGACCACTCACACGTGGAACGACCATTAATGGATTGGGAAAGCAAGGTGTGTTACAGTCCGCGCTGCCAAGTCCCCACAAATCACCAGGAATCCAATTTGGATAGCAAAAGATCTTCTTTATTTCCTTTCCTACGCGTTTCGATGCCTCTCCTGGCACCTTTCTCAGGGATCTGCTGCAATTGTGGATGTTTCTGAGAATTTGATTTGATTTCCATGTTTCTTCTCTTCCTAGGGATCTTTCTTCCAACCATTTGACTTCCTTTCCGGTTACTGGCCTACATGGTTTGACTCATCTCAAACTGACAGGAAATATGGCTCTGCAAGAACTGATTCCATCAGAACATTTCCCGAAACTAAGGTGAGCATATCGTATTATTTATATAATTATTCTTCTGCTCTTTTTCTAGTCATACTTTAAAGGGGATGCACACCTTCAAGAACAATTTGATACACCTAAATGCATGTATTTGGTTGTGAAAGTCATTTTTCCAATTGGGTTTCATTGAAAAGTTAGCATAATTTGCCTTCTGTTGCATCTGATTTTCACTGACTACAGGTTGCTGCTGCCAGTGCCCTCATTCTAACAGTGTGACAGAGGAGCACCTCTCAGGTGGTTTATGATCACAGATCACTTTGAATGTGCAGGGAAACAAAAAGAGGCAGGAAAAGCCAAAAATATTCTAATAAATCCCAGTAGAAAAAATTAGTATTAGCCCCAAATATATTTCCATAAAAGAAAGTAAGGATTTTTACACCTAAACTTCATCTATGTAAAGCTTCTTAAAAGATAATTACATCCATACCTCTGTATTATAAATCAGTTTTGACATTTCTAGAAATCAATTGGTGAATGTTTATGCAAACGGGCTTGTGAGTGCAATGGACTTAGACTGCACTTACAGCTCCCTGACCTTTGGCTCTCTTTCTCCTCCAACAACCAGCCTCCTCAGTGACTGGCCATGTTCACACTCACCTGCGTTTTTGGCATTCTCTGCGTTTTTCTGCAGTTTTCCAAAAACGCAGGTGCGTTAACTCAGGGTACATTTAAGTGTACATGCGTTTTTCAGCTCCACTTGCGTTTTTTTCCCCCAGTCCAAAAAACGCTGCATACAGCGTTTTTTGGGTGCTGGAAAAAAACGCAGGTGTTGTTTCCAAAAACACATGCGTTTTTTTAACATGGGCCCCTATGGGAAACGCATGCTTTAACGCAGGGCACATATAGGCACCTGCGTTAACGCATGTGTTTCCCATAGGGCCCCATGTTATAAAAACGCATGCGTTTTCTAAAAAACGCATGCGTTTCTATAACATGGGGCCCTATGGGAAACGCATGCGTTTTTAAATGGCACATTTATGCACTCTGCGTTAACGCTTGCGTTTTTTGCGTTTTTGAGGAAAAAATGACAAAGTCCAAAAAGGCTGTATTTCCTTTCAGACACACAAGAGACATTTTTTAGCACTCCTAAAAAAACGCATGTGGTTTTAGGAGTGCTAAAAAAAACGCAAATTGTGTGTGAACAATGCCACTGACAGGCTACAATTCTCTCTGACCTTCCTTCCTGCCCAGGCACTGTCACTCCCACTGTCACTTTGCATATGCAGATCAATAGTCCAGCTCTTGCACCATCATCAGGACATTACAGTGTATTCACCATCCTTAGGAGTAATGTCACATGCGCATTATCTCTTGTGGTGTAGCTGGTCACAGAGAAGAGTAACCTATCAGTCCTTAACAGGACATCTACAGTGGGAACAGACAGAGGAGAGAGGCCGCCTGCACTTGTGGCTTATTTGCATAAACATTTGCTGATGGATTTCTAGAAAAGAGGGAAATGGATTTATAATACAAAGGTATAGACATAATTAGAAACAAATGAGTCCTGCACACAGAGAACAAGTCTGTAAGAACATGTTCACACCGCCAACATATTTGGAGACCAAAAAGCTAAATGCGACCAAAAACAACAGTACACTGCAGTAAAAGTATTAAATGCAAGTGCAGTATAAAAAATAGTATAACAAATACAGGGTACTTAGTCTATCCGTTTTTTTGCGCAAAAAAAGTTATATCAAGCCACGTCACTAACTTCAAAGTGTACCCATCTCTGACGTGGTCCTAACTGTTGTATTAAAAAACCTGACTAGTGTGTATACTTACCAGTGAGCAGGAGCCAGCAAGACCTGTGTCTGAGATGGACTGAAGGCGACGGGGCTCTATGTGTGCAGGGCCCAGAGAGGGGCGGGAACTCCATCTTTGCAAAGCAAGAGGCAACTTAATTAGAAACAAATGAGTCCTGCACACAGAGAACAAGTCTGTAAGAACATGTTCACACCGCCAACATATTTGGAGACCAAAAAGCTAAATGCGACCAAAAACAACAGTACACTGCAGTAAAAGTATTAAATGCAAGTGCAGTATAAAAAATAGTATAACAAATACTCCAAAGGTATAGACATAATCAACATTTCAGGTGCTTTACAGGGATGATGTTTGTTTAGGTTATAAAAACCTGATAGCATGTTCCCTTTAAGTAAATAAGCTAAAAAGGTGGCCCTAAAGGTGGACAACCACTATAACTGTCGCAGGGATGAGGGGGTAAGGTAACTGGATGGCAGTAACAAGCATAGTTAATTGGGGTACTAGTCTGACCCTTAGACTGGAGGTCCCTAGCTAACCCTGTTCACAGAGTTACCTCTGTAGATGAGGATATCTGGGCCACCACCTTGCCATACCCTTACCAGCCCTCTCACCTCCATCCCGGAGTCGATGCCAGGACAGAAATCCCCATACACAATGTTGAACTCCAAGGAAAAGGCAGCTTCCGAAAGGCTTAACAGAAACTGCACACAGCATCTATACAGCTCAGTGATCAAACAGTGTATGAACTCTATCAGCGACATCAGGTGATGGGTCATGGGACTATATAAAGGCTAGAGGAGTGGTCAAACACATCAAATGATACACAGAGCAGCCACAACGTTAACCCTTAATGTACAAAAGTAAATTTACTCCAATGTAAACTACTGTTCACTACAGTGACTGCAGAGCAGACTACACGTGACAATAAGAGTGTTTAATAGGATTGCATAATATGTTTATAGGTTTGACTTCAAATCATTTGCTTTTGAAACGGTATATTGTATGGTACAGTAAAGTATTGTCCACTGTAAATTGTATGTAATCCATAATACATATGAAACATCTACAGTATTGGGGGACACATGTTCTACAATGTCTTTGTGCATGCCCCTTTGGAGGAAATTCACTAAAATCCGTTCAAGCAAAATTGTGGAACTACTAGGTAGTAGAACAATTTTTTGAAGGGACCTCTGGATGCAAAGAACAGGAATCAGTTCTGACTTTTATGGCCACGACTTTTTCTTTTCACTTTTCCAATGTGTTTCTCTTAAATTAACTTATCTCTTCTTGGCCAAAAAAGCGAGACTTATAAGAGATGAGATAGGGACTGCCAAAGTCATTAAACCTAGGGCTACAAAGTAACATCTGTCATTGAGGTCATGCTAGAAGTACTGATATTGCAGGTATAGGCAGCATGCAATGCGCTTACTGGAGTTTTTCATTTTGCAATCACCAAGTGGTAGAATATCACAGCCATTTGCTTGTTTGTACATAGATATGAAATAGCACTACATTATGTGATATTGCTACACACCTGTTCAAACATGTTGGTACCTCTCGTTTAATGAAAGAAAAACCCACAATGGTCACAGAAATAACTTGAATCTGAGAAAAGTAATAATAAATAAAAAATCTATGAAAATTAACAATTGAATGTCAACATTGCTTTTCAAAGCTGCTTCCACAGAATTAAAAAAAAAATTAAACTCATGAAATAAGCCTGAACAGTAATGATTGTACCCTTAACTTAATATTTTGTTTGCACAACCTTTTGAGGCAATCCCTGCAATCAAACGATTCCTGTAACTGTCAATGAGAATTCTGCACCTCTCGATAGGTATTTTTGCCCACTCCTCCAGGCAAATGCTCTAGTTGTCTCTTGTTTGAAGGTTGCCTTTTCCAGACGGCATGTTTCAGCTCTTCCAAAGGTGCTAATAGGATTTAGGTCACAGCTCATAGAAGGCCATTTCAGAATAGTCCAATGTTTACCTCTTAGCCATTCTTGGGTGTTTTTAGCTGTGTGTTTTGGGTCATTAGCTTATTGCAAGACCCAAGACCTGCAACTGAGACCAAACTTTCTGACACTGGGCAGCACATTTCTCTCTAGAATCCCTTGATAGTTTTGAGATTTAATTGTACCCTGTACAGATTCAAGACACCCTGTGCCAGATGCAACAAAGCAGCCCCAGAACATAACAGAGCATCCTCCATGTTTCACAGTAAGGATAGTGTTTGTTTCTTGATAAGCTTCATTTTTCCATCTGTGAACGTAGAACTGATGTGCCTTGCCAAAAAGTTCCAATTTTTGACTCATCTGTCCATAGGACATTCTCCCACAAGCTTTGTGGCTTGTCAACATGTAGTTTGGCAAATTCTAGTCTGGCTTTTTTATGATTTTTTTTCAACAATGGTGTCCTCCTTGGTCTCTCCCATGAAGTCCACTTTGGTTCAAACATTGACGGATGCTGCAATCTGACACTGATGTTTCTTGAGCTTGAAGTTCACCTTTAATCTCTTTAGAAGTTTTACAGGGCTCTTTTATTACCATTCGTATTATCCGTCTCTTTGATTTGTCATCAATTTGCCTTCTGCGCCATGTCCGGGGAGATTGGCTACAGTCCCATGGATCTTAAATTTCTGAATAATATGTGCAATTGTAGTCACAGGAACATCAAGCTGCTTGGAGATGGTCTTATAATCTTTACCTTTAATATGCTTGTCTATACTTTTCTTTCTAATCTTCTGAGACAACTCTTTCCTTCGCTTCCTCTGGTCCATGTTGAGTGTGGTTCACACCATGTCACCAAACAGCACAGTGAGTATCTGTAGCCTATATGCACTCCCACTGACTGATTACAAGATTGTAGACACCTGTGAAGCTAGCTTAGTGGACACACCTTGTTTTAACATATCCTTTTTGTCACATTATTTTCAGGGGTACTATCATTACTGTTCAGGACTATTTATGTGTTTAATTTTTTTTAAAACATTCTGTGGAAGAAGGGTTGAAAAGCAAAGACTGACTTTCATTTGTTCATTTTCATAATTTTTTTTATTTATTATTCTGTTAGATTAAAGTTATTTCTGTGACCATCAGGGGCGGACTGGCCCAGGTGGCAAGGGGCAAGTGCCCCCTGGACTGGTGGTATCGCCCATATCTAGGGCCGCCCCCCTCAAAAATCGATTTCCCGTATTTTGCACCCCCCCGACCTGCAAAAATTTCCAATAGCACCCCATCCCCAACACACCCCCAGGCCAGGCCTCACCAGCCCTGGTGACCATTGTGCATTTTTCTTTCATTAAATGAGGGGTACCAACAATTTTGACCACTTGTTTATCTACTGATATTGTAGCCATTGTTTCAAGGTAGTAAATCTTCAGATAACATCTCTTTTATTCTCTTTTACTGCATAAAGTTAGTAGTGAATGTGTATACAGTATATTATAGTTAAACGGTTCTCACTCCTTCAAGTAGTACAGTACATTATCATGGACTGAACAAGGTTGTGGATCCGTGCACTTGCACAGTGCCTTCTCCCAAGGACTACCTTAATGTCACCTTTTCCATATGTTTCCAGGTTCCTGTTTTTCCAAGGTTCATTCCATTTCCTGTCCCCTATTTTTCCTCACACATTTCAGATACCCAATTAAACTGTCATCAAGACCTCACTACTATTCTAGTAAAATGTGAAAGCACAGTTGTATTTATGGAATACATTTTTCTTGAACAATAGGGAAGTGACATGGAGTGCCTGAAATAAATAACTGTAAGGCATGTTATAGCATGCTTTTGTTTTAATACATTTTCTAAGTTTGTAATTTATCGTTCCTGTTAGGCACTGAAACTTACGATGAATAGTATAAAGAAAATATGTCTGCCACATTGTGTACTGGAGTCAGAGGTAGACAATAGTTAGCACGCTAGAACTCCCCATTAATCTCACAAGGGCTGACGCTTGCCATCATCAACATTCTTGCTCTTTGGTAAAACAAAGGCTAATGTGACTATGAGTGCAAATCCAATTACTCATCACAGGTACTTTTTACAGAAAACTACGGAGAAATGCCAAGGAGTAAGGCTTCAATTATATTGACTGTATCATTACCAGAACATCAGGCCATATTTTATGGCCTTTGTCCTTTATGAAGTGCTGCCAGACTCGCTTCACTTTGCCTTAATGAACAGCTGTTGTTTACAAGCCACTATTTGCTAACACCAGATTGGATTGAGATTTGTCACATTTCACCACATTAAGATGTGCATTGCACCAGTCATTTACATTTAAAGTGCTCCAGAACGTGATCATAAAAACTTTTGTTTAGCTACAAGTTCAAATAAGTCCTGTTGGCTATATACGGTATATTGATTACGGTATTTATATCTGCGAAATAAACATCACATCTAAAACATAGTGTATTGGTATATTGGTATCAGCTATGAACCAATCTGTAAATATTCGCTTCATCGCATTCCACATACTGGCAAGTCTTCAATAATAGAGCAGTACATTTTCCATGGAGGCAGAATGCAAAAAAATCAGCTCTGTAACAGGAATTGTGCCTGCATATGACAAAAAAAAATCAAAACTAGAACCCATTTAAAGTGAGCTCAAATTCCGTCACATCTACATCAATATCATTTTCATAAATAATCCTATTACTGTATCTCACTGTTTGATTACCAAGCACATTTTACAAAACCAAAGATGGGAAACATCAATCCAATAATAATAAAATTCATATACAAAAAAAGAGAAAAGGAAGCTCACCAGAAACCCTGAAGATCCCTGGATACACAGAAAGTGGTCAGTTGCCACATGGATAGACAATCAAAAGTATGTGTAGACCAGCACTCCAATCCTCTGAAAATATTATCTTTATTGGGATTGAAAAATTAAAAATAAAACATTAAAGACATCATATTCAGGGCCACAAATGGCCCCCCTTATGCGTTTTGAAAAAATTTCTAAAAGGTGTAAGGCGGGGGTGCTCTGCCAAGCATCTTTGACAGACTGAAATCAGTTCATCATCTCTGCTGTAACAGTATCAGATTTTGCCTGATGGGAAACAACTGGAGTGCAGACATTTAACAGAATTTTAGATATAATATGTGTGCACAATTCTTTAAAATGTGCTAGAAAGTTGTTTGGTATGTTTTAGCAATTTATTGAGTTACAGAACTGTAAATGGATATCTTAGGATGGCTTTGACCTATAGTTTCCATTGCCTCTTTGAAGTGTACATGAGGACAAAAAGTTAGAACTAT
The DNA here is from genome assembly GCA_033576535.1 of Allobates femoralis. Classification (NCBI taxonomy): domain Eukaryota; kingdom Metazoa; phylum Chordata; class Amphibia; order Anura; family Aromobatidae; genus Allobates; species Allobates femoralis. The sequence continues at coordinate 363,690,329 of JARQOC010000004.1, forward strand.
AGTCTTGCAGCACTGGGGTCCTGGGTTCTAATCTCACCAAGGACAACATCTGCAAGGAGTCTGTATTTTCTCTCCGTGTTTATGTGGTTTTACTCCGGGCACTCCAGTTTCTTGCCGCACTCCAGAGACATATTGATAGGAAAATTATATTGTGAGCCCCAATGGGGCAGTGGTGATAATTTCTGTAAAGTGCTGTGGAATTATTGATGGCAAATAAGTGAATAAAAATTATATTATAAGATGAGCCAGTCTACATGCAGCTTGTAAAGAAAGCTACTAAATGGGGATAAGGGTGGAGGAGGCTATCATTTTAATTAAGATACGCACATGACTATCACAGAGTAAGGCTGGTTTCACACTGGCGTTTGTGTCTGCATGTGTATGGCACGCAGGCGCAAACGCAGTGCAAACGCAGCCATACTGATGTTAACACAGCGGAGAATCTCCGCATGCGTTCACATTCGTATGCAGCCCGGCCAGCCAACCCAGCTGTGTCGGCGGAGGCTGGAAGGAGGAGATCAGCGGTGGAGATCTCCTCCTCCCAGCCACAGCTGATCTCCCACCGTTGTCGGCGCGGGAGATTTGAAGAAACAGCTGATCTGACAGCTGTTTAAATCTCCCACGCCGACACCGAATAAGTGATATCGGTGCAGGAGATAAGAAACAGATGATCGCTGCTTCAAATCTCCCGTGCCGACATCACCTATTCGGTTTCGGCGCGGGAGATTTAAACAGCTGTCAGATCAGCTGTTTCTTCAAATCTCCCACGCCGACACCGGCAGGAGATCAGTGGAGGCTCTAGCTGATCTCCCGGTGGCTGCCGCCGCTAATCAGCGGTGGCCACCGGGAGACATTTCAATGTGATCCGCAGCATTCTCGGTTAACCATAGGAACGCATGTGCGCAATGTTTGCATACGCCAGTGTGAATCCACCCTAAAGGTACTGTCACACACAGCAATATTGCTAGGCAATTTCACTGGCAATTTGCTGGTTGCAGTGCAATCATGGACACATTGTTCAATTTTGTGGCCGTGTACAAATGGAACAATGTGTCCATGATTTCACTGCAACCAGCAAATTGTCAGTGAAATTGCATGCAATATTGCTGTGTGTGACGGTACCTTAAGTTCTGTATAGACAATAATTCAACAAAGGACACACGTAGAGACTTCATGGGGAATTGTGAAAGGGTTAACAAAGAAAACTGGTATTCTAAAAGAGAGCAGTGTAGGTTCATCTGGAGAAGATCAAGCTACTCGAGTTGCTGAAGCCATCACTTAGCATTGATCTCTTCTTTATACAGTAGTTATTTAATGTACCTGAAATATAATGGTACCTTTACACGCCGCCACAACAGGATGGATACAACCCGCTACAGGCTACAAATGTAGCTTGTAGCGCCAATATCGCCCGTAGTAGCGGCGTGTGAAGACGGGACGACACAGCCGGCTACAGATACCTCTGTATCCGTGCACTGCCCATAAACATATGGCTACATCGCCGATTGTAGCGAGCTGTATCGGCGTGTAAAGACGTTACGGAAGGGAACTCGGGACAGCCTGCAATGTAGCTAAGGCGTGACCCTGGCTCCGTGTTACCACGCCCCATGTGCGATCATTGGTGGAAGCTGCTGCATGACGATTGGTAGTCGCTGCCTAGGGAGGCATATTTAAGGAGCTGACGAGTCACACTACACAATCGCTCGAGCGTGCTGTATTACTCAGCCTCCTGCGATGCCTGGTCAATCAGGATGTTATTGCTTTGTCCTATCAGCATACGGACGGCTCGTACTCTCAATTGTGGCACGCCTATGTGCTGTCCCTGCTGCACCAGGTCCGCCCATAGTAGCTGGTTATAGCGGTGTGTAATTGAGCTACAGATGGCTACTTGCGACACCCGGCGACGTAGCTAGCTGTAGATGTAGCGTGGCGTAGCGCACCTTGTGGCGGCGTGTAAAGAGGGTGCGGTTCCCGTTGGTAACCGTTCGGCTGTGCTCGTGCACGTGAAGTTGCCGTTGGTATCCATCCTGTTGTGGCGGCGTGTAATGGTACCTTTAGGGAGCAATAAAAAGCACCATTACATTGAATGCTTGCTCTGCGGTATTACTATTGGCCTCTTTTGATCTTCTTCTCTACTTAAATAAAGAACATCAGAGTGCTCTTCCATAAACACACTGTGCCCATAACATCACTGTAATAATACACTTAACTGAGAAAGCAACATGCTGTTACTTACTCTCTCTATTACAGACAACTTCTGTTCAAGTTGGCCATGAAGTTCCACCAATTTATCTCTATAAATAACATGCGCATAGATAGTCTAACAATATACAAAGAGGGAGCGCTTGTAAAAGCAGAATAATTGTTTCCTGTGTTCATTCGTTGCAATTATGTGATGCCCCATAATTCAGAATGGTAAAGCAATGCTTGTGACACATTCATTCTGTGCCTTTGTACATTTAAATAAATAACACGACATTAAATCATCCACTTGCTGAAAACATGCACAGGATAGTTGAGATTTATAAGAGCATTGGGTTGTAATTGCAGTAGTGCTTAAAAGAAAAGATTACATAAAATAACTGCAATTAAGAGGGGCAAATAAAAGTCACATAGCTATGTAAGAATCAAAGAGGAGGCAGAAAATAATATGTTGTGAAGACACATTCAGTCTATGCAGGGTGATAAAAAGCTGAATACATTCTACACAGCCATATATTTGCAAATGTCAGTCTCCACTTTAATATTGAAAAGACTGTATGTAGCGGCTCCCTGAACTCCTACAGCTAACACTCGCAACACCACATTACTTGCTTCCTATGGGCACTGCACTCTGGAAGGTGCTCATATTGGCAAGCACATAACATATACATTCATACAGTATAGTCATTCCAAAATATTGTAGGTACATCATTGCACAGTACTCAACCTTGACAAAAAAGACTATTTCACATTCCTAGTTGTCCCACATTGCTAGCTTTTTGTTGAGACTGTAGTGTTAATTTAATAGGATCGATGGGAAAAAAGTTTCCTTCATTAATTATTGCAAGGATATATACCAGTGGCAGGGGGCGTAACAACCTGAGTTGCAGGGGTTCTGACTGCGACAGGCCCGGAGGTACAAGAGCCATGCCGCCCGCCAATCCCAGCGCCTGCTTCACATGGATGTGCATCCCTGAGGACTTCCGTGGCACTGCTCGCAAGTATGCCTGGGCTGGTCCCCAGGTGGCTGTTCCTTGGCCACCGGAGGAGTGGCACTGTAACTTTAATGGTGGCCGGGAAACTCTGTCATCCCACCAGCTGTTGCGTGCAGCACCGTAATGAGATCATCACCCTGCAACCTCATCACTGGGTGCAGCAGCCAGCGAGTATGGTAAGTATGCACTCCATGCAGGAGTTGAAGTCTAAATCCTGACATTTCCTGTGGAGGGGGTATGCGGCAGTGTGTGTGTGTGTGTGTGTTGGGAGGAGGTGTGGGGCAGTGTGTGTGGGGGTTTGGAGGTGTGGGGCAGTATGTCTGTGTGTGTGTGGGGAGGGGGTATGGGGCAGTTTGCATGTCTGAGTGTGTGTGGGGGGTGTTATACAGGGTCAGTATGTCTGTGTGTGGTGGTATGAAGGGGCAGTATGTCTATGTGTGGGCGGGTCATACAGGGGCAGTATGTCTGTGTGTGGGGGTTATGCAGGAGCAGTATGTCTGTGTGTAGAGGGATATACAGGGGCAGTATGTCTGTGTGGTGGGGGGAGTTATACAGGGGGCAGTGTGTCGGTGGGGGGAGTTATACAGGGGGCAGTGTGTCTGTGGGGGTTATACAGGGGCAGTGTGTCTGTTTTTGGGGGAATTTATGCTATCTGGAGGGCTATGAGGCTGTATTATGCTATATGGAGGGATATTAGGCTGCATTATATTATATGGAGGGCTATGAGGCTGCATTATACTATATGGTCGGCTATGAGGCTGCATTATACTATAGGTTAGGCTATGAGGCTACATTGTACTTAATGCAGGGATATGAGGCTTTATTATACTATAATGGAGGACAACATATACCAGGATAAGGGCATATTCCAGGAGGAGGACCATACACAGCAGGATTAGGGACATTAATGCATAATGAAGGGGGAGAGGTGTCAATTTATGAGTCTTTATAGGATTTAGAACCCATACATCTGACCAACGTGTGTGTGTGTGTGCATGCGCGTGCGCGCATGCGAGGGGGGGTACCAGGTCCAAATCTCACACTGGGGCCCATCAGACTCTAGTTATGCCACTGACCAGGGGCTATGTATAGTTAGGGCTGTTTCTAGACAAATTGGGGCCCTGAGCAAAATTTTAAAGTGGGGCCCTGAATGCTCACCTATTGCACCATCATACTCAAACATTTAAGTTACATATACTGAGTACAGACTGGTAAAGGAGCGCAATTGACAATATTCAAGTACTTTGGTGCTTTTTTCCAGCCTCTTTACACAGGATGATGGGATACAAAAGATTTGAAGAAGCGCCTTTTCAGAAGTACCTGGTGGTCTAGTGAGTGTCACGTTTAGAGGTGTGCGAGGTTGCCTCTCACCTTATGAGGTTGTGCACCCTTGCACAACCTCAGTCTGCGGCACCACTGTGTTGGATTGCTTGGTCCGGGCTCCAGTGGCTCCTCTGCAGTCTCTCCCGGTCATGTGGAACACCGGCTGGTCATGTGACTTGCGCGTCATAGGATCCATGTCACGGCAGGTCCTTCAGCCCTCATACAGTGTGCGGCAGCCAGCAGCTCAGTCCACAACCCGGAGGGTTGTTTAACAGATGCAGGAGATTTATGTTAACAGAGTTTGGGAGCGCTGGAACAGCAAACTATTTAGAAAAGAGTTTGAAGGTTACAAACCTCTTTATTAAAATTGTGTACACCACGACGCGTTTCCACAGCAAACAGCCGTCTTAATCAGGTGGATGAAGAATGATGGGCACAGAACAATCACAGATCAATCTGTCCCCATACAGTATCATGTATCAGCAGCACTTCTGCAGTTTGCACCAAGCGATGTGCTGCAGAGAACAATGATTTTTGTTCTACCAGAAACAATCCAACCACCCGACGAATGAGCAGTATTTTGTGTCTTTGTTGGGCAATTGCTGACATGTTTATACCTATGAATCCTTGTCTGTGCTGCTGGGATTTAAAAATGTGGATGCAATATATACCGAGTACATGCACCCACAAATACACACATATGTATGCACTAAACACACACAAATATGTATACTCACGCATAACACACACGAGTACACCAAGCACATACACATGTATGCACACATAGTTCACACACATGTATTCACCGAGCACAAACATATGTATACACACATAGCACACACACATGTATACACCGAGCACACACGCACATGTATACACATACAGTTTCAGGAAGAAGAGAATCACAGAGCCCCTCAATCCAGGAATTAATGGTAAAATAACATCTTCTTTATTAGGTATCCATTAAAACCACTTAACAACAAGGAAACACTTTATCTCACCTAACGCATTTCTGGTATACATCTGCCTTTAGTCATCTAAGGGGGTCATATACCAGGATGAGGGACATATACAGGACGGAAGCCATATACCAGGATGAGGGATCATGTATACCAGGATGTGGGGATATATACCTGGATGGGGGATCTTATGCCAGGATGAGGCAAATATATCATATTCCAGGATGGAGGAATATATATTAGGATGGGGAACATATACTAGGATGGGGAACATATACCAGAATAGAGGACTTGTATATCAGGATGAGGACATATACTAGGATGGGGGACATATAAACCCGAACGGGTTGTAGGATGGGGGACATTAGTACAGACTTGGGAGACCTTACCCCATAATCATTTCAGAAACAGATCCCGCCATAACAGTGCATCATGGCCACATTTTTTGCTTCAATATTCTTTTCCCTATTTTTCTTTTCTCAAACCCATGTGCATCTTATAGTATATATATTGTATATACTTAATACTACCTATTTGTTTCACACAAAAAAAGTTAAATTTGAAATATTAAGCCTTCATCCTGATGTTCCAAAATCCCTGTGACAACACTTCCTTTCTTGTGTTGTTCTGAGGTCACTAGTGAAAATGTTGAACTTAATGCTTTGTGTGTTTTGCCTGCCTGATAACTGTTTACAAATTTAGGAATTAAGGAGGTGCCCTACCCCTAATTGCATTTTATAGATATGATTTTTTTTAAAGTTTGTTAGTAAACTCATCATATCCATCCGAAGAATGAAGCCTACAGGGGGCGCTCTGCTGCTATTATATGGCTATTACAAGGATTTTTACCCTTTCACCCCCAGGTGATTTTCCATTTTTGTTTTTTTCTCCCCTTCTTCCAGGAGTCATCATTTTTTTTATTTTCCTGCCACATATCAATATGAGGGTTTGTGTTTTGCAGAACGAGGTGTACTTTTGAATGAAATTATTCATTCCACCACATAGTGTACTGGAAAACGGAAAAAAAAATTCCAAGTGCTTTGAAATTGCAAAAAAAAGTGCAATTCCACAATAGTTTTTCTGAGTACTTTATTTAACATATTAACTATATGGTAAAACTGACCTCATAAGATGATTATCCAGATCAGTATTAGGCGGCCGTCACACGTATCTATATCGTGAGCGATATTGTAAGCGATCACATGCACGCGCGATCGCTAACAATATCGCTCACATCGTTGGTGAGCTGTCACACAGGCAAACTCACCAGCGATGTGGGCCAGCGAGATCGCTGGTAACTATGGTACACATCGGGTTACTAGGCGCCGCGCGGCGCTTAGTAACCCGACGTTTACCATAGATACCATCTCCCAGCATAGGCTCTGCCGCTGGGAGACCGTTCATCGTGGTGTCACACACCACGATGAAGCAGATTGACCAAGCGTTTATCGCTTGATATGAGCTCCGGCTCCCATATCTGCGATGTAACGATCAAGCGATTTTACATTGTAAAATCGCTTGATCGCACGCAGCGATGTACAAACGATATCACTTAAGCGATCAAAAAGCAGATCGCTTAAACGATATCGTTCGCAATATTGAACCGTGTGACGGCCGCCTAAGGCAAGATACAAATCATGCATAAAACTTTATTTGAATGGTGAAAAAAAAAATGTCGCCATTTTCCGAGACCTGTAGCATTTTAATTTTTTGAGATATGAAGTTTTGTGAGGACTTTTATGTTCCTTGGGCGGACATTTTTACTGACACCATTTTAAGGCAGATACAATGTTTTGATCGCCTTCTATTGTATTTTACTCCAATGTTGTAGCGACCCAAAGAACAATTCTGCCGTTTTGTTTATTTCTCTCATTACGCCTTTTACCAGTTGGATTAATTTGCTTCCTATTTTGATATATCGGACTCTTACAAATGCAGTGATGAAATGAAGACAGCATGTTGAGGGGATAATTTTTTACTCCTGTGTTTATAGTGATGAATGACAAATCTCAGTTAAGAGGTGTAGCTGAATAATCTTATTTATATACTGTATAAACAAAACTATGTTTACCTGATAAAGTTGTAACCACAGAGTATCATGACTTTATTTATTAACTATATGGTGAATCCTATCATGATGACAAATGGCAATGGAGCAGAATAATGCATAAATGGTTGATAAGATAAGCTTCCAATCTATATAAGGCTGGCTTCACACCACGGTTTTTTCCATCCTGTTCTGTTCATTTTTTAAAAAACAGAACAGGATTGTTTTTAGCCTCCTATGTATCCCTATAATGTTGCCGGATTGGTCATAAATGGCCATCTGGTTTTGTGAATTCAGTCCCAGATTCGTTTCTGTCCTGTTTTTTCCCAGCCCCAAATTCGGGGACTGCTCCGATTTTGGGCTCCGGTAAAAGAAATCAGACCAAACCGGACAGAAACGAATCTGGGGCAATCCGGCACACATAGCATGGGAGTCAATGGGTGCCAGATCCGGGAAAAAATTGGATCGTTACCCGGATCCAGTTTTAGTGTACTGAGCATGCTCAGTACACTAAAACTGCTCTGTTCTCATAATTTCACTTTAGCAGTGTATCTACATACACTGCTAAAGTGAAATTAAGTAAAGGAATGGTTAAAAATAAAAAAATTAATTCTCACCTGTCTGCCGAGTATCCCGTGATGCATCCACCTCCACGCTGATTAAGGTCCTTTAGCCATCGAAGGTGGATGCATCGCGGGACACTCGGTAGACAGGTGAGAATTTTTTTTTAATTTTTTTAACCATTCCTTTATTTAATTTCACTTTAGCAGTGTATGTAGATACACTGCTAAAGTGAAAGTGAACAGCGCCAACACCATTTGCCTGCACTTTGTAGGCTTGGCTCCCCCCAGTTCTTTCTGTGTCCAGATCCGTCAAAATCCCGGATCCGGACGCAGAAATGACATCCGGAGTTTACAATCCAGGCCTTTCCGTTCCTGTCCGTGGGTCCTGCAAAAAACAGGATCCCACAGACAGGATCAAAACCATAGTGTGAAGCCAGCCTTATTCTGAAGTTACTTTCATGCCTCTGCAGTAAACCAGCAAACAACGTGCACTCTGTATGCTAATGAAGCATCTTGGAGTCCTGCTGTACTAATTCTCTGAGTGTATGAGTATGGGGGATGCATTACATTGTAGATTACAGCCCTTTGTAAGTCTACTTCTATCATTCTGCTAAAACATACAAGTGCATCTCAATAAATTAGATTATTATCAAAAAGATAAATTATTTCAGTAATTCAATACAAAAAGTGAAATGCATATAATATATAAACATTACAGAGTGATCTATTTCAATTGTTTATTTATGTTAATGTTGATGATTATGACTTACAGCCATTGAAAACCCAAAAGTTATTATCTCAGAAAATTGGAATAATTAACACAAAACATCTGCAAAGGCTTAGTAAGCATTTAAAATGGTCTTGTAGTCTCTAGTTCAGTAGGCTACACAATCATGGGGAAGACTGCTGACGTGACAGATGTCCATAGAGCAGTGATTGACACACCCCACAAGGTGGGTAAGCCACAAAATATTATTGCTAAAGAAGGTGGCTGTTCACAGAGTGCTGTATCCAAGCACATTAATGGACAGTTGAGTGGAAGGAAAAAGTGTGGTAGAAAAAGGTACACAAGCAGCCAGGATAACTGCATCTTTGAAAGGATTGTTAAGAAAAGGCCATTCAAAAATGTGGGGTTTATTCACAAGGAGTGGACTGCTGGTGGAGTCAGTCCTTCAAGAATCACCACACACAGACGTATCCAGGACATGGGCTACAACTGTCGCATTCCTTGTGTCAATAGACAACGCAAGAAGCGTCTTACCTGGGCCAAAGAGAAAAAGAACTGGACAGTGGTCCAAGATGTTGTTTTCAGATTAAAGTAAATTCTGCATATCATTTGGTAATCAAGGTCTCAGAGTCTGGAGGAAGAGTGGAGAAGCACACCCAAGCTGCTTGAGGTCTATTGTGAAGTTTCCACAATCAGTGATGGTTTGGGGAGCCATGTCATCTGCTGATGTAGATCCACTGTATTTTATCAAGACCAAAGTCAGCGCTGCCATCTACCACGAAACTTTAGAGCACTTCATGCTTCCCTCATGCTTTTTGGAGATAAATATTTCATTTTCCAGCATGACTGGGCATCTGCCCACACTGCCAAGTGCCAATACCTGGTTTAATACCTACAGTAGCACTGTGCTTGATTGGCCAACAAATTTGCCTGACCTAATCTATCTATTGAATCTATGGAGTGTTGTCAAGAGGAAAATGAGAGACACCAGACACAACAATGCAGATGAGCTGAAGGCTGCTATCAAAGCAACATGGGCTTCCATAACACCTCAGCATCCACAGGCTGATCACTTCAATGCCACACCGCATTGATGCAGTAATTCATGCAAAAGGAGCCCTGACCAAGTATTGAGTGCATTTACTGTATATACTTTTCATTAGGCCAACATTTCTGAGTTAAAAATAATTTTTACATTTGGTCTTATATAATTTTCTAATTTTCTGACATAATGACTTTTGGGTTTTCATTTGCTGTAAGCCATAATCATCAACATTTACAGAAATATACTCTTCACTCTGTAATGGCTCTATATACCGTATATACTCGTGTATAAGCCGACCCGTGTATAAGCCGACCCCCCTACTTTTGCCCCCAAAAACTGGGAAAACTTATTGACTCGCGTATAAGCCGAGGGTGGACTCCAGCACAGGTATACAACCCCCAGCAGTGAGGTATACAGCAGCCTCCCCAGTGGTAGTATACAGCAGCAGCCCCAGTGGTAGTATACAGCAGCCCCAGAGGTATATACAGCCCCAGAGGTATATGCAGCCCCAGAGGTATATGCAGCCCCATATGCAGCCCCAGAGGTATATGCAGCCCCATATGCAGCCCCAGAGGTATATGCAGCCCCATAGGTATATGCAGCCCCAGAGGTATATGCAGCCCCATATGTAGCCCCATATGTATATGCAGCCCCATATGTATATGCAGCCCCATATGCAGCCCCAGGGGTATATGCAGCCCCAGAGGTATATGCAGCCCCAGAGGTATATGCAGCCCCAGAGGTATATACAGCAGCCCTAGTGGTGTATACAGCAGCCCCAGTGGTAGTATACAGCAGCCCTTAGGTAGTATACAGCAGCCCCAGTGCTGTATACAGCAGCAGCCCCAGGGCTGTATACAGCAGAAGCCCCAGGGCTGTATACAGCAGAAGCCCCAGGGCTGTATACAGCAGAAGCCCCAGGGCTGTATACAGCAGAAGCCCCAGGGCTGTATACAGCAGAAGCCCCAGGGCTGTATACAGCAGAAGCCCCAGGGCTGTATACAGCAGAAGCCCCAGGGCTGTATACAGCAGAAGCCCCAGGGCTGTATACAGACGCAGCCCCAGGGCTGTATACAGCCGCAGCCCCGGAGGTATACAGGCCCCCCCATCAAGCTCCAGGGCCCCCCCCTTGAGGTCTGAAAAATAAAAAAGAATCAATACTTCACCTGTCCGACGCCTTCTCCCGCTGTGCGATCCCCAGTTCCAAGTGAGATCTCTTCTGACAGGACCTGTGGTGATGTCAGAGGGGCGTTCCCGGGCACTCGCGGTCATGTGATACATATCACATGACCGCGAACAGCCAATCAGCGCTGGGAACGCCCCGGGAACGCCCCCCCTCTGACGTCACCACAGGTCTTCTCAGTACACCTCTCACTGAATGAAGCCCGGGATCGCGTGTCGGCAGCTGCGGACGGCGCGACAGGAGACTGGCAAGTATGATATTCCTTTACAGGACGCCGCTCAAGGGGGGGGCCCTGGAGCTTGATGGGGGGGGCCTGTATACCTCCGGGCTGCGGCTGTATATATACATATATTCGCGTATAAGCCGAGGGGGGACTTTTCAGCCCAAATTTTGGGCTGAAAAAGTCGGCTTATACGCGAGTATATACGGTAATATATGTGTTTCACTTTATGTATTGAATTACTGAATTAAATTTGATGATATTCTAATTTATTAAGATGCACTTGTATATGCAGACTTTTCACGTTATCGTGGGATCTCGATATAGGAGGAGTGTAACTGAAAAAAGAAGTTCTGATCTGATGTTTATAAGGCTGCATAGACCTAGAATTCAGCACTAAAAGTGATGAAACTTTGCTATATGTGTTTGGAAATCAAGATGCTCATCTGAAACAATCTTGTTCTTATCATAAATGTTAAATACTAGTCCAGTATATTACAGAACTGTTGTAGATGAGGATAAATCATTACAGACACCAATGCTGAGTTTTACCATTTATTCTCCTTTAGTTTTTTTTTGCATAGAATGATCTTAAGAATTCATACAATTTCTATCCTTGACAATAATGACACATATAAATTATAGTAAGCCTAAATTGCTTATTGCTGGGATTGTGAAAAGTGCTCATCAAATCAATCTAAATAGTCCCTCTTTTCTTGTGTCATTGACAGGGTAATGGAAATGCCTTATGCCTATCAGTGCTGTGCCTTTGCAATCTGTGAGAGTGTCTTCAAACAGTCAAGTCAGTGGAGCAAAGATGACAATAGCAGTGCTGATGACTTTCCTCGAAAGGATGTTGGAATGATACATCTCCAAGGTAAGGTGTTGTCACGTCGCCGTCGGATTTGATGACCGTTATTCCTGCCCCAACCACTAGACGGCGCAGGATTCCTTTGGCTAGTGGTGTCGGTGATAGGGGGCCATGTCCCCATTGGGACCTGCTCCTTTGGTTTCTGCCTCTGTCACTGGGTATCGCCATGCTCCTCCTGTGGGTGATGCTTGTGACAGGAGAGAGGTCCCTGCAGAGGCATCTGGTGGACGCAGGCTTCGTTCCTCTATTAGAAGTGGAGTGGTTGGTGCCAGTTCTGCATCACTATCTGGCCTGTTTGTAGGGGTGGTCCGGATGAGGTCATAAGGCTGTGACGGTTGTCATAGGTGCATTTTGATTAGCCTGCTTCCTAGGTGACTGACAGTCACAGAATATAGACAAAATATAAGGGGAGGCATATGCATGATTCCAGCTACAAATGGTGCTTTATGGGAAAATGAACTAATTGTCTCTCAGGAATGGTGGCAATGTGTGTAATCCTAGAGTTATACCATTTTAGTAGACATAGCATTTCTGACAAGCCTGACAGGCCATCTTAAATGAGGTTGATAATCCATGCAATGCTCCCTTGGGACATTACATTTGCAAATTGCCTATTAAGCGAAGAGGAGGACTTACACTCTAGTGCCACCTATTGGAAATAGTAATCCTAAAAGTCAGCATCGAGCTTTTATCAATCTTTGCACATGACTTAGAATAAAATTCAAACTAGATTCTCAATTTGCAAAGATTGTGTTTCGAGGTATTGCTCCTCATCAGTGCAAAGCATGAGATCTGACTTGGTTGAGTGAGAGGCTCTCATACAGAGAAGTCAGATTTCATACTTTGCACTGATGAGGAGCAATACCCAGAAACACAATCTTTGCAAATTGAGAATCTGGTTTTGCTTTTATCCAGATCATGTGGCAAGGTTTGTGAAAGGTTCAATATTGACTTTTAGGATTGCTACTTTCAATAGTTAGCACTAAAGTTGAAGTCCTGTCCTTCTCTGAAGAAGCAATTTGCATAACATTTTTAGTAAAAATTAATATCTCCCTCTGTGTGTGATTCAATATTTTGGTACCCTGAATAATTTCATCAGAAAAATTTGCATAATTCCATTTAAAAGTAGCACAGTAATGTTTGTAAGTACAGTTGTGGAGGCTTTCCTATACTAATACAAACTTATTTACTTCTCAGATGATCGTGACTTTGATGATTTTCTTCTTGATTTTGAAGAGGATGTGAAAGCTCTTCACTCTGTGCAGTGTACTCCATCTCCAGGTAAAATGAAATAAATCATATCTACTGTCAACAAGCATCCAAATTCTGTCATTTCTAATGCGACAATACATGAAAGATGAAAGAGTGTATAAGTCAAAGGACCCAGTGCATTGAAAAAAAATAGCATTGTCTGACCTAAGCACCTTATCAGTACATATATAAGCACTGACCATTGACCATGTAATAACAGTAGCCTTTCTAATGCCAGTAGTAGCAACGTAATATTTAATCCTGGCAGTATAACATTTTAGCAAGTTCTAAGAGCATTAACTTTTTAGGTACATAAAGGATACTTATTTTCCCATGCAATCATCAATCTTCCCTAATCATTGTGACGTTATTGTAGGGAATATAGTGAGGTTGTTAGTAATATAATCTGATTATTTGCCTCTATAATAAAAGCTATTACACTTCTGCTTCTATTCATAGAAATAATTACATCCCAGAATCTGGATTTGAAATTGGGACCCCCAGTTTGTTCTTTAGCTATGCAAACTAACTGTGGGTTGGGGATAGGGACAATTTTAATTATTACTTTAAAATTATTAATAAATGTTATATTTTAATTCAATAATAGAAAACAAATTTCCTATTAATAAATTTGTTATGCACAATTGTCAGGTGTGCAAATTACCTTCTGCTGCTTTCTCCTCCTATACATTGTAATAGGGGTGTTTGTAAAATTTCTCAAATATCTTTTAAATTCATATATTCATATTCTTCCTCTTATAATCACTTCTGTCTATTGGTGTATATTAAATTGCTATGTTTTTGGCATGTAGAAAAAAATCACATTAAGAAGAATCATTTCAGAACTTTTTCACCTTTAATGTCACTCAGGTTGTACAAAGTCATTGAGAACAAAATTGATATAATTTTGAATCGGAAAGTAAAGATAAATCTAAAATAATGTGGATGCATAAATGTGAATATCCTCATATTATTGGGGTTGTGGTTATGCTCAGAATTAGCCATTCACATTCTACTCATGTTAAATAGTAGTCAGTACTCTGCTGCTATCATGTAAACTGATCCTTATTAACCCCATGTAAAGTTTAACTGTTGTAGTAGAATGTTCTTGTAATTTCTTAGTTTCATTTTACATCAAAAGCCATGGTCCATAAATCTGTGAAAGAAAGAATGCGCATATAGGGTCTTATCTCAATTAAAAACTCTCACTTGTCGATGTGGAATTGCTCACCTTAGTCAGTTGTGAAACCCACAACTGGTAGAATAGCGTACAGGCAGCTGCTGCAGGGACCGCACTCTCAACGGTGACCGTGGTTGTAATATAGAATCCTGGACAAAGTGCTTCGGTGTCCGCGCTGCTGCTCCAAAGCCAAAGAAACACAGACACGGGAATGTCTGGTACAGCTACAGCCTTTATTTAAATAAAGGCTGTAGCTGTACCAGACATTCCCGTGTCTGTGTTTCTTTGGCTTTGGAGCAGCAGCGCGGACACCGAAGCACTTTGTCCAGGATTCTATATGGTCCATAAATAGCTTACAACACAGCAAAAGATCTTATCATTGAAAGATATCAGGGAAAAGGGTACAACATTTTTTTTACAAGGTATGACTATGAAGATGGTCATCAAGAAGTGCCTTAAATTTGACACTTTAGTCATAATTTCAAAATTTATGTGTGGGGCAAAGCCAAAAGTATGCATCATCAAAAGAACACTGAATACTCAGTGAAGCATGGTGGAAGCACCATTATGCTTTTAGGATGTTTTAGGTTGTTTTTCACGAGATGCAATATTTTAACTCTGTGACCTTGACAAGAAGCTATTCTCCACATGTAGAGGAAAGAAAGTTTAATCATAATCACATATGGGATTTCTTTACTGTAAGAGCAATCAGACTATGGAACACTCTGCTCATGATATGGTAATGGTTGTTTCACTACAAAATTTCAAGGAGGGCCTGGATACCTTTCTTGACAAATATAATATTACAGGCTATGAGTACTAGATTTTGTTATGGGACATGATCCAGGGAATTAATCGGATTGGCATATGTGAAGTCAGGAAGGAATTTTTCCACTAATATGGGGTTATTTGCATCTGCTCCATGGGGTGTTTTTGCCTTTCTTTGGATCAGAAAATTAGGTTATAGGATGAACTCAATGGACTTATGTCTACATTTGACATAAAAAAAAAATACAAACTAATGCTTTAGTCAAAGTGGAGGGGATTATGAAAAGTTCAAAATATCAGTCAATTTTGAATCAAAACCTTCAGGCCTCTGCTTAAAGGGACCCAGTCAGGTCATTCATGCCTCCAAACCTAGCCCTACCTGTCCCTGCAGCTCCCTAGTACATCCCTAATCCACCCTGTCTGACCTAAATATAAGTATAATGGTTGTAAAACACTGTTTATAACTTACATTTACCCCCCCATTATGTAGACCTGTGGGCGACATGTGGACGGTCTTTCAGCCTCTATGTCCCCCCTCGCTCTGTTGTTATCATGCCCCTGTAGGCGTAATATTTAAATCAGAAGCGCAGTCCCGTGTTTCAAATCTGTGGGTGGCTCCTTCCTGGTACTACGCCTCGGTGGCGTCATTTCCAGTCCGGCACATTGTGGGGGATTACTGAGTTTACTCGCCAGCTATGAAGCATGCGTTGTGCACATTCTAAAATTGGCGAGTACACTACAATGTGACAGACAGGAAATGACGTGCCTGCGGCATCATACCAGGAAGGAACCGCCCACAGATTTGAAACGGGGGACCTCGCTTCTAAATAAGTTATCACGCTCATGCCCAACGGAGCAAGGTGAGACGTCAAGGCAGAGAGAACTCCCACACGTCACCCACAGGTCTAGGTAATGGGGGAAAGTGTAAGTTATAAACAGTGTTTTTACAACCATCATGCTGCACATTTAGCTCAGACAGGGATGCTCAGGGATGTAGTAGGAAGCTGCAGGGACAAGTAGTGATAGGTTTGGGACATAAATGACCTGACAAGTTCCCTTTAAAAGTTGAAGATTATGCAGATTTTTCTTTTCATCACAACAACAATCCTAAGCATATCTCCAAATCAACAAAAGAGTGACTTTATCATAAAAAGATCAAAGTTTTTGAATGGCCCAGCCACAACCCAGACCTGAATCCAATTGAGAATCTGTGAGTTGACCTGAAGAGGGCGCTGTACACAAAAGCAAGAGTGGCAAAAAAAATTTAATTTCTAGATGGACCATGCTGATAGAATCTTACCCAAAGATGGAATGCTAACTTCAAATGGTCCTTCAACTAAATATTAGTTTAAGGGTGTACATATTCATGTAGCCACATTATTTTAGTCCTTTATTCTTCCTTTTCCAGCCATAAAGATTTCAATTTCTTTTTCAATTGAATAATACAAATTATAGGTAACATTAACCCCTTCATGACCTTGGAATGTTTTCATTTTTCATTTTCGTTTTTTGCTCCCCTGCTTCCAAGAGACATAACTTTTTTATTTTTTCTGTCAATTAGACATATGACGGATTGTTTTTTGCGGGACGAGTTGTATATGCAATCATTTATTTTACCTAGTGTACAGGGAAATTGCAAAAAAAAGTGCAATTACATATTTGTTTTTTGGGTATTTTAGTTGCCATGTTCACTATATGGTAAAACGACATGATGGGGTGATGCCTCGGGTCGGTACGAGTTCGTAGACACCCAACATGTATACCTTTATTGGTATCTAGGAGGTGAAAAAAAATTCAGAAGTTTGAAAAAAAAAATTGACTTTTTGCTCCATGTTCTGCAACCCGTAGCGTCATCATTTCTCGGCATCTGGGGCTGTGTGACAGCTTGTTTTTTGCGTCTTGAGCTAAAGTTTCTAATGATACATTTTTGGGTGGATCCGCTGTTTTGATCACCCATTATTGCATTTTATAGCAATGTTGCGGCAACCAAAAAAAACTTAATTTTGGGTTTGGAATTTTTTTTCATTACGGAGTTTATAGCTTTCATTAACGGATTTAATATGTTGATAGATAGGGCAATTCTAAACATGGTGATACCAAAGTGTATTTTTTTAATTTTTTAAACTTTTATTGTGATTGGGGGAAAAGAGGGGTGATTTGATCTTTTATGAGCTTCAGCTTATCTGTATCTCTCAGAATCGCGGAAGTGTTGTGGTTGGCAGCGCCTGCCAACCACAACCCGGAAGTGCTTCGTGACAGCATCCGGGGTCTAGCCAGGACCCCGCCTGTCACGTGAGCGCCGGAGATCCCACGATACTATCGACGGGATCTCCGGTGCAGACAGGGAACAGCGTGTTCCCGCCGCGGTGCCTTTGGATCCCGCTGTCAGAGATTAACGGCGGGATCCAAAGGGTTAACAGCACCGCTCGGATCCGAATGGTGCTGTTAGCCCAACATCTCAGCTGATCACATCAGCTGAAATGTCGGCTGTTTGATTGAGCTCCGCGCCGGAGCTCACATCAAACCCCCGTTACCGTACCATGACGTTGTACAACATCATGGGTCATGAAGGGGTTAAAGATTGAAAGAGTTCTAAAATTATCTTTTTTTTGGTTTAATTTTTTTGCCTAAAAAAACAGCTTTTCAACCTGGGTATGAAGACACTTTTGTGTCCAGTGTATATTTATATATAACGCCACCTATTGCAAATTTAAAATTGATTAATAAACTATTTGTATAAAAAGTAATATCACGTCATTTTGTCTTTACCTCAGGACCATTCAAACCTTGTGATCACCTTTTTGGAAGTTGGCTGATTCGGATCGGTGTGTGGCTGATAGTTCTCCTAGCCTTCATTTGCAATGCTTTAGTGATTGCCACCGTCTTCAAACATCTGTTATATATTCCATCCATAAAGCTTCTAATTGGTCTAATAGCCATTATGAACACTTTGATGGGCCTTTCCAGTGGGATCTTGGCTACAGTTGATGTTTTAACCTTTGGAAAATTTGCTCAGTATGGGGCTTGGTGGGAAAATGGAGTTGGCTGTCAGGTAACTGGGTTCATGTCTGTGTTTGCAGCAGAAACCTCCATCTTCCTACTCACTGTGGCTGCACTTGAGCGAGGACTTTCTGCAAAATGTTCTAATAAGTTTGAATCAAAATCCTCATTTATAAGTGTCAAGTTGTCTATATGCTTTTGCTTTATTCTGTCTTTGGTAATCGCATTGTCACCACTATTAAGTGGTAATACGTATGGTACCTCTCCTTTATGTTTTCCATTGCTTTTTGGTGATCCCTCCTCTATGGGTTTCATGGTTGCATTAGTCCTTTTAAATTCACTGTGCTTCCTTGTAATGACAGTTGCCTATACCAAACTTTACTGCACATTAGAAAAAGGAGAATTGGAAAGTGTGTGGGACTGCTCAATGGTAAAGCATATAGCTTTGCTCCTCTTCACTAACTGCATTCTCTACTGTCCAGTGGCTTTCTTGTCTTTCTCCTCACTGTTAAATCTTACATTTATTAGTCCTGAAGTGATTAAATCAATCCTCCTGCTTATTATTCCATTGCCTGCATGCTTGAATCCTCTATTGTACATTCTCTTCAATCCACATTTCAAGGAAGATATTAGTGGACTGAAAAGCACAGACATATTGTGGAACAGATCTCGACAAACTAGCCTGTCCTCTATTAATTCGGAAGATGCTGAAAAACAATCTTGTGATTCCACGCAAGCCTTGGTGACCTTTGCAAACTCCAGCATTTCATATGAGTATCCATCCAGCCCTTCATCATACCAAATGACTGAAAACTGTGCATTATCAGCTGCAACATATGTGTCGTGTCACTGACAACATGGCCACATTAACGGTACTAGTTTGTGGTTTACTTAAGACACAAGCCTTTCCTTATTCACTATTTTTGGGAGAATAGTATCAGTTTGTCTTCGCTGCATCCATATGAAACCAATCAGCTTTGCTATTTCTCTTGGATATTGTCTGAAAGATAAGCCTCGGGATTTATCATTAATCTTTTACAGGGTTATCTTGCCTTTCCATCACATCATTTCCTCTAATTAAACCAAAAACTGAATGTGCAGGACTTTGTCAATACACTCCCAGCTGCCAAGACTTCAGCATTCATAATGCATAAAATATGCTGCAGAGCCGCCTCTCACTTCATATGTATGACATGCAGAGCTTACATTCTAATACAAAGTCTCAATATAGAATAAGCTGGATCCAAAAGGCAATATGTTGGAACACACACATATGATATGTTTCCAACAAAGCTGCTGTAACATCTAGAAAAGTTTTTATTACTTTGCATCAACTCATCAACTATTGCACTCTTTATCAAGAAAGTCTAGAAAAAACTTTTGAGCGAGAAGACCCTAACCTGATCGACTTCTACTGACAATCAGTTGCCAGCACCGTCATGCACATAGTGTCGGCTTAACCCTGCGATATTGGCAGGTGTGTACAACATTAGTCTATGTATATGGAGGGGGCATAAGGAATATGACACTTTTATTTTATACTCAAAGATGAAAGTATCATTAAAGGTCACTTATCCTGAATAACCACACAGAATAATTTACATGGTGTGATTTAAGTTTTTAAGTTTCCTTGTTTGGCTCCTCATATTGTAAACATATCTTGCTTGCTGTAGGTAGGCACACCGCCATAGATCCATCATGGTTTTACATTTTAACATAATGATGCAGTGAGTTGTGTTCATACCTAGTGACACTTATTGAATGTCTTGTTTATCGTTATGTATCCTCCTTTACCATGGTCATTACAAGGATGTGGGATTGAGCTTTAACTTTTTAATCATTAGAATACTGAATTTGCGATTTTATCCTCACTTCTCACTGAGAGAGGGGAGATTTTCATATGTCCATATATTTCACATTATGTTATATTTATCAGTCATTATTTGTCTATAACGTTTGTGGTTGAATATAGAAAAGAAACTCCATTAGTCTTCATTTAGACAGGCCTATTCTACCAGATTTACCAATATACAGTATATTCCAGATTAACGCTCTAAGCCCCATGGATCTACTAAGCTATGCCTCCCCATGTTTCTGCTGAAATCAGTGGGATCTAATTTGGAACTCTGGGACTTACATCTGGAATAAATACTGATAATTATCCATACGATATGTGAGTCTGAATGAGATTTATGGTAATTTTACATCTAAAACTCTTTACCCCTTAAAGAATGGTGTTATATGTTACATCTTACTATTCAAATGACTATAACATATTTAAAAGGTATCTTCAGCAGGATTTAAACTTCAAAACTATTTACAAGTGCATGTACTGTTTTAAAGACATGTCCAGCTTATGGCCAGTATGTTCCTCTGTTTCTGAGAAATGAGTTTTTGTATTGGTATTCAAATGAAGGAGTAAAGCCTAAACTTCTGTCACTCCAGCTCTATTCCCCGCCCGGTGCCACCTCCTTCTGCTTAACTGACAACTCCTTTGCTTGAAGTCACACACAGCTTAGTCAAGCAGGAGGAGGCAGAATGAGAACAGGAGTGACAGAAGCTTCAAATCTACAGTCTCTTTTGTATGTCAATCAAACGCCGATTTCTCACTATTGGAGGAAAGGACTGGCCATGTAAGGGTATTGCTGGAATTGTCTTTGAGAGAGCTACAAACACATATAAATCGATTAGGGAGTCTAATTGTGCTGACAGACTGACTTTCATTGCATGTAAAACATAATCTGCATTGTCTGTTGCTGTAAATGGCAGACACTTCAATGTCTTGTTTTTGATGAAGAGCTGCAACAATGACTGAAGAAGTTAAAGCTGAGCATGAAGGCTTTCATTAGCAGCACCCTTCAATCTGCAGATCTCAGTGGTCCCAAAATTGGACAAGCTCTTTAAATCATGTACGTGCATGTTAAATATTTTATGAAAACCTGAAGCAGCTATATAACAGCACAAATCCAGCAGTCAAATAACATTTTAGTAAATTGGTCAGATAGTTTAACTCATTCCACAAAACTTGGAATCGTATAGCTACTCTGAATGCGATCATAGGTTACAGATGTTACAATACAAATCTTTATAACCAGCATTCTGATATTGCTATATATATATAACACTTTATTATTATTTGAAATAAAAACCAGATCAGCAATATAATCTGAAGGTGGCCTTGAGATGCAGCCGATCCTCCTCCGTTCTCAAATCCAGTTAATCTGTTATGGGACTCGTACGATACTGTATATAATGGTACTGGACCTGGAATGTCTTCAAGCAGTTACAAAGACAAGGATGCTAGCTAGTACAAAGGTTACTTTATATATGATAGGCCTAAAATCACATGTAGGAAATGGGGAAAACTTATATGGGCAGAACAATGTATAAAATACATATAAATGAACCTAAAGGCTCTCCTATAAATAGACACAAGGTTTTATTTTTATAAGCATGTTTGAAATATTGTGATTAGATATGTGTAACTTGGAAATGAGAAATACTTAATTTTTATGAGATTTGTAAATATAGAACTGTATTTATTATTTTGGCAAAGATAAAATAACATCAAATAGTATAAGTGGAAACAGCTTCAACATGTTATTCTACTCATTGGTTTATATGAGGTTGTTATCTGTATATACTGTATATAAAAGTCTAGTGTCTGTACATAGGTAATGCTTGCTTTTATATTGGTGTAACAAATATATGTAATTTGTAATAAAAATTTGTGATGAAATAATGAAGACATTCTGATTTGTTTTTAAAGTATAAAGTCAGGTCTAGGTAGATTTGATGTGCAGAAATAATGCTTAGAATGTGCTCTTTAACTTGGTCATGACCAACTTATATATAAGGTATAATCAAAGAAAGTATAACATCATCTCACCGGTTGCAAAAAAAGACTCCAGGTTAGAATAGGGTACGGTGCACGAACCAGTCCCAGGCTGCTTCGCAGGCGTAACAAGATTATCCACAGAAAAGGAAGTCCAGCACCCCAATGTATAAAGAAGTCAGAGGATATTAGGCAATATTCATGATTAATCGACTTTATTGGAATCCATAAAAACAGTCACGTTTATGCATTCCAGGCCCAAGACAATGGCTCTTAACCCCTTCAGGACCCAGCCTATTTTGACCCTAAAGACCTTGGCATTTTTGTAATTCTGACCATTGTCCCTTTATGAGGTAATATCTCTGGAACACTTCAATGGATTCTAGCGATTCTGAGAAGTTTTTTTGTGACATATTGGGCTTCATGTTAGTATTAAATTTAGGTCAACAATTTTTGCGTTTATTTCTAAAAAAATCAAAATTTGGACAAATTTTTGAAAATTTCAGTTTTCAAATGTTTGAATTTTTATTCTGCTAAACCAGAGAAGTTATGTGACACAAAATAGTGAATAAATAACATTTCCCACATGTCTTCTTTCATCAGCACAATTTTGGAAAAAAAAATGTTTTGTAGGAAGTTATAAGGGTTCAAAGTTCATCAGCAATTTCTCATTTTTCCAGCAAAATTTACAAACCCATTTTTTTAGTGACCACATCACATTTGAAGTACCCTTTGAGGGGCCTAATGGACAGAAAACAACCAAAAGTGACACCATTCCAAAACTGCACCCCTCAAACTACTCAAAACTACATGCAAGAAGATGATTAACCCTTCAGGTGCTTCACAGGAACTAAAGCAACGTGGAAGGAAAAAATTGACATTTTAATTTTTCTAACAAAAATTTCTTTTAGCCTCAATTCTTTCACTTTCACATGGGCAATAGGATAATATGGATCATAAAACTTGTTGGGCAATTTCTCCTGAGTACATCGATACCTATATGTGGTCATAAACCACTGTTTAAGCGCACAGCAGGGCTCAGAAGGGAAGGAGTGCAAATTGACTTTTGGAGCTAATTTCCATTCAAAAAGTGAAATTGCACTCCTTCCCTTCTGAGTCCTGCCGTGCACCCAAACAGTGGTTTATGACCACATATGAGGTATCGGTGTACTCAGGAGAAATTGCCCAACAAATTTTAGGATGCATTTTATCCTGTTGCCCATGTGAAAATGAAAAAATGTAGGCTAAAAGAAAATTTTTGTGAAAAAAAAGTATTTTTTCATTTTTACGGATCAATTTATGAAACATCTGGGAGTTCAAAGTACTCAACACCCATGTAGATAAGTTCCCTGGGGGGTTTATTTTCCAAAATGGGGTCACTTGTGGGGGAGCTCCAATGTTTAGGCACACAGGGGCTCTCCAAACGCAACATGGTGTCGCTAACAATTGGAGCTGACTTTCCATTCAGATTGTTAGCGGACACCATGTCGCGTATGTAGAGCCCCTGTGTGCCTAAACATTGGAGCTCCACCACAAGTGACCCCATTTTGGAAACTAGACCCCCCAAGGAACCTATATAGATGCATAGTGAGCAATTTGAAACCCCCAGGTGCTTCACAAATTGATCCATTAAAATGAAAAAGTACTTTTTTTCCCATAAATATTTTCTTTTTTCATTTTTATGCATTAATTTGTGAAGCACCTGTGGGTTCAAAATGCTCACCACCCATCTAGATAAGTTCACTGGGGGGTCTAGTTTCCAAAATGGGGTCACTTGTGAGGGAGATCTAATGTTTAGGCACACAGGGGCTCTCCAAATGCAACATGGTGTCCGCTAACAATTTGAGCTGACTTTCCATTCAAATTGTTAGCAGACACCATGTCACGTTTGGAGATTCCTTGTGTGCCTAAACATTGGAGCTCCCCCACAAGTGACAAGTGTCTAAAACTAATTCTAGAAAAAAAATGACTGGGGTCCGCCATATTTTTGGTCCAGCCAGGTACAACTAGGCAGCTGGAGGCTGGAATCCTCAGCATGAAAGAGGCCCAAGCATTCTGGGCCCCCCCATGCTGTGAATTGCAGCCCACAGCCGCCCCAGAAAATGGCGCAATCATTGAAGCGCCATTTTCTGGCACTGTACCCAGGCTCTTCCAGTTGCTGTGGAGCCGGTGGCAAACTAGGTAATAAAGCTTTTTTATTGGTAGCTGGCACAAGCCCGAGATTCATATTGTCGGGCCAATGTTAGATCCAGCCATTAGGAATCTCTAATAAATAGTAAAAAAAAAATACACCTCGCAGAGAAAAAATTTTATTAGAAAAAAACACATACAAATTCATACTCCATCTTTATTACTCCCACTCCCTCTGACGTAGTCCAAAACGATGGTCCACGACTTTCGATCGCCTCTGCTACATCCAGAGACTGCAGCAAGGGATCAAGTGTCCTCTTGCTGTAGTCTCTGGGGTCACGGTGATTGTGCACTGTATGGCAGATCATTGCCATACAGTGCACAATCCATGTGACCCCAAAGACTACAACAAGGGATCAAGTGGTCCCTTGTTGTAGTCTCTGGGATCAGCGTCATGGTGCACGGTATGGCAATGATCTGTCATACCGTGCACAATCACGCTGATTCCAGAGACTACAAGAGGGATCACGTCATTGATTGCTCCTCTTGAACGTCCACTCAGTTGATCAGCGTCATGGTGCATGGTATGGCAATGATTTGCCATACTGTGCGCCATGATGCTGATCCCAGAGACTACAACAAGAGGACACTTGATCCCTTGTTGTAGTCTCCGGGATCAGCGTCATGGTGATGGTATGGCAATGATCTGTCATACCGTGCACAATGACGCTGATCCCAGAGACTTCAACAAGGGATCAAGTGTTCCCTTGTTGTAGTCTCTGGCGATCGTTTCCATGGTGATTGTATCCTCTAAGTGCTGTGATCCCTGAGATCACAGCACTTAGAGAGTTAACACAGCCAGGACACAGCAATCACACAGATGCTGTGCCATGGCTGTGACACCGCTCCTCTGCACACTCATCTCCATGCTGGGAGGTGAGTGTGCAGAGGAGCAGACAGAAGAAGCAGGACGGCGGCAGGAAGATGTACAGCGCAGAGAATACAGAGAAGACTGGAGGACAGAGCATGAAGACCGGAGGACAGAAGGAGAAGAAAGAAGACAGGTGAGGAAGCGGGAAGAGGAGAATGGGAGGGAGCGGGAAGAGGAGAACGGTTACGGGAGGAGGTGATCACCGCAGGCAGCGGTGATCACCGGAGGGCAGGGGGAGGGATCACAGGGTGGGGAGATCAGAGGGGGGAGATTGGAGGGTAGGGGGCACATCGGTGGCCAGGGGCAGAGTGGAGGGCCCAGGATCGGTGGCGGCAGAGGAGGGAGGGGACACTACCGGTCACATCGCCCTCACATATGATTGGAGAGAGACGGTCTCTCCAATCAGATCTGAGGGGGAAGGGGGTGACACAGGGCCCCTTCGCCAGCCAATGCCTGATACTATCCAGCATCAGGCATTGGCTGTATTGTAATATCTCACCAAGTTTCATTGGTGAGATATTACAATTACTCCGATTGGCAGTTTCACTTTCACTTCACTGCCAATCGGAGCGGTTATAGCCACGGAGAGGCTAAGCCACCCCCCGTAGGGTATAGTGCAGGTCCTTCCATACCTGCCGCTCTATTAACCCCTTAGTGAGCGTGGTTAATAGAGCCGCAGGAAGGGAAACCCGCAATGACACAGCATATATGTCACGGGTCGGGAACAAACTTGTTTTGATTACGCATATGCTGCGTCATGGGTCGGGATGGGGTTAATCATAGCAAAAGTTAAAATGAACATAAATCATTTTATGCAAAAGTGACATGAAACACAACCAATCAAAAAAGGATAGCAATTAGTCCTAATTCTAAAGAACTGAAGTGAGATTGTGTTACCATTAGTGATGAGCTAGTATGCTTGTCACTACTCGTTACTCGCATGAATATCACGGTACTCGGGCTGCTCGGCGAGTACCGAGTAATCTCGCGATACTCTTGCTATGCTCGGGGTCCACCTCCCTGCATGTTGGCGCTCTTTTCAGAGCCAGCCCGCATGCAGGGATTGGCTGACAGACACTGTAATGCCACAGCCATGTTGGTTGTGGCATTACAGTGATTGGCTGGCCGCACAGCGTCATCAGGTCTTTATAAGGCCTGACCGCGCTGTGCTCGTCACTCTGCGCCATTAGACAGTGTAGGGAGAGCTGCTGCTGATTGAGGGACAGATTTGTGGCCTTTCACCTAGTGTAGGCACAGGACTGCCAGTCTATTTACCACAACAGTCCTTCTGAGGACTACTAGAGCAGTATACAGGCAGGCAGGGAGGCAGGGTATCTACCAAACTTCGCTGTGCCAGTATACCAGCCTGCATCGCATCTGGTAATGAGATATAGAAATTGGTTGCGCCACGCTGCTTTATATTTTTATATCCACCCTCTGTTAAGTCACCGTTACACTCACCTTTTCCTGTTGTGCTGTCCGCCCTGAGGAAGACGCCCTGAGCGTCGAAACATGTTGTGGGAGAGGACCTAGTGTGATTTGAACAATAAACTTACAGGTAAAATACTTGTTGAAGTGTAGCTGTCTTCATATCCCAGCGCTCACCCAAACATTATTCCATTGCCTGCATCGCATCTGGGGCTGGTTTCCAGGCTCATCCATCCCAAAAAACGTGTTTTTAAGGATTTATTTAGCTCACTATAGGCAGGAGTAGGTTTTAGCTCAAATTAGGGTACACCAAAAGCCTTGTGCTAAAAACCAACTCTTCTCTGCACTAATTTAGCATCTAATTGCTGCTACAGTAGGTTGCAGCGTTAGTTAGGGTACACCAAAAGCCTTGTGCTAAAAACCTACTCTTGTCTGCACTAAATGTGCATCTAAGTGCTGTTACTCTAGGTTGCAGCGTTAATTAGGGTACACCAAAAGCCTCGTGCTAAAAACCTACTCTTGTCTGCACTAAATTTGCATCAAAGTGCTTCTACTGTCTGTTGCAGCGTAAATTAGGATACGTCAAAAAACACGCTATTGTAGTCAGCGTTTGTGTCTGACTAGTCCACCTGCAGGGCCTTAATTTCAAAACTAAGGGTCGTGCTAAAAACCTACTCTTGTCTGCACTAAATTTGCATCTAAGTGCTGCTACTGTCTGTTGCAGCGTAAATTAAGGTACACCAAAAGCCTTGTGCTAAAAACTTACTCTAGTCTGCACTAAATTTGCATCTCAGTGCTGCTACTGTCTGTTGCAGCGTAAATAGGATACGCCAAAAGACACGCTATTATAGTCAGCGTTTGTGTCTGACTAGTCCACCTGCAGGGCCTTAATTTCAAAACTTAGGGTCGTGCTAAAAACATGCTCTTGTCTGCACTAAATTTGCATCTCAGTGCTGCTACTGTCTGTTGCAGCGTAAATTAGGATACGCCAAAAGACACGCTATTGTAGTCAGCGTTTGTGTCTGACTAGTCCACCTGCAGGGCCTTAATTTCAAAACGTAGGGTTGTGCTAAAAACCTACTCTTGTCTGCATTCATTTAACATTTGTGTGCGGCAGCAGAGGCTTGTAGCTCCAAGTAGTGTACGCCAAAACACGGTATACGCATCAGCGTTTGTGTCTGACCGTTCAAACTGCTGGGATTAAAACGCTCTAATCTGTAATCTCACTGTCCAGCTAAAAACTAACTGTTGTCTGCATTCGTTTATCATTTTTGTGTGGCAGGAGGTGGTTGTAGCTACAATTTGTATCCGCAAAAACACTCAGTATATTTGTGTCAGCGTTTGTGTCTGACCAGTTTAGCTGCTGTAATTTAATCTTCAATCTCAGTATCTAGGTCAAAAACAACTGGTCAGCATTTTCAGTTGACAGGCGGGTGCGTTTATCTGTAATGATTCCACCTGCGTCAATAAAAACGCTCTGACAAAACGCTAACGACAGGGCAGGACTTCCAAGGCGTAGAGGGACAATTCCTGCCACGTGTCCAGTTTGGATACCCAATAATTAGAAGGCACAGAGGAATCTAGGAGCACTTTCGTACGATCGGCAAGGTACTCCTTCAGCATCTTTACAAACTTTGCAGTCCTTGTGACAGTACCCTGCACCTGAGGGCCTGTGCTATGGGAGGGGCTAAGAAAACTTTCCCAGATCTTTGAGAGTTTTCCCCTACCTCTGCTGGATTTGATTTGTGCCTCTCTCGGCCGGACAACCTTGGTTGTCCACCGAACCGCGACCTGTGCCGCAAGCATTTTCAGAAGTGAATTTTTTGACTAATTCTGCAACTAGGGCCTTCTGCTACTGCAGCATTTTTGTAGACCTCTCCGCCTCGGGAATTATTATTATTATTATTTATTCATTTATATAGCGCTATTAATTCCATAGCACTTTGCATACATGAGTAATGCTGTCTCTCTTGGAGCTCACAATCTAAATATCCTATCAGTATATCTTTACAATGTGGGAGTAAACCGGAGTACCCGGAGGAAACCCACGCAAACACGGGGAGAACATACAAAGTCCTTGCAGATGTTGTCCTTTGTGTCCTTGCTGGGAATTGAACCCAGGACCTCAAGCCAAAGTGCTGCAAAGGCTGCAGTGCTAAGCACTTGAGCCACCGTATAAGAGAAATAAAGTTCTCCTTGTAGCGTTGATCTAAAAGTGTCAACAACCAGTAATGATTGTCCGCCAAGCTGTTGATAACGCGAGGGTCACAAGACAGGCAGCATCACATAAAGTCAGCCATGTGCGCCAGACTGTTAACAGGCAAGACTTCATGTCCTCAACAACAGGATGATTGACCATGCTGTCTTCATCCTCCTCCTACTCCTCTCCCCTGTCCTCTGGCCATCCGACGGTAAGATGGTTGTGCATGTATTACCGTCAATTCCGCATGAAAGTAGCTCCATTTCTTTATCCTCCTCCTCCTAGTAATAGTCCTCCAATGCACGTTGGGATGAGATGAGGCTGGGCTGTGTGTAATCACCCCGTACGGTTTATTGCTCCAACTCATCGTGCTCCGCCTGCAATGCATCGTTTTTGATTTTGAGTAGACAGCATTTTAGAAGACAGAGAAGCGGGATGGTGACGCTAATTATGGCATCATCGCCCCTCACCATCTTGGTTAAGTCTTCAAACTTTTGGCGGACGGTACATATGTCGGACATCCATGTCCACTCCTGAGGTCTTATGTGAGGAGTTTGAACCATATACCGAGAGCCTAGTTGATGCTGGTACTCAATAACTACAACTACCCTCTTCTGCTCACAAATCCTGACCAACATGTGCAGTGTGGAATTCCAATGCGTTGGAACATCACAGACCAGTCTGTGATACAGAATCTGCAAACGCTGCTGAAAGCTGGCAAGGGCGGCTGAAGCAGTAGATGACTTTCTAAAATTGGGCACACAGGCGGCGTACTTTTACGAGCAGATCAGACAGCTCCGGGTAGTATTTAAGAAACCGCTGAACCACGAGGTTGACCACATGGTTGACCACTCCCTTCTTCTCCAGATCCTGGAATCCCTCGGCATCACCCACCTTGCCCTCTCTTGGATCTCCTCATACCTAGCGGAACGGACCTTCAGCGTCTCTCACTCCCACACCTCCTCAGCCTACCCCCTTTCTGTCGGAGTCCCCCAAGGTTCGGTCCTGGGACCTCTACTTTTCTCCATATACACTCTCGGCCTAGGGCAACTCATTGTGTCGAGCCCACTGGGACGAGGGTACTCGGTGCCGGACCGGGTCTCTACTGGGGAAGTCACGGGTGGTCCTGGTCCAGGACGTGTCCCGGGCCGTGGCAATAAAAGGGGGATATTTACAGGGGATGTGTCACTCATGACGCCACCCACTTGATGCGGCCAGTGATGGGGGCCGCCACTGCTGCAGAACCTCCGGGGGTGATGTGATGGCAGCGGAGATGGTGTAGTTCCAGTGGGAAGAACTGTATCCCCCGGGGCAGTAAAGGTTAAGTCTATGATGAAGTTGTAGCACACTTACTTGCAGACGCTGCAGGGATCTCTCCTCAGCGTTGGTGCTGACAGGCTGGAGCTGTGGCTCTGCAGGTGGAGGTCTCTCTGATGCAATCCTGTTGGGAGAGAATCACTTTCGTGCAGAGACACAAGGGAAGCAGTTCCAGGGTTTTCCAAAGCTTTACTCAAAGTTCTTCCAGTTACTTTACAAGTCATTTGCAGTTCTTACAAGTTACAGTACACGGGCACATTCTCCCTCTCCGGGTTCCCTTTGCTCTGCAGCCAGGCCTCTCTCTCTGTGACCCCTCACACAGTCTGCAGTGTCCTTTCCGGGCTATAACGGTCTCCGTCTCCACGGGTGTGTGTGAAACGCTGGACAGTATGGCGGTGACTCGGGCTTCTGCGAGTCCTACGTGTGTCACTGAGCTGCCTGTCCTTTAGGTAGGGATCTCAATCTGAAACTCAGACCCCTCGTAGTGTTGTCGGGGATGCCGGGTGAACTACGGTCCCCTCTAGAGCCGACACTCTACTTCAGCCCAGCCTCCAGCAGTCCTCAAGCCTGAGGCTCTACCAGGCTCCTTCTCTCTGTTCCTCTCTGTATATAGGAGGGCTACTCCACCTGCAGTCAGTTGCTTTAGCTGTAGTTCTAGGGCCCCGGGTTACACCGTCCCTCTCGGCTCTCTCACACTCCTGGGGATCTGACTCTGGATGGGCTTTCTCTCTCCTCTGGCTCACACTGGCTCAGTACAGATTCTGCGCTCCGTCTGTCTTCACTTTTCCAGGCAGTGTGGCTCTCTACTGCTCAGCTTCAGCTCAACGTGCTGCTGTTCTCTGGCCTTTTCATCCCAGCTCACTCCAGCCTACTTCTGGGTCTTTACAGCTCAGCCTACTGTGGCCTACTGAACTCCTTCACTCCTCCCCCTTCCTATATACTGTCAAGTCATATCTGTAAACTTGTAAAAGAGTTGGATATTGACTTAAAGGGCCACTTCATATGGTGGTTATGGTGTTCTCTGCAAGGAGCCACCCCTTGGCTGGGTCCTTCCTTGGAGGGATATATGGCTAGTTCTGTGTTTGAGACTCCTAACAGAGGCTCCACAGACTCTATTTGCATATTCATATTTCCCAGGGGGCAATGTGCCTAGGAATTCACTGTGTTTGAGCGCTTTAGCCAGCTGCCCGCAGTGTTTTCTTAGACTGGTCTCCCTGAGATCAGTGAATACTTTGCAATCTTGGTCTACTAGGCCTTGCTCCCACCTAGCCAGAATCCTACTCCACACTGATGAGGGGCAACACCCTGAAACAGCTGTATGTGGATGGATACTTGGACTTGGTATTCCCTTGTCATATCTGTGAACTTTTAAAAGAGTTGGATATTGACTTAAAGGGCCACTTCATATGGTGGTTATGGTGTTCTCCGCAAGGAGCCACCCCTTGGCTGGGTCCTTCCTTGGAGGGATATATGGCTAGTTCTGTGTTTGAGACTCCTAACAGAGGCTCCACAGACTCTATTTGCATATTCAAGTCACCTGACTACGGGTGTGCCCAACCCACTCCTCTGATCCACCACCCCTCAATCTCATAGAGTTCTAATCTCAGGGCTGGATGTTACCTCCTCTTACACGTGGGTTGTGTGGGCTGTGAGGGTGTTGGTGTGCAACAAGTGTCCTACCTGCCTGGCTGCAGTTCCCTTTTGTGGCCTCCTGGATGCAGGGGCGCCACAATTGAGTCCCATGGCGTCCAGTACCACCTCTACGCCGACGACACCCTAATCTACCTGTCCGGCCCTGACATCACCTTCCTACTCTCCAAAATCCCACAATGCCTTTCGGCCATCTCATCCTTCTTCTCTGCTCGCTTCCTTAAACTCAACATGGACAAAACTGAATTCATAGTCTTGCTCCCAAGAAATTCCCCCCCACTTCCCAACCTATCCATCTGCGTCAACGACTGCGCCCTCTCCCCAGTCCCCCAAGCCAAGTGCCTTGGGGTAATCCTTGACTCCTCCCTATTCTTCAAGCCCCACATCGAGGCCCTCACTACATCCCTCCGGCTCCAGCTCAAGAACATCTCACGGATCCGGTCTTTCCTCACCCACGACACCACTAAAACACTCATTCATGCTCTTATCATCTCCCGCCTTGACTACTGCAACCTCCTTCTCAATGGTCTCACGGCTAACTCCCTCACACCTCTCCAGTCTATCCTCAATTCCGCTGCCCGACTAATGTACCTGTCCTCCCGCTACTCCCCTGTCTCCCCCCTCTCCCAAGCCCTTCACTGGCTCTCCACCTCCAAGAGATCACAATTCAAAACAATAACCATGGTGTACAAAGCCATACACAACCTGGCCCCACCATACATCTCCGACCTGGTCTCCCGAAACCTACCCTCACGCAACCTCCGCTCCTCCCAAGAACTCCTCCTCTGCTCCCCCCTCATCACCTCTTCGCACAACCGAGTCCAGGACTTCTCCCGGGCATCTGCCTTACTCTGGAACTCCCTGCCCGAACACGTCAGACACTCTTCTACCCCGACAAGCTTCAAGTGTCACCTGAAGACTCACCTATTCCATCAAGCCTACAACCTGCCATGAGACCCAGGCGACCGCCCCATACCTGACATTCCCCCATCCTACTGTATCCCAACCTGCCCCTCGTAGACTATGAGCCCTCGTAGACCGGGTCCCTGCCCCTTCTGTACCTGTATGCCCTGATCGCCTAGATTTAGTGTACTTGTTCTTGTCTCCCTTATCCTCATGTAAAGCGCCATGGAACCTAATGGCGCTATATAAATAAATAATAATAATAATAATAATAATAAAATGGGCCACGCTTGGAACATGTGTCAGCTCGCCTCGCCTCAGAGTCGCCACCAGGTTCTGGGCATTGTCACACACAACCATGCCTAGCTGTAGGTTCTGCGGTGTGAGCCAGTGATCTGCCTGCTGTTTCAGTGCTTTCCACAACTCTTCAGGATTGTGGGGTTTGTCACCTACGCATATTAGCTTCAGCACAGCCTGTTGCCGCGTAGCCAAGGCAGTGCTGCAGTGCTTCCAGCTTTGGACTGGTGTAGAGGGTGAAGTGAAGGAGGAGGAGGAGGATGAGAATCATGAAGTTCCGGAGCTGTACACTGTGGGTGAAACCCTGACTGAGTTAGGGCCTGCAATTCTTGGTGTCGGAAGGATGTGTTCCGTCCCAAGCTCAGACTGGGTCCCGCCTTCCAGAATATTAACCCAGTGTGCCGTCAGATGTACCGGCCCTGCCCGCAAGCACTTGTCCACGTGTCCGTGGTTAGGTGGACTTTGCCTGAAACTGCGTTGTTAAGGGCACATATGATGTTTTGTGACACGTGCTTATGTAATGCGGGGACGGCACACCAGGAAAAATAGTGTCGGCTAGGGACCGAGTATCGTGGGACAGCCCCCCCAACAGGTTGCGGAATGCTTCCGTCTCCACCAGCCTAAAAGGCAACATTTCCAGTGCAAGCAGTCGCGAAATGTGTGCATTTAGAACTGTGGCATGTGGGGCGTTGGCAGCGTATTTGCGCCTGCGTTCCAAAGATTGGGGTATGGATAACTGAACGCTGCGCTGGACAAGGACGTGGCTGATGATGGTGCTACTTCTGCTTGTGCAAGTACAGGTGAAGGACAGGAGGCATCTTCACCAGCAGTATGGACAGGGGATTGGCTTGCACGCACAACAGTGGAAGACGCAGCGGTGTCACCCGCAGACAATGCTCCTGTACTCTGCTGTACATCCCACAAAGTCGGGTGCTTTGCTGCCATGTGCCTGATCATGCTGGTGGTGGTTAGGCTGCTAGTTTTGCTACCCCTGCTGATGCTGGGATGGCAGGTGTTGCAAATGGCCTTTTTCGAATTATCTGCAGACACCTTAAAAAACAGCCAGACTCGGGAAGACCTAGCAGTTGTACTGGCAACATCACTCGTGTTGTTGTTCCGGGGAATGGTTGCCTGCCTTCTGCCTGCGGACACCACCCTGCTTCTTCCGGCCTGTTGTGATGCTACGCCTAACTCCCCCTGTGCACTGCTGTCCTCGCTATGCATGTCCTCCTGCCAGGTTGGGTCAGTTACTGGATCATCCACCACATCGTCTTCCACTTCAGCACCCTGGTCCTCCTCCTCACTTTGTGGCAATTGTGTCTCTTCATCGTCCACCTCTTGTTGAGACACGTTCCCACCGTTGCCTTCGTGAGACTGTGGCTGCTCAAATATTTGGGCATCGGTACATACGATCTCCTCATGACCCACTTCAACTGGAGCTGGCGAGAGGCCAGAATCTATGAATGGATAAGTGAACAGCTCTTCAGAGTGTCCAAGTGTGGGATCAGTTATGTCCGGGTCCGGGCACTCGGCATGGTGGGAGGAAGGAGGATCAGGGTGTGGAATGTGCGGTCCAGTCTCACGGCTACTCACACTTGACCATGTGGAAGACAGGCTGCTTGAGGTGGTGCAAAACTGACTGAAAGTATTAGCCGCTATTTAACTAACAACCTGTTTACACTGTTTTTGGTTTAATAGTGGTGTACTGCTGCGGTCCCCTACAAATTGGGACAAGAAAGGTCGAGCGAGATAATGATGGCGTTTGTCGTGGCGCAATTCGAGCTTGCACATGGCCTCAGCCTCTGCATGCACCACCATCACGTCCAGTACCTTGGCCCTTACCACCGACCTTGCGCATTTTCAATGGTGTGCTGCCTGTATACAGCTAAATGAAGGTGTCCAAAAGATGTTTTTTAGCTGGACACTGAGATGACAGATTAGAGATTACATTACAGCAGGTATACCGGTCAGTCACAAACGCTGAGATGGGTATACTGAGTGTTTTGGCGTATACAAATTAGAGCTACAACCCACTACTGCCTCAAAAAAGGGTAAATGAAGGCGGACAGGCTGACTCTGATCAAGATGAGCAAGGGTTGTATTGGGCCCGACTTCACCACACACCACCACCAAATGATAGTATAATTTAAAATTTGTGCCGGTAAATTGCCATGCACCTCCGCACACCCACACATGGGTACACACTTCATGACTTTGGTTACTTGCTGTTCTGCTCCTCCTTCTCCTCATCCGCCACCATCATATGATCAGTGCGACTTTGGTTCATGATGCCACAAAAACATAATTTTTTTTTACATCATATTTATGATGATGATGACCCTCACCGTTCAAATGTTAGGCAGTAGTTTCATGTATACCGCCCAGGGGTAAATGTTTAGGTCCATGAAAACAGAATGGGCATTACAAGTACAGTAGACCCGCTCCTTTGTAATGGGAACAATATTTAGAGGCTCTCCATGTTTCTTTCCAGGGGCATTGAAGGGCCTCACAATTTTTGGCTTCCCTGCCTAGGGCAATACTAAAAAAGACCCACTTGCTTCCAATGGGCACATTTTTTAAAAAGGCCCTCATGCACGCCTCTATCCAGGGGCATATTGGTGTCTCCAATTTATGGCTTCCCTGCCTAGGGCAATACTAAAAAAGACCCACTTGCTTACAATGGGCACATTTTTTGAAAAAGCCCTCATGCACACCTCTATGCAGGGGCATCTTGGTGCCTCCACACCTTTGGCTTCCCTGCCTAGGGCAATACTACAGCAGACACACTTGCTTCCAATGGACACATTTTTTAAAAAGGCCCTCATGCACGCCTCTGTCCAGGTGCATATTGGTGTCTCCAATTTATGGCTTCCCTGCCTAGGGCAATACTAAAAAAGACACACTTGCTTACAATGGGCACATTATTTAACCCCTTCACCCCCGGGCCTATTTTGACCCTAATGACCAGGCCATTTTTGTCAATTCTGACCAGTGTCCCTTTATGGGGTAATATCTCTGGAACGCTTCATTGGATCCGAGCGATTCTGAGATTGTTTTTTCGTGACATATTGGGCTTCATGTTAGTATTAAATTTAGGTCGATAATTTTTGCGATTATTGGTGAAAAAATTAAAAATTTGGCAAAATTTTTGAAAATTTTGCAATTTTCAAATTATGAATTTTTATTCTGCTAAACCAGAGAGGTATGTGCCACAAAATAGTTAATAAATAACATTTCCCACATGTCTACTTTACATCAGCACAATTTTGGGAAAAAAAAATTTTTTTGTTTGGACGTTATAAGGGTTCAAAGTTCATCAGCAATTTTTCATTTTTCCAGCAAAATTTACAAAACCATTTTTTTTTGTGACCACATCACATTTGAAGTCCCTTTGAGGGGTTTACATGACAGAAAACACCCAAAAGTGACACCATTCCAAAAACTGCACCCCTCAAGCTACTCAAAACTACATTCAAGAAGATTATTAACCCTTCAGGTGCTTCACGGGAACTAAAGCAAAGTGGAAGGAAAAAATGGTAATTTTAATTTTTCCAACAAAAATGTTCTTTTAGCCTCAATTCTTTCATTTTCACATGGGCAACAGGATAAAATGGATCCTAAAAATTGTTGGGCAATTTCTCCTGAGTACATCGATATCTCATATGTGGTCATAAACCACTGTTTGGGCACACGGCAGGGCTCAGAAGGGAGGGAGGGCAATTTGACTTTTGGAGCTAATTTTCCGTTCAAAAAGTCAAATGGCGCTCCTTCCCTTCTGAGCCCTGCTGTGTGCCCAAACAGTGGTTTATGACCACATATGAGGTATCGGTGTACTCAGGAGAAATTGCCCAACAATTTTTAGCATCCATTTTATCCTGTTCCCCATGTGAAAATGAAAAACTTTAGGCTAAAAGAAAATTTTTGTAGAAAAAAAAGTACTTTTTCATTTTTACGGATGAATTTGTGAAGCACCTGGGGGTTCAAAATGCTCACCACCCATCTAGATAAATTCCCTGGGGGGTCTAGTTTCCAAAATGGGGTCACTTGTGGGGGAGCTCCAATGTGTAGGCACACAGGGGCTCTCCAAACGCAACATGGTGTCCGCTAACAATTTGAGCTGATTTTTCAGTCAAATTGTTAGCAGACACCATGTTGCATTTGGAGAGCCCCTGTGTGCCTAAACATTGGAGCTCCCCCACAAGTGACCCCATTTTGGAAACTAGACCCCCCAGGGAACTTATCTAGATGGGTGGTGAGCATTTTGAATACCCCAGTGCTTCACAAATTAATCTTTTATAATGAAAAAAAAAAATTTTGTAGAAAAAAAAAGTACTTTTTCATTTTTACGGATGAATTTGTGAAGCACCTGGGGGTTCAAAATGCTCACCACCCATCTAGATAAATTCCCTGGGGGGTCTAATTTCCAAAATGGGGTCACTTGTGGGGGAGCTCCAATGTGTAGGCACACAGGGGCTCTCCAAACGCGACATGGTGTCCGCTAACAATTTGAGCTGATTTTTTAGTCAAATTGTTAGCGGACACCATGTTGCATTTGGAGAGCCCCTGTGTGCCTAAACATTGGAGCTCCCCCACAAGTGACCCCATTTTGGAAACTAGACCCCCCAGGGAACTTATCTAGATGGGTGGTGAGCATTTTGAATACCCTAGTGCTTCACAAATTAATCTGTAAAAATGAAAAAAGAAAATGTTTATGGAAAAAAAAGTACTTTTTCATTTTTACGGATGAATTTGTGAAGCACCTGGGGGTTCAAAATGCTCACCACACATCTATATAAGTTCCCTGGGGGCTCTAGTTTCCAAAATGGGGTCACTTGTGAGGGAGCTCCAATGTTTAGGCACACAGGGGCTCTCCAAACGCGACATAGTGTCCGCTAACAATTTGACTGAAAAATTAGCTCCAATTGTTAGCGGACACCATGTCGCGTTTGGAGAGCCCCTGTGTGCCTAAACATTGTAGCTCCCCCACAAGTGACCCCATTTTGGAAACTAGACCCCCCAGGGAACTTAGCTAGATGGGTGGTGAGCATTTTGAACACCCCGGAGCTTCACAAAATAATCTGTAAAAATAAAAAAAGAATTTTTTTGTGGAAAAAAAGTACTTATTCAATTTTACAGATGAATTTGTGAAGCACCTGGGGGTTCAAAATGTTCACAACTAATCTAGATACGTTCCCTGGGAGGTCTAGTTTCCAAAATGGGGTCACTTATGGGGGAGCTCTAATGTTTAGGCACACAGGGGCTCTCCATACGCGACATGGTGTCCGCTAACTATTGGAATTGTTAGCGGACACCATGTCGCGTATGGAGAGCCCATGTGTACCCAAACATTTGAGCTACCCCACAAGTGACCTCATTTTGGAAACTAGACCCCCCAAGGTATGTATCTAGATGCATAGTGAGCACTTTGAACCCCAGGTGCTTCACAAATTGATCCGTAAGAAGGAAAAAGTACATTTGTTTTCACACAAATTTTCTTTTTTCATTTTACGGATCAATTTGTGAAGCACCTGGGGGTTCAAAGTGCTCACTATGCATCTAGATATGTTCCTTGGGGGGTCTAGTTTCCAAAATGGGGTCACTTGTAGGGGAGCTCCAATGTTTAGGCACACAGGGGCTCTCCATACGCGACATGGTGTCCGCTAACTATTGGAATCATTAGCGGACACCATGTCGTGTATGGAGAGCCCCTGTGTGCCCAAACATTAAAGCTCCCCCACAAATGACCCCATTTTGGAAACTAGACCCCCCAAGGAATGCATCTAGATGCATAGTGAGCACTTTGATCCCCCAGGTGCTTCACAAATTGATCCGTAAGAAGGAAAAAGTACATTTGTTTTCACACAAATTTTCTTTTTTCATTTTTACGGATCAATTTGTGAAGCACCTGGGGGTTCAAAGTGCTCACTATGCATCTAGATATGTTCCTTGGGGGGTCTAGTTTCCAAAATGGGGTCACTTGTAGGGGAGCTCCAATGTTTAGGCACACAGGGGCTCTCCATACGCGACATTGTGTCCGCTAACTATTGGAATCATTAGCGGACACCATGTCGTGTATGGAGAGCCCCTGTGTGCCCAAACATTGGAGCTCCCCCACAAATTACCCCATTTTGGAAACTAGACCCCCCAAGGAATGCATCTTGATGCATAGTGAGCACTTTGATCCCCAGGTGCTTCACAAATTGATCCGTAAGAAGGAAAAAGTACATTTTTTTCACACAAATTTTCTTTTTCATTTTTACGGATCAATTTGTGAAGCACCTGGGGGTTCAAAGTGTTCACTATGCATCTAAATACAGCGAAGCCCTTTTTTTTTTTCTAGGACTAATTTTAGAAAAAAAATGGCGTAGGGCTCCGCCATATTTTTGGTCCAGCCAGGTACAACTTGGCAGCTACGGACTGCCAGCAACCCCCAGCTGCCTCATTGTACCTGGCTGGCAACCAAAAATACAGCAAAGCCCATTTTTATTTTTTTTCTAGGACTAATTCTAGAAAAAAAATGGCGTGGGGCTCCGCCATATTTTTGGTCCAGCCAGGTACAACTTGGCAGCTACGGATTGCCACCAACCCCCAGCTGCCTTGTTGTACCTGGCTCGCCACCAAAAATACAGCAAAGCCCTTTTTTTTCTTCTAGAACTAATTTTAGAAAAAAAATGGCGTAGGGCTCCGCCATATTTTTGGTCCAGCCAGGTACAACTAGGCAGCTGGGGGCTGGAATCCGCAGCATGGAGAGGCCCAAGCGTTCTGGGCCCCCCATGCTGCGAATTGCAGCCCGCAGCCGCCCCAGAAAATGGCGCATTCATTGAAGCGCCATTTTCTGGCGCTGTACCCAGACTCTTCCAGTTGCCCTGGTGCCGGTGGCAAACTGGGTAATAAAGGGCTTAATGCCAGCTTTTTATTGTCAGCTGGCACTAAGCCCGAGATTCATAATATAGGGCCAATGTTAGACCCGCCATTAGGAATCTCTGGTAAACAGTCAGAAAATACACACAGAGAAAATTCTTTCTATTTGAAAAAAAAACACAAACAAAATTCGGACTCCATCTTTATTATAAAGATCCGACGTAGTCCACAACGAAGGTCCCACGACGCTCGATCGCCTATGACGTAGTCCACAACGAAGGTCCCATGACGCACGATCGCCTCCGACGTAGTCCACAACGAAGGTCCCACGACGCTCGATCGCCTCTGGTCAATCCAGAGACTGCAGCAAGGGATGAAGTGTCCTCTTCTTACAGTCTCTGGGGTCAGAGTTATGGTGCACTGTATGACAATGATCTGTCATACAGTGCACCATGACTATGATCCCAGAGACTACAACAAGAGGACACTTGATCCCTTGTTGCACCCATCCATCCACCTATGCACCCATCATCCACGCACGCACACGTCTATGCACACACACATCTATGCACGCACACGTCCACACACATGTCCACACACGCACACGTCTACGCACACATCCATCTATGCACACATCCACGCACGCACACGTCTATGCACACACACATCTATGCACGCACACGTCCACACACATGTCCACACACGCACACGTCTACGCACGCACACGTCTACGCACACTCACGTCCACGCACGCTCATGTACGCTCACGTCCACGCATGCACCCCCTATCCATTCACCCACCATCAATTCATTCATTCATTCATACATACATACATACATAGATACATACACATACATACACATACATAGATACAAACATACACATACATACATACATACATACACACATACATACACATACATACATACATAGATACATACACATACATACATACATAGATATACATACATACACATACATGCATGCATGCATACATACACATGCATGCATACATACACATGCATGCATACATACACATGCATGCATACACACACATGCATGCATACACACATATGCATGCATAAACACACATGCATGCATACATGCACATGCATGCATACATACACATGCATACACACACATGCATGCATACACACACATGCATGCATACACACATGCATGCATACACACACATGCATGCATACACACATGCATGCATACACACACATGCATGCATACACACATGCATGCATACACATGCATGCATAAATACACATGCATGCATACACACACATGCATGCATACATACACATGCATGCATACATACACATACATGCATACATACACATACATACTTACCTCCCTCGTTCCACCGATGAGCAGGAGGAGGCCGGGAGAGGAGGCGGGGCCACAGACCGGCGGGCCGGGCAGAGAAGGAGGAGCTGCAGCAGCGGCGGCGGCGGCAGCAGCGGCGGGTGCACGGAAGTGTGCAGCCCGCCGCAGAAGGTGAGGGGGGGGCAGGCACAGGGCCCAGAGGTGGGGGCAGCCTGGGGGGGAGCAGTGGAGCAGGGGACCAGGCAGTGTTGCTGGCGGGCACACGCGGGTGCAGCCCGCCGGCACATACATTGTAATAGAGGGGGGCGGGAGGTTGGGGGGGACGGCGGGGGGGGCCCTGGACAGTCCTGGAGCTGGAGGGGGTGAGGAGGGGTGGGCACTTGCCGATCCGCCCCTCCAGATCTGATTGGAGAGCTCCAATCAGATCTGGAGGGGTGAATCCCTGTGATTCCCTCCGATCGGCAGTTTCACTTTTAAACTGCCGATCGGAGGGGTCCTGGGCACGGGGGGGTTAATCCACCCCCTGTGGGGTCATCTACAGGTTGTCACAGAGCAGCAGCATCTGTGACACCTGAGCGACCCCACTCACAGGAGCTGCAGCAGCTCAAATCTGCCAGGACGTTGTGCAACGTCCTGTGTCGGGAACGGGCAGAAACACAGGACGTTGCACAACGTCCTATGTCGGGAAGGGGTTAAAGAGGCCTTCATTTAAGTCTCTTCCCAGGGGCATGGGAGTGCCACACAATTTTTTTGAAAAAAATCTTTGATATAATCCAAAAAACTAACATACACCAACTCTTACTAAATATCGCCACAGAATAAACTATGTTGATATTTATAGTGAATTAGCACATCCAATGTTAATGGCAAAAAAATCACTTTATTGTTTAAAATTAATTCATATTAAAATTGTTTACCATACATAACATGTCTTTTTAGTTGGGAACACAGTCCCTATCATGCACAAAAAATATATTAGGGTGGGCTACAGAGAATACAGAATGGCAGTAAAAAACTATCAGGGGAACAACAGAAAATATTCACAGCACTATTACTCTTGTATTGGTCTTGGTCCCTCTCTTAATTCAAGACAGACACTCCTATAGACCCAAATGGTCATTAAATAATCCTCCATAAAATACTAGGTAGTTCACAATACCTGATGCCAGAATGATCCTCAACCATAATCACTCCTTGGACCCCTGCTGCCAAAGTGCTCCTGCCTCACCCCCAGGTGCAGGAGCACTTTGGCAGCAGGGGTCCAAGGAGTGATTATCGTTGAGGATCATTCTGACATCAGGTATTGTGAACTACCTAGTATTTTATGGAGGATTATTTAATGACCATTTGGGTCTATAGGAGTGTCTGTCTTGAATTAAGAGAGGGACCAAGACCAATACAAGAGTAATAGTGCTGTGAATATTTTCTGTTGTTCCCCTGATAGTTTTTTACTGCTATTCTGTATTCTCTGTAGCCCACCCTAATATATTTTTTGTGCATGATAGGGACTGTGTTCCCAACTAAAAGGACATGTTATGTATGGTAAACAATTTTAATATGAATTAATTTTAAACAATAAAGTGATTTTTTTTGCCATTAACATTGGATGTGCTAATTCACTATAAATATCAACATAGTTTATTCTGTGGCGATATTTAGTAAGGTTTAAACGTGTTTAGGTGAAGCACTTATTATTAAGGGGACCCTTTTATGTGTATACACCAACTCTGTCTCACAAGTGGGTATGAGCCCTTAATATTTTTTCCATGAAAATCCGTTTTGGTTTCATTTTGTAACGTTTTCTTGACAATCTGTAAAAGTGGCGTAATGGTCTGACAACATTGTTGACATCAGTGACCTTGGTGTCTGAAATGCTTCCAGGGGTCTTCCCCATGCTGTCATGATGTCATTTCAGCACTGTTCTGATACTTTTGTGACATTTTTAGGCTTTTCCCATGCTGCCAGGGTCATGTCAGAAATATACTCGGGTCTCCCATAGGATAACATTGGGCTCGGTGCTCGGGCCGAGTACACGAGTATCTTGGGATGCTCGGCCCGAGCTTCGAGCACCCGAGCATTTTAGTACTTGCTCATCACTAGTTACCATGTAAGGCCCCTTTCACATCAGCGGTTTTTTTAAATCGCGGCAGATGCGGTGAAAAAACCGCATCTGCCGCGATTACCGCATAAGGGCCCTTTCACATCAGCGTTTTTTTCAAATCGCGGCAGATGAGGTGAAAAAACCGCATCTGCCGCGATTACCGCATACCGGCTGCACTTGCGGCACGGTTGCGGCGCGGTTGCGGTAAACGCCATACAAGGTATAGGCGGACTTGCGGCAGGTGCGGCAAGTGCGGTTTTGCACTTGCGGCAGGTGCGCCCGCGAAAAAAAACGCCGCAAGTGCCAAAACCGCACTTGCCGCACCTGCCGCAAGTCCGCCTTTACCTTGTATGGCGTTTACCGCAACTGCGCCGCAACCGTGCCGCAAGTGCAGCCTGTATGCGGTAATCGCGGCAGATGCGGTTTTTTCACCGCATCTGCCGTGATTTGAAAAAAACGCTGATGTGAAAGGGCCCTAACCGCGACACTTGCGGCACAGTTGCGGCAAGCCCCATGCAATGTCTATGGGGCTTGCGGTAAGTGTGCGGCGGGTGCAGAAAGTGCGGTTTCGGCACTTGCGGCAGGTGTGGCCGCGAAAAAAAACGCGTTTTTTTTTCGGCCGCACCTGCCGCACCTGCCGCAAGCCCGCATAGACATTGCATTGGGCTTGCCGCAACTGTGCCGCAAGTGTCGCAGTTATGCGGTAATTGCGACAGATGCGGTTTTTTCACCGCATCTGCCGCGATTTAAAAAAAAACGCTGATGTGAAAGCAGCCTAATGTATACAAATGGAAGCAAATACAAGGAATGAAAATTACAAGATACAAAATACAAGGTAAGCAATACAGAACAACCCTATCCATAGAAATAATTCATGTGTACATCAACTGGATATGTTGCATTAAAAAAAATCTGGAAAATACATGTCAGAATGTTTCTGATCCCGTTGCAACATGAGACAGCCGTCACAGATTATATAAATTATGAAATAAGAAACTGATCAGAAAAGGAGAGAAAAAAAGTCATAAAAAGGGTTGCAATAATAAAACATGAGCAACTCTATAAAGATCCCAAATTCGGCTGCTGATTACCATTATTCCATCATGCAATACACAGGTAATATCCGTTACAATTCCAGAAGACACATTCAATTGCAATACAACAGGTCAGTCTTGAAATGTATTCTGTCTGGAAAGCTGGTGTTGAGTGCAGTGATAGCGAACCTTTCAGAGTCTGAGTGCCCAATCTGCAACCCAAAACCAAATTATTTATGGCGAAGTGCCAACACGGTTATTCAATCTAAGTTACAGCAATGGTAATCACAAGCGCTTCACAGGGGGTAGAGCCAGCAGATGCCAACTCTCTTCCCTGTACAGGGCATGTAGTCCTGAAACCCTGATGATCAATGATTCAATGATTTTAACAATTATTTGATTTTAAACTTACCTTTGCAGCCTTCAGCAGTCTTTATCCAACTCATGTCTACTGAACATTGAAGCTGAGCTGCTGCCACTGCCCTTTCTAGGAACAGCAGGTGGATTGATCTGTATGGAAAAAACGCAGAATATTAGATAGATAGGAGATAAATTTTATCATGGAATGCAAGCAGATTTCATACTGAAATCCTGGTCCTTATCTTGTAG
Organism: Allobates femoralis; assembly: GCA_033576535.1. Lineage (NCBI taxonomy): Eukaryota > Metazoa > Chordata > Amphibia > Anura > Aromobatidae > Allobates > Allobates femoralis. Next base: position 363,735,295 of record JARQOC010000004.1, read on the forward strand.
TAATATCTCCATCCTGACCCTCTCCTTGCATTTAGGTGCTCCATCCTAACCCTCTCCTTGTAGCTATGTGCTCCATCCTGACTCTCTCTTTGTAGTTATATGCTCCATCCTGACCCTGTCCTTGTAGTTATGTGCTCCATCCTGACCCTCTCCTTGTAGTTATGTGCTCCATCCTGACTCTCTCCTTGTAGCTATGTGCTCCATCCTGACCCCCTCTTTGCAGTTATATGCTCCATCCTGACCCTCTCCTTGTAGCTATGTGCTCCATCCTGAACCTCTCCTTGTAGTTGTATGCTCCATCCTGACCTTCTCCTTGTAGTTATGTGCTCCAACCTGACCCTCTCCTTGCAGTTATGTGCTCCATCCTGACCTTCTCCTTGTAGTTATGTGCTCCATCCTGACCCTCTAACTTGTAGTTATGTGCTCCATCCTGACCCACTCCTTGTGGCGATGTGCTCCATCCTGACCCTCTCCCAGTAATGTGATCCATCCTGACCCTCACCTTGCAGTTAGGTGCTCCATCCTGACAATCTCCTTGTAGCTATGTACTCCATCCTGACCCTCTCCTTGTAGTAATGTGCTCCATCCTGACCCTCTCCTTCTAGTAATGTGCTCCATCCTGGCCCTCTTCTTGTAGTAATGTGCTCCATCCTGACCCTCTCCCTGCAGTTAGGGGCTCCATCCTGACCCTCTCCCTGCAGTTAGGTGCTCCATCCTGACCCTCTCCTTGTAGCTATGTGCTCCATCCTGACATTCCCCTTGTAGCTATATGCTCCATCCTGACCTTCTCCTTGTAGTAATGTGCTCCATCCTGACCCCGTCCTTGTAGTTATATGCTCCATCCTGACCCTCTCCTTCTAGTAATGTGCTCCATCTTGACCCTCTTCTTGTAGTAATGTGCTCCATTATGACCCTCTCCTTGTAGTAATGTGCTCCATCCTGATCCTCTCCTTATAGTTATGCGCTCCATCCTGACCCTCTCCTTGCAGTTGTGCTCCATTCTGACCTTCACCTGGCAGTAATGTCCCTATCCCGACCCCCTTCTTGTAGTAATGTCTCCAGCTTTATCCCCTTGTAGTATGTCCTATCCTTGTCCCCTTACACTAATGTCCAATCCTTCTCCCCTTATGAGAATTTTCCCAATCCTCCCCTCATCATGTTGTAATACCCCATCCTGCAGTAATGCCCTATCCTTGTCCCCTTGCAGTAATATGCCCCATCCTGCAGTAATATGCCCCTTCCTTGTAATAAAGCTACCATCATACCACCTCCTTGTAATAATGCCACCATCATCCCCTCCTTGTAATGCCACCATTATACCCCCTCCTTGTAATAATGCCACCCTCATGCCGCCTCCTTGTAATGCCACCATTATGTCCCCTCCTTACAATAATGCCACCATCATCCCCCTCCTTTCAGTAATGCCACCATCATACCCCCTCACAGTAATGCCACGATCATGCCCCCCTTCTTACAATAATGCCACCATCATACCCCCTCCTTACAATAATGCTACCATCATGCCCCCTCCTCACAATAATGCCACCATCATGCCCCCTCCTTACAATAATGCTACCATTATCCCCCTCCTTTCAGTAATGCCACCATCGTCCCCCTCCTTTCAGTAATGCCTTGATCGCCCCCCTCCTTTCGGTAATGTCACCATCATCACCCTCCTTTCAGTAATGCCACCATCACCCCCCTCCTTTCAGTAATGCCACCATCGCCCCCGACCTTTCAGTAATGCCACCATCGCCCCCCTCATTTCAGTAATTTCACTATCATCCCCTTCCTTTCAGTAATGCCACCATCGTCCCCCTCCTTTCAGTAATGCCTTGATCGCCCCCCTCCTTTCGGTAATGTCACCATCATCACCCTCCTTTCAGTAATGCCACCATCACCCCCTCCTTTCAGTAATGCCACCATCGCCCCCCACCTTTCAGTAATGCCTCCATCGCCCCCCACCTTTCAGTAATTTCACTATCATCCCCTTCCTTTCAGTAATGCCACCATCATCCCCCTCCTTTCAGTAATGCCACCATCGCCCCCCTCCTTTCATAATGCCACCATCGCCCCCTCCTTTCAGTAATGTCACCATCACCCCCCTCCTTTCAGTAAGTTCACCATTGTCCCCCTCTTTTCAGTAATGTCACCATCGCCCCCCTCCTTTCAGTAATGCCACCATCACCCCCTTCCTTTCAGTAGTGCCACCATCGCCCCCCTCTTTTCAGTAATGTCACCATCGTCCCCCTCCTTTCAGTAATGCTACCATCATGCCTGCTAGATATAGCTTAAAATTTTTTTAAAAAATCATACTCACCTAGTACTCCCACCTCCATCGATGCTCCTCTTCCCGCATCTTCAGTCCCACTGTCGCATGACTCCGAACGCGTCACATGACCATGGTCACGTGACACCGTGGTCACGTGACACCAGCTGGGCAGAGCTTGGAGAGTGTCGGAGACCAGGAGGAGGAAGGAGAAGCCTCCGATCCAACACAGCTTTGGACTGCGGCATCATTATGGCGGCGGCAGTTCATAGAGGCAGTGAGAGGCAATGCCACGTGCCAGCGGAGACAGCTCTGCTTGCCCTCCCTGGCACGCATGCCATATGTTCGCCATCACTGATCTAGTGAATCTCCCTGGCTCTAAACAGAACCAGTCTGTCACCAAACTTGGCTACTGATTATCATTCCGTTATGCAGTGCACAAGTACTATACCTTGTTTCAGTCACCAAATGGATCTCAGTCTGTAACCAACTTTGATCACTGACTATCATTTCATCATGCAATGCGCGAGCAACATACATTGGTTCTGTCAGAAAGTGGATTTCAATCTACAACCAAATTTGGCTTCTGATTATCATCCTAACATGCTATACACAAGTACTATACATTGAAATCCACTTAGTCACAGAACCGGTCTACAACCAAACTTGGCTACTCATAAGGGTATGTGCACATTGGAAGTTTTGTGAGCTGTTTTTTAGCGTTTTCCGCCGGCGTTTTCAGCTGAGTTTTATGTAAATTTGTGTTAATCCTAACCAGCGGTTGGATTAACATGCTAGTCAATGGATTTCAGAAAACGCTGTTCACATTAGAACGTTTTTTTTTCCTCCTTTCCACTTTCTTCACCGGTTTTCCACCGGTTTTCAAAGATAGAGCTTGTGACTTCTTTTGAGCGTATTTCCAGCATATCCAGCTTACAAGTGCACAAAAAACAGTCTTAAAAATGCCAAGAAAACCGCCAGAAAACCGCCGAGAAAACGCTGTATAAAGCTAAATAGCCGCTCACAAAACGTTAAAAAAATGCTAAAAAAACGATGGACACTGCTGAGGTCAGGAATTTCATCTCCTGAAACTCTACTCCGGTTTTCTGATGGTCTGCAATGATGCAGAACCGTCCAATGTGCACATACCCTTATTATTCCATCATGCAATACACTTGTACTATCTGTTACAATTCCAACCAACCCATTAATAACAATATAACAGATCGGTATTACAATTTAATATAGCCACAAAGATGGTATTCAGTTGCATGATCTAGTGGATTAATCTGGCTCTGCAACAGAACCAGTCTGTCACCAAATTTAGCTGCTGATTATCAGTCCATCATGTAATAATCGAGTAATATCCACTGCAATTCTAATTGACACATTCAATAATAACACAACAGATCGGTCTTGTAATTTACTCCAGCCAGAAAGCTGGTATTCATTTGTATACTCCAGTAGATTTCCCTGGCTCTAAGAAGAGCCAGCCTATCACTGCCGCGATAAGGTTTCGTGACATGCTCTATGCAAATTGTCACATCAGTGAGGAAGTAGACAAACTGTAGTGCCACCCAATTCAGGTAGTAATCCTAAAATTCATAATTGACTAATTGACTCTTTAGCAACCCTTTTAATATGATTTAGGATTTATGCCAGATCAGAACCCTAAACTGCATTTCGGGGTGATTGCCCCTCATCAGTGCACTGTGTGGCCATATTAAAAGACTTGTTAAAGAGTCCATTTTGACTTTTAGGATTGCTACCTTTATTGGATGGTACTAGAGTTCGTCTACTTCCTCACTGAAGTGACAATTTGCATATGCAATTTCCCAGAGGAGCATTGCGGCTTTAAGTCTCCTCACTACTGGCTGGCAGTATACTCTCCACAAGGAGAATAGCTATTCCCCAAACCTGTCATGCTCTATGACACACACAGATAGGGAAGATACATTCCAAGCATGATGTTCCAAAAATTGCCAGGAGACACCAGATAAGGAACGTCTGCTGGTTAATGGGTCAGACAAAGATCATGTGATGTGTTCAGACAGGCATTTCTTTAATTTGGGGCAAGTTGACCCTACATATTGTAAATTACAGCTGTCACATGAAATTAGATAGACTATAAATTTACTATTGCAGAAAAACTCTACACTTTGTGCAGAATTATTAGGCAAATTATTATTTGATCACATGATACTTTTTATACATGTTGTCCTACTCCAAGCTGTATAGGCTTGAGAGCCAACTATCAATTAAGTAAATCAGGTGATGTCATCTCTGTAATGAGGAGGGGTGTGGTGTAATGACATCAACATCCTATTTAAGGTGTGCTTAATTATTAGTCAAATGCCTTTCCTTAGGCAAAATGGGTCAGAATAGAGATTTGACGAGCTCTGAAAAGTCTAAAATTGTGAGATGTCTTGTAGAGGGATGCAGCAGTCTTGAAATTGCCAAACCTTTGTACCGTGATCACCATACAATCAAGCGTTTCATTGCAAATAGCCAACAGGGTACGCAAGAAGCATGTTGGGCAAATAAGGCGCAAAATAACTGCCCATGAATTTGGGAAAATCTAGTGTGAAGCCGCCAAGATGCCATTTGCCACCAGTTTTGCCATATTTCAGAGCTGCAACATTACTGGAGTATCAAAAAGCACAAGGTGTGCTATACTCAGGGACATGGCCAAGGTAAGGAAGGCTGAAAAACAACCACCTTTGAACAAGAAACATAAAATAAAACACCAAGACTGTTCCAAGAAATATCTTAAGACTGATTTTTCAAAGGTTTTATGGACTGATGAAATGAGAGTGACTCTTGATGAGCCAGATGGATGGGTCAGAGGCTGGATCAATAAAGGGCCAGACGCCAGCAAGGTGGAGGTGGGGTTCTGGTATGGGCTGGTATAATCAAAGATGAACTTGTGGGACCTTTTCGGGTTGAGGATGGAGTGAAGCTCAACTCCCGGACCTACTGCCAGTTTCTGGAAGACAACTTCTTCAAGCAGTGGTAAAGGAAGAAGTTGGTATCGTTCAAGAAAAACATGGTTTTCATGCAGGACAAAGCTTCATCACATGCATCCAAGTACGCCACAGTGTGGCTGGCCAGTAATGGTCTAAAAGAAGAAAAAATAATGACATGGCCCCCTTGTTCATCTGATCTGAACCCCATAGAGAACCTGTGGTCCCTCATAAAATGTGAGATCTAGAGGGAGGGAAAACAGTACACCTCTCGGAACAGTGTCTGGGAGGCTGTGGTGGCTGCTGCACACAATGTTGATCGTAAACAGATCAAGCAACTGACAGAATCTATGGATAGAAGGCTGTTGAGTGTCATCATAAAGAAAGGTGGCTGTATTGGTCACTAATTTTGGGGGTTTTGTTTTTGCATGTCAGAAATGTTTTTTTCTAAATTTTGTGCAGTTAGGCTGGGTCACAGTACCATTTTTCACATGCATTTTTGGAGACCTGCGTTTTCAAAAACGCATGTAAAAAACGCACCCATAGGCCCCATGTTAAAAAACGCATGCCCTAATAGCCAAAAAGCATGTGTGACTGTCCCATGCGTTTTTGGAGCATATCCAAAAACGCATGCGTTTCTGTAGAAAACGCATGCGTTTTTGTAGAAAACGCATGCATTTTTGTTAACATGGGCTCCTATGGGAAACGCATGCGTTTTGAATGGCACTAAAAGGTACTAACTGTACATGCGTTTTTGCATGCGTTTCCCATAGGAACCCATGTTATAAAACGCATGCGTTTTCTACAAAAACGCATGCGTTTTTCAAAACGCTCAAAAAAATACTACAAGCACTATTTTTAGGTGCAGATTCAAAAACGCACCCAAAAACGCAGGGAGCCATCAGAGACCTTACAAAACTCATGCTGACATGAAAAAAAGCATGAGTTTTGTTAAATCACTTAAAAAAACGCATGGCAACTGTGACCACAGCCTTACATTGGTTTACCTGGTGAAAATAAACAAGTGAGATGGGAATTATATTTGGTTTTTATTAAGTTGCCTAATAATTCTGCACAGTAATAGTTACCTGCACAAACAGATATCCTCCTAAGATTGCCAAATCTGAAAAAAAACGCTCCAACTTCCAAAATTATGAAGCTTTGATATTTTTGAGTCTTTTCGGTTGATTGAGAGCATAGTCGTTGATCAATAATAAAAATAATCCTCTAAAATACAACTTGCCTAATAATTCTGCACACTAAGTATTTCTTTTTATAAATTTACATGCATTACATGGAGGTCAGCCACATTGGAAGCTTCCTTGTAGATCTAGCCAGGTACGATTTTCAGGCTGAAAATTGTAGAAAGTGCTCGGGGACAATTTATTCGCTAAAGCTACTTTTTTTTAGTCACATATTTAACGCCATTTGTCCGAATAGAGGACAATTTTTCATCCTGTTGTAATATGGGAATATTCCTTTTAACAATAGAAACAATATCAAAATAATAAGCTGAAAATGGAGTATAAGATATGATTGAGGAAACTACGTCTTTTTCATTAGTTTTAACTAAGCATTCCTGTCTCGTTTTAGTATCACAAATAGCTTTAGCCCTATTAATCACAGAAGTAGCATAACTCTATTTTTTGACCCATGTACACATTGTTTTGCATTCATTCTCATTGTCCTCCCATCCTGAGCAGGCTCTCTTAGCCATGTAAAACTCGCCAATAGGCAGATATGTAATAAGGTCTATAGGATGAGAGCTGAACGCATGCAGCAAGGTATGTCCAGAGCTGGGCTTACGATTCAATTTTGTATCCACATGATTAGTAATTGTATTACCAATCAGCAGCAGGTCCAAAAATAAGGTAGTATTCCCTTTCATTTCTGAAACACATTCAGTACACTCTAAAGTTGTAGAGGCCCAGCGCACACAAACCCTTTATCAGTGATCTCTGGTTGCAGTGAAATCATGGACACATTGTTCCATTTGTACACAGCCACAAAATGGAGCAATGTGTCCATGATTTCACTGCAATCAGAGATCTGTTCAGAAGTTGGTCACAGAAGTTGGTGTATGTAAAGTGGCCCTAATACATTCCTGTGTGTGACTGTGAGACAACTGACTGCAGCAGAATTCTCCAAGATTGCCCTGCCTGATGTGATCTGTTTTCTGGGCAGAATTTCTACAAGACTGATTTCATTATACTGAGGCAAGTTTATATTCTGTTAACATGTACCATTAATTTCCAAATTATATATTCCTTTAAGATTTTACTGTTTAAATATAATTTAAGAACCGTTCAGCTGTGTACTGGTAACACAATAGCACATACTGATGACATTAAAGGTTTCTCTATGACACCTCATATTTTGAGAAGGAGAATACTTGTGGTAGGTTCACAGTATGATTGACATAGTATGATTAAAGCTATTGCTTAATTGCTTCAGTCTTGTCTTTGTTTATGTGAACAGATGTCCTGACACCACATATTATGACTCAAAATGGTAACATTGTTATGTTTGCTTTTGATATAGTAGACTACATGCAAAGTTTTTGCCCATTAAAGAATTTTACTTTATGACAAATAATACAAACCTAGTTAAATAGCCTCTAATTTGCACATAAACTATTTCATCTACATCTAAGTATACCCCGTGGATCCTATAATTCAGCATTCTATATCATAAGAACCAAGAATAGTTTATATGCTGTATTTTGTTGCAGTTCTTTTTTTTTAATCTGGAAATAGATCCAAGGTAGAGACACATAACACTTTCAATTATACTGCTCTTTACTTTCATATACAATGAATGAATACACTTTGCTGAAAGCAATCTTAAAAGAACATTAAATCTGGACATGAATATTTAAATCAGACAAGAAATATGCAGTATTTGCCTTCGCTGTTTATTGGACTGCAGCACATGATCCTGAAACATAAAAATCCAGCTGAGGATAAAAGAATTAAAATTCCTTTTATCATTTACCTCTTCCATTGGTGGCACTATGAAGCTTTGCCGCATGTCCTTCAGAGAAAAAGGGCTATTTTGTTTTCTTGATAATGCACACAGGACACAGCATTTTTTGTTGTTCCTTTTTTTTTCAATCATTTTAACACTTTACATACACAGCCAAATGTAGATTAGGACCTCCTCTGCAGAGCATGGACAAAGAGTACGAAGCCACCTGGACCACCATTATATGTCAGACATGGGGAGTGCAAGCTAAGAACATAAACTTTACGCTTCCTTTCATCTGTGTCATGCTTGTGACTCGCATGGCTGGTAAGCGGCACCCTATTCACTTTTTGTTTTTCTTTGCTCCACCGAGTACCTAATCATCACTCTGAGTTGCCTTTTGCTGTTTGTGAGTCATAGGGGAGTGCAGTCAAACTCTGCAGGAATTTGTATCCACCCTGTCCAGCAGAGATTGATTTCCCCAGTCTATCACCTGCTAGCAGGTGATATATCATGGAACTCCACCCTCAATTCTTCGCCCGAACATTGGTTCCTAAAATAGTGATGGGCAAACCCCCTGATGCTTGGGATCAGCACACTTGCCTGGACTTTTTGTAAAGTCTGAGATCAGGGTTGGACATGACTCAAACATGAGTCCGAACCCTGATCTCATACTTTACAGTCATGGGATGGGGCAAGAGGGCTGTAAACATCATTATACTTACTGGGTCCCATCATCCCACATCCTGCTGCTCATTAACTTCCGGGGATTTTCACTGCACTGGCTCCAACAGCCAATCACAGACATTGTCACACAGAATTGGCATCTGTAATTAGCTGTTCGAGTAATCTGCAATCAGTCCATACATTCTAGGATGGTACAATGTATGGGTTGGTTTCAGCTTACTCCAGCAGCCAATCACAGATGCTCATTCTCTGTGATAACATCTGTGATTATTTAGGGCTCCACAGTACTTTTGATTCTCAGTGCAGATAAAGCAGACAGCTACGAGCTGCCACCCTGAGCTGCCTGGCTTTACCTTTCCTGACAATCAAAATACAGGGAAGCACGTTATTTAATTAAATTTAAATAAATAATTCTAAAAAATTTGTAGGCTCCCTACATATTTTGATCACCAGCCAAGGTTAAACAAGACAGCTGGGGACTGGGATTATCAGCATGGTAAGGCCCAAGCGTTCTGGCCCCACATGCTGAAAACTGCAGCCTGCAACCACCCTTGGAAATGGCGCATTCATCATAGCACCATTTCCAGGTGCTTTACCTGGCTCTTACAGTGACCCTGGTGGGGGATGGCATGCTGGGTAATAATGGCGATAATACCAGCTTTGTATTGTCAGCTGGTACTAAACCCGAAATTCATGATGTTAGGCCAAATTAGACCCAGCCACCATGAATTTCTAGTAAGCATTAAAAAACATAACATACTGATTTTTTTTTATTAGAAATAAAACAAAAAACGCATTTAGGGACTACGATCTTTATTAGAAATAAACCTCCCTCCAATGTAATCCAGGTCTTCTTACTTCAGCCTTGCTACATCTTTGCCAACACACATCTGCTGGCAGAGAGAGCAGGCACAGAATGACAGCCAAGTGCCATGTGAAAGGTTATCGGAGTTCACATGAACTCAAATAACCCTTGCATCACCTGGCACCCGAAGCCTAGCTGTAAACTGAGCGCACGTAAACTCTGATGACCTTTCACACAGCACTCGGCTGTCATTCTGTGCCTGCTCGCTCTGCCAGCAGACATGTTTACGTGTTTGTCTGTTCACAAAGATGTAGCAGAGCTGGATAAGAAGATCTGGAATACATTGGAGGGAGTTTTTTCTATTTCTAATAAAGATGGAGTCCCTAGATGTGTTTTGTGTTTTATTTTTAATAAAAAAAAATTCTCTGCGTTGTTATTTTTTTAATGTTTAGTAGAAATTCATGATGGCTGAGTTTAATTTAGCGTGACATCATGAATTTCAGGCTTACTACCAACGGACAATAAAAAGCTGGTATTAACTATATTATTACCCAGCGTGACACTCCCCACCAGGGCCGCTGCAACCATTTCCAGGGGCAGCTGCGGGCTGCAGTTTGCTGCGTGGGGGACCCAGAACACTTGGGCCTTACCATGCTGAGAATCCCAGTGCCCAGCTGCCTGGTTTTGTCTTGGCTGGCGATCAAAATATGGCGGGAACCTACACATTTTTTTAAATTATTTATTTAAAAGTTTAAAAAAAGGGCTTCCCTGTATTTTGATTATCAGCCAAAGTAAAGCCAGGCAGCTTGGGGTGGCAACCGTAGCTGTCTGCTTTATCTGCGCTGAGAATCAAAAAACTGCATAGCGCTACATCATTTTTAAAAATTATTTATGTATTTTTACACTACTATATGTGAGGCGGGCCCAACAGCCAATCACAGATGCTGTAATAGAGAATGGGCATCTGTGATTGGTTGCTGGAGTAAGCTGAAACCAGCCCATGCATTCTACCATACTAGAATGTATGGGCTGATTGCAAATTACTCAAATAGCCAATCACAGATGCCAATTCTGTGATTGGCTGTTGTGCCCTCTGCAGTGATTATACTGGAAGATAATGAGCGGTCCGGAAGTAGACACGGCAGGACACGGAACCCTGTAAGTATATTCATACTGTTTATTAATTATGTGATTCGTTTTACAGCCCCCCTGCTCCCGGACCCGAACTGTAACACGGATTTCCTATGGAAACCTGTGTTAGGTATCTGTGCATGAACACTAGGGTTCTCCCATCACTAGTTCCTAATTGCTCTTCTGCTAGAGTCCAGTTCTCCCTTTTACTTTTTTTGATTCTTTTGAGTTTCACTTGTTTATTTGTCCTGTCTGATCTTTCCGCTCCTGACCCCAGCTTTGTACTCCGTTTCTGTGCTTCCTGCCCCGACCTTGGACCATTTAACTACACCTCTGTCTTGCCCGCCTGTACCTTGCTCCCACGTCTCTGCTGCTGCAGGTCTGAGGACTGCCCTGGAGTGGTACCTAGTGTTTACCGGCAGCCCAGTCTATCTTCACCATCAGAGGTGTGGCACCCCATGGTTCGGTTGCCACAGAAATATCTGGAGCAGGGAAGGACTTCCACATCAGGTAAGCCCACACACAACAACTTCCACACCAGACCTGAAGGGGGAGCTCTACTTGCCGACTTCAGGCAAGGTCCCCTGAAGAGGGTCAGGGCTTAGCTTCAGACAGCCCGGGGCTAAAGCACACATACAACGCAACAGGGAGGCCTCATAACTCATCGGATGTGGAGATCCCAAATTGCTCCCAGCCTACCTGGACTTTACCGTGGACTTCACCTTGCTCATCACATCAGTAAAGGTACAGAAACAACAACCCTGTGTGTGTGAGACTGTTATTACGGCCCCTGATCGCAGTGCTCCACATAGGAATCTGAAGATTGTATGTCCTGACTAGGGGAGAGGAGGGAGGAGAGTATGGGGAAAAGTGTTACTGCAAGGGCAGATTCAAGGACTGTGTGGAATTTGTGCGTGTGTGTTATACAGTGGAGCTGTGTGTGTGTTATACAATGGGTCTATGTGTGTGTATTATACAGCAGGGCTATGTGTATGTATGTTATACAGTGGGGCTATGTGTGTGTGTTATACAATGGTGCTGTGTGTGTTACACAGTGGTGCTGTGTGTGTTATACAATAGTGCCATATGTGTGTAATAGAGTGGTGCTGTGTGTTATACAGTGGGGCTATGTGTGTGTGTGTTGTAAGTGGTGCTGTCTGTGTGTTATACAGTGGACCTATGACTGTGTGTGTTATACTGTGATGTGTTTGTGTGTTATATAGTGGGGCTGTGTGTGTGTGTGTTATACAAGGGGCTATGTGTGTGTGTTATACAGTGGTGCTTTGTGTGTTATACAGTGACACTGTGTGTGTATTATATAGTGGGGCTATGTGTGTGTTATACAGTGGAGCTATGTCTGTGTGTTATACAGTGGTGCTGTGTGTGTGTTATACAGTGGCGTGTTTGTATGTTATATAGTGGGGCTGTGTGTGTGTGTTATACAGGGGGCTATGTGTGTGTGTTATACAGTGGTGCTGTGTGTGTTATACAGTGGCACTGTGTGTGTATTATATAGTGGGGTTATGTGTGTGTTATACGGTGGTGCTGTGTGTGTTATATAGTAATGTGTTTGTGTGTTATATAGTGGGGCTGTGTGTGTGTTATACAAGGGGCTATATGTGTGTGTTATACAGTGGTGCTGTGTGTGTTATACAGTGGCACTGTGTGTGTATTATATATTGGGCTATGTGTGTGTTATATAGTGGGGCTTTGTGTGTGCTTGTTATACATTGGTTCTGTGTGTATATTATACAGTGATGCTGTGTGTTATACAGTGGGCTGTGTGTGGGTGTTATACAGTGGGGCTGTGTTTGTGTTATATGGTGAGGTTATGTGTGTTATACAGTGGGGCTGTGTGTGGGTGTTATACAGTGGTGCTGTGTGTGTTATACAGTGGGGTTATGTGTGTGTGCTATACAGTGGTGCAGTATGTTTTCTACAGTGGGGCTATGTGTGTGCTATAAATTGGTGCTGTGTGTGTTATACAGTGGGATTGTTTGTGTGTTATAAGTGGGGCTATGTATGTATTATACAGTGGGGCTATGTGTGTCTGTGTGTTATACTGGAAGACAGGTACAGGTTAGCAGTCACAAGACACAGACACATGTTGTCAGGGACCTGACAACTAGCAAACATGGAGATGAACATACTAAATACATTGCTCCAGCACCTTCTTAAGGTATAGGATGCCTTAAGTATCCAGTGTCCTCCAGTCATCAACTGGGTATACTAACACAGTATGTGCACGTGCCTTTATGAGGTGTGTGGTATGCACAGGCAACGGTAGCAGGAAGTAGACGCGAGGGGCAGAGACATCACTGAGCAGCCATGAGGGTGAGTTCGCCAAAGTTCTTGCCACAGGGGTGCTGGAGCTAGCATTACAACAAGGAGCTCCATTTTTGTTTCATCGACTAAAGCAAAACCTTCAACTGTGTTGATCACCATAAACTTTGGATTACCATGAAGGACATGGGTGTGTGAAACCATCTGATCAGCCTCATTAGGAACCTTTAAATTGACCAAGAACAAACAGTCTGAACAGAACACGGTGACGTGGCATGGTTCAAAGTAGAGCAAGGTGTCAAACAAGGCTACATCCAGTCACCATTTTTCTTCAATTTATATGCAGAAGCTATTTTTGAGGAAGGCTAGACTTGCCAAAAAGAAGGAATCAAAATTGTTAGATGTGTCATCAACAATCTGAAATAAACAGATGACACAGCATTGATAGCAACAAGAGTAGATGGAATGAAAGATATATTATGGAGTGTCATGATGTAAAACTCATACATGGACTCCTACTCAACACAAAGAAGACAGAATATTGACTACTACCAGATACAAGAGGGACACTTTTGAAATAGATTACAACAACTGGAGGTTGTAAATTACCTCAACCTACTCAGATCAATAATCACTTGATGCAGTGATGACACCAGAATTCGATAGAATAGTTCTGGGCAAATCAACAATGAAGTCACTGGACAAGGTCTTCAAATCAAGGAACATTTCACTGGTGATGTAGACATGGCTCATGCATAGTCTGTTTTTACCTGTGATAACATATAAATGTGATACTTGGATGTTAAAAGAATAAGACAAAAAAAGAATCAACGCCTTCAAAATAGGGTGCTGGAAAATCATGTTATCAATACCATGAATGGCAAGAACAAACAAACCAATTTTGGAATAAATCAAGCCAGACATGTCACTCGAAGCAAGGATCACCAAGCTACAAGTTGCCTAATTTGAACAAATCATATGAAGAGAGCAAGCAATGAAAAAGGACATCATGGTAGGATTGGAAAGCAACAAGGCGAAGAGGAAGACCAGCAACCCGATGATTTGATACTATCAAGGTAATGGCAGAGAAGACTCTGGTGGACCTATCTAGGCTTGCACAAAATAGATCTTCCTACAAAGTGTTCATCCATCAAGTCGCCATAGCTCAAGATTGAGCAGGAAGTCGTTGAATAATATTAATAATGTAGTTACCACCTCCTAGTGGTACAGACATAGTTATGTGTGGGGAATAAAAAAAAGAAAAAATTAAAATATATACATTTTAAAAAAGTAAAAGATGCAATAAACATGATATAAATATATTTATATATGTACAGTACGGCAGAAACATTTTAGGCAGGTGTGGAACAAAATGCTACAAAATAAGACTGCTTTAAAACAATAAAAGTCATAAAAAAATCATAGTTTAGTTTTAGCAATTACCAAAATGTAAAGTGAGTGAACGAATATCAAATCTAAGTTAGTTTAACCCCTTCACAACCAAGAGCGCAACAGTACACCCTTGGCCACCTCCCACCCTTTGATGTGAGCTCACACGCTGAGCTCACGTTATCCCCCACACATGTCTGCTGATCCGATCAGCTGTAGTTAACAGCAGCAATACGATTAGCACTGTTAACCCTTTGGATCATGCTATCAATCACTGACAGCGCAATCCAAAGCACCGCAGTGGGGATCGCACTGTTCCCCGCCAGCATTGGCGACCACGTGATGCAATCATGGGGCCTCAATACGTTGCTATGACAGCGTGGGTTCAGCTGGCGATGTCTGAGCTGCTTCGTTGGCAGAAAGTGATCATTTTTGCTATGCAGAGAGATGCTGATGCGTCTCTCTGCATACTAAAAGCGGTCGCACTGAGCAGTGCTGAGGTGCCCTAAGGGGCCCTGTAAAATCAAGGAAAAGTTTTAAAAAATATGAAAAAAATAAACAAAACATTCAAAAGGTATTAAAGCTGTTAAATGGATTTAGGAAATCAATAAACTTGATCACAAAAGAATTGATTTTGTTACAGGGGCACTTGAATTTATTCAACAGTTATTTTCTTATCGGAGACACTTTTTTTTCCTTCCGAAACATGGTTCAGCCATGGGGGCGAATGTGGCCCGCTCATATGCAAATATTAATATATCATATTTTAAGAAACATTTTGTCTATAAACATGAGCTACATGATAGAAATGTAAAAGTATGGCTGAGATTTAGTGATGACATTTTTTGCATATGGGGGGGGTCTGCATGAACTACTCATAGAATTCATTGCTGATTTATATAACATATGGGATTAATTAAAATTCATGGTATCATGTAGCCTACAAGAAATTACAATTTCTAAATTGCAGTTTATGCGGGTGAAAAGGATTGTTTCTGATCCATACACTTGTAAAACCAGACTTGATGAAATGCAAAGTAATTTTGTAGGAAGGGGGTATCCAAATCATTTACTAAGAGAAGCAAGTGAATCCTTGGAAAAAGAACCTGCTCCTAAAAAATCTCTAGAATGAATTCATTTTTTTTTTGAACCATCATTTTTTATTTTACATTGTAAGTAGAAATGCATTTACATTCATGACATAGGAACAACAGTAGATATCAAATAACAACATTGAAAAAGGTACAACACATTGTATCCTAGTGCTCTGATATCAGTAACCATTTTATATTGATGCTCTATAGAATATTAACTAGTAACTCCCTAACCCACCCACTTCCCTTCCTAGAGTACATCTCAACAGGTCTTGTGCATTTTCGAGTTTACTGTAGATTTCGTGGTAAAGTTTTATGTCTGTTAGGCACATTTGAGTCTACCCAACGTGCCTCCCAGGTCCTCATTGGCGTACCATGCTGAAGATCTATGAGATAGCATGAAATTTCTTATTTCTACATCAGTGAATTCCTGTTCAATGAATCGTCTCCATTTATTAAAAAATTTTTTCGTTAGTTTACTGGGGCTACTTGCGACGTCTAAGGATTCGAGTGCAAGTGTTTTTCGCAGTGAATTTTTGACCTGTGCCAGGTCAGGGGGTCTATCGTTCAACCAGAACTGCAGCAGCAGTCTCTTTGCAGTTATTGCAATATAGTGAAACAGTACATGTGGTTGTGTCATTCCTGTCGTGTTATTCTGGTAGTGGAAAAGCCATAGCATTGGGTTCAATTTGTCTAGTCCTACGCATATTCCCCTCGCCCACTGTTCAACTGAGATCCAGAATCTTTGAGTAGCAGGGCAGGACCAAAGGCCGTGTTCTAAATCCGTCATGTGTGCTTTACATTTAGGGCAATTTACCCATGTCTCCTGTCTACCTGGTGTCGGGGGTATGTTAAATGCCAAAATTGTCCTGTGGATAATCCTAAATTGTGAGTCTCTCCAGCGTTCGTTTTGTACAAAACGTCTGCAGGTCCCCCAACCCTCTATTATTTTCTGTGTAAGGTCCGGGTCCTTCATGTGTTTTTTCCATTTTGTGAAAAGGGGTGTCTTCTTTGCTGGCCGTAGAACCGTCTGCAAATTAGCGTAGAGAGAAGTTATTGATATATCTTCTTCATTCATAGCCAACAATTTGGACCATAGATTATCACTGACCTCTCTCGATATATCATTCAATTGCGAGAGTAGGTAATGATGAATCTGGCGGTACTGCATGGCCTGATACCGAGGAAGGTTGTACGTGTGGAGGACCTCACTTTCAGTCATCCATCTTTTTTCTCCTGGGATCATAAGGTCATTCAGGGTTTTGATTCCCCTATCTCTCCACGCCAAGAACAGTCGGCTCTCACGACCTAACGGGAATGCCGGGCATTTCCATGGGTTGAGTAGTTTAGAAATCTTCCAAGACAGATTAAGTTTTTTCCTTACCCCCTTCCATGTTGCTATCGTGTCCCTAAATATTATTGTGTTCTTGATGGATTTGGGCAATTGGGGCAATGGCGTGTGTAACAAAGCTGACAGTTTCCAGGGTCTAGTGAACTCTCCCTCCAAGGCTGTGTCTGAGTGTCTGCCAGTGCCTCTCACCCAATCAAGAACATTACGTAGGATACATGCTAAGTTATAGCCACGGATATCTGGGAGCTGAAGACCCCCCTCTTGTTTTTGTCGTATCAATACATTGAAAGCAAGTCTAGGTCTTTTCCCCCTCCATAGGAATTTCGAGAAGGCCTTGTTCAATCTAGTTAAATCTGTATGTTTTAACAGCATGGGGATATTTTGGAGCGGGTACAATAGTCTAGCGAAGCTGGCCATCTTAAGTAGATGGCTTCTTCCCATCAAAGAAAGTGGCAAATTGGCCCATCCCGCAAGTTCCTTTTCGATTTTTAGAAGAATTGGGATAAACTTCAATTTGTAAGTTTGAGTGGGATTTCTGGCCAGATGAATACCCAAGTACTTAATGCTGTCTTTAGCGACTGGTATGTTGCAAAATTGTGAACGTCGTGAGAGTCTACTTTTTGAGTTAAGGAACATTATCTCGCATTTTTCTTTGTTTAATCGAAAGCCTGATTGTTTGCCTAAGGTGTCAATGGTTTCAAGAACGTGAGGAAGATCCCTTTCTGGATTTTGCATGTACAAAACAATATCATCAGCAAAAAGTGACAGTTTGGCTTCTTTGGTTCCCACCCTGAAGCCTTCATAGATTGAGCTCTGCTCCAGATATAGAGCCAGGGGCTCTATGGCCATGTTGAATAACAGAGGTGACAGCGGGCACCCCTGTCTCGTTCCCTTCTGGAAGGAAAAGGAGTCCGACAGATGACCAGGTGTACTAACACAAGCTTTTGGGTTACTATATAAAGATTGGAGATACTGTCTGAACGGACCCACTATTCCAACTGAATCCAAGACTCTACCCAGCCATGACCACCTTACATTATCAAAGGCTTTTTCCGCATCCAAGGTGATCACGGCTGGGTCCCCTCTCTCCGTTTCTATCTTCTTTCCCATGACATCAATCAGGAACATCGTTCGTCTAATATTAGTCGTGGTCGATCTCCCTTTAATGAAACCTGCTTGATGTGGGGGTATCAGTCTAGGCATGATTGTCGCCAGCCTATCCGCCATTGTTTTAGAGAAGAGTTTTAGGTCCTGATTTATCAGGGAGATCGGTCTAAAACTTGCAGGGTCTGTTAGTACTTTTCCTATTTTGGGAATGAGTTTTATGTGGGCCAGGTTCATTCTATCTGGGATAGGGGCTCCCTGGAGTATTGAGTTAAATAAGTTGCCTAGAACCGGGGAAACCTGTTCCTTAAGGGCCTTGAAAAATGCACCATTATAGCCATCTGGTCCAGGTGCTTTACCCGGGTCTATGTGTCATATGGCATTCTCTACCTCTTCTATCGTGATAGGTCCATTCAAGAATAGATTGTCCTCTTCCGTCACACTCGGCAGGCGTATCAATTGTAGCAAGTCAGGCTGCACGGGTGTGGCAGAGTCGGATTCCGAGTATAGAGATGCATAAAATTTTCCCAGGGCCTGACTTATGTCCCTGGGTTGGACCAGATGTTACCCCGTTTGTCGATTATAGTTTGAATCGGGGGGATAATTGTTTACCGCGAGACAGCCGCGCTAGTAATCGACCTGCTTTGTCTCCAAATTTATGGAGATTAAGTTCCATTCTATTTTTATATATATCTTCCCTGCGTCTTGCCCACTCATCGAATTTATCTTTTGCCCGTTGCCATCTTTCCTTGTCTGGGTCAGCCATTGTGTTTTTATAATGAGAGTAAGCATTTCTCACCTCAATGCTAGCCGCTACAAATTGCTCCTTTGTTTTCTTCTTTATCCCCATGCTGTATGCCATTATCTGGCCTCTCAACACCGCTTTCGCTGTCTCCCAAAACAGACACGGGTCGGAGCGATGAGTTTCATTATCTCTTGAATAGATTGACCACCATTCTCTAAGTAGGGAAACAAAATTTTCATCTTTAGTGTAAGTGTCAGGAAACCTCCACAGATAGTCCGTGCCCTTTTCGTAAGTATCTTTGGATTCCAACACCAACGGGCTATGGTCAGATATCACCATGTACTCAATTTTGATTTCAGTTGTTCTTTGTAATATGTTAAGAGATGTAAAGAACATGTCTATTCTAGACCAAGATCCGTGGGGGTGGGAAAAATGGGTAAATTCCCTATCAAGAGGATGTATCGTTCTCCATGCGTCAATCATATTTACAGCCGCGAAGAGAGTGTCAAGGAAACCGTCAGTTTGTGTTCTCGTTGGTGGTTGAGAGTCTCTTCTCAGGGGTGTCTCCTATCCTCCTCCTCGTCTAATACCATATTAAAGGGAACCAACCACCTCGGATGACCCTCATACACTGTTAATATGTGCCCCTAGTAAACCATTAGCAGCACTGTTTTTGTGTGAAAAGTGGCTGCAGTAGAAGTGAGATAATGATTTTATACACTTACATGCCTGCGTACTTGAGGGCGTCTCCCTGTGTGTGCTGGCACTTGTGAGCTGTGCTCATCATGTCTGCTCTCCCCTCCCTTATGCACGCCCCCTCTCAGCCTGCTATACTGTGTGAGGCTGATTGCGTCATAAAGGGGCGGGGCTAAATCGCGGCATCCCGGTAGCCCCGCCCCTTTATGACGCAATCAGCCTCACATCACTATAGCAGGCTGAGAGGGGGCGTGCCTAAGGGAGGGGAGAGCAGGCATGATGAGCACAGCCCACAAGTGTCAGCACACACAGGGAGACGCCCTCAAGTACGCAGGCATGTAAGTTTATAAAATCATTATCTCACTTCTACTGCAGCCACTTTTCACACAAAAACAGTGCTGCAAATGGTTTACTAGGCTGCAGGGGCACATATTAACAGTGTATGAGGGTCATCCGAGGTGGTTGGTTCCCTTTAAAGTCGCCCCCTACTATTCTGTTGTGACCATTGTCCATCAAGAGTCTAGCCTGCAGCTCCTGGCAGAAGGATTTTTGGTTCGTGTTTGGAGCATAAATGTTATATATAGAGAAGACGTCTTTCTGGATTTGAATGTTCATTTGGATCATCCTACCTACTTTGTCTATTTGTGTGGACAGAACCTTATGCAGTAAAGATCTATTGATCAGGATTAGAACTCCTGCCTTCCTTTCCACCGCACCAGAACCGTAGATCTCCCCTACCCACAACTTCTTAAGTCTGAAGAAATCCTCAGACGTCAGGTGGGTCTCCTGCAACAAAGCAACATCTGCACGCAGCCTTTTAAGATGGCGTAGAATCATCATGCGCTTTGCTGGTGAGCGCATACCCTTTACGTTCCAGGAGACCCACCTAACCATCATGACCCCCTTCTTGCGATGTGTCTGACAGGTGTTGTTTCATAAGCCCTCTATGTAGCTTTTCCCATTGCCATAGCCAAGAGAGGATGAATGAATTCCAGGCTATACAGTGATATGTTTTTGTTCTGTTAAGGATGTCTCTAGGTGCCCTTTCTCACCCCATCCCCCCCCCCCATGAAAATATTTTCCTCACTTCTCCTTTTCTGTCCTAATGCAAGACTTCTCTTCTTCCCTCCAATGCAGCTCATACATCCACATCTTGCCCCACCGCGGCAACCGGCAAATTTTTAGTGACAAAGTCTTGTTCTGTTATGCACCCTTAGCTTACTCCCATTTTCCCCTTTTCAAATTTCTCCCCCCTCCCCCTCCCCCCCCAATAAACAGACATCATAATTTCCGCATAACAACTTGCTTATCCTCCTCCCCTCCCCTCCCCTCCAGCCCTCCATAACTCCCGTCAGAATATTTAAGCAATGTAGTTATAGGTAGAGTGTCCTTAGTGAATTATCAAACGGTCACGTGCCGTTATGTTATCATCAATGCTGTTCACAGCTCTCATCTCCCCCCCCCCCCGCCGCCCCTCCACGGATAGTATCAGAGTTTATACATATTGTCTCAGAGGTGAACCTGACTCAAGTCGGAGTCCGGTCTTCCATTGCGTGGATGTAGATGTGACTTCATTTCTCCTCGTCTCCCTCTCTCCGGCCGCCACCACGAAAAACCTGTAGAGAAAGAGCGGGAAAGTGGAGAGAGAGGAGGAAGGAGAGAAATAAGAAGAAAAAAAAAAAAAAAAACAAGAGGGGGGGGGGGGGGGGAGAGAGACAAAGGGGGGTGGGAATCCGCATCAAGTGCATAAACCGGAAATGAGGATAGGGCAGGGGGGAGCGTCGAGAGTTCTTCCTGGGGAAAAGTTGAGGAAGAAGACCGATGGACCAGAAGGACATCTGGGGCAATGTCATTAGCGAAGAGGGCAATGCTGTGCACTTCCCAGTCTCTGTATCTTGTCTATTTATTTGTAAAGTCTTCTCCTTTTCTTCCCATGTCAGCAGCAGCAGTGATTATTTTATCAACCTTGTCTAGTAGCTACTTCAGCATCACTCCTTTTTTTGCCACCGAGATCCTGTCTGCCGTTGCTGCCTGGGAGTTCCACTTCTGGATGATGGACCTTCATTCATGGTATTAGAACGTAGCCTGTACAATCTCACCGATTCATGCTCCTCTCCTGGTCCCCTCTCCGGGCTTCGTGTTATTGGTGTTTTATCTGCGACAACGTTTGGGGGTGTCGTAACTCTTGGTGATCGAGTGTTATCAGAAATTGCAGCCATTGCATCATCTGGATCTGTGAATGTCAATAGTGTCCCTCCTCTA
The DNA here is from genome assembly GCA_033576535.1 of Allobates femoralis. Lineage (NCBI taxonomy): Eukaryota > Metazoa > Chordata > Amphibia > Anura > Aromobatidae > Allobates > Allobates femoralis. The sequence continues at coordinate 363,757,038 of JARQOC010000004.1, forward strand.
GACCGGAACCTCAGGGTGGCAGGGAAGTTCAGCTGGAAGCGTACATTTCTTTTGTATAGTATGGAGCAGACTTCACTAAAAGCTCGTCTGCGGCGGGAGACTTCTGGTGAATAATCCGCAAAGACTAACACTCTTTGGCCATGTAATGACAGGGGCAGTTTTCTGGCCTTATAAGCTCTGAGAATTTCTTCTTTGTCTCTATGATTTAGAAATTTTGCAATAGAATGTCTTGGTTTGTCGTTAGAATTTCCAGAGAGGGAAGTGTCTCTTGAGGTAGCTGTTGTAGTGGCCGTATTGTCTCTGGGTGGCCCTAGTCTATGGGTGCGCTCTGTTTTGCACCTGTGTTGTAGGCCCAGGGCTTTAGGTAGGTCTACTTCAAAGATTTCTACAAGCTGGTCCGCTGGGATAGATTCAGGCAGGCCTACTATCTTGAGATTGCTCCGTCGCGATCTGTTCTCCAGATCTTCTAGTTTTGAGAAGGCATAATCAGAGCATTTTTGTAGTGCCTCTACTTGATCTTCCAGCTCTAATATTCTGTCCTCAGCTGAGTCAATTCTGGTTTCTGTCTCTTTTAATCTCTGGTCATGAGCTTCTGCTCTTCTCTTGAGCTCTACAGTGGATGCGGCCACCATGTCAGCAATTACTGCTTTAAACTCCTCAGCCATGTGAGTGGCCAGCTCTTTGGCCAGCATTTTATAGTCTATAGTTTGCCTCTCCTGCCTCCTGTCTATGTGCATCTCATGCAGTTCTTGTGTTTTTTCTACTAGACTTGTCTCAGTCTGAACCTGCAGTCTGTCGTCCAGAGAGCCCTCCAGGCTCCCACTGTTATGATCAGGTGTTCCTCTCTGGTCTCCATCATCCAGGGCACCATGTTGCGACCCCTTAGTGTTTCCCAACTCATGAGCTTTGTGCCCGGACGAATCGGTTGCCTCTCGCTCCACCGCGCAGCCCGCGCTCTGGGCGCCATTGGCCGCGGCCTCGTGCTGAGAGGGAGATCGGACATCACCCCCTTTGCGCGTCACATACCGGTCCATGTCGGCTTCAGGGGGGTGTCCTGCTTCTCCATCGCCCGCTGGTTGCTAGGGGGGAATCGGGTGCACAGAGGGCGCTTGGATGGGGCCGGATTGCCGCGGCGGGTCCCGGAGCTCTGCTAGTTGCGGCTGAGCATGGCGGCGCCGGAACCGGAAGTGAATGAATTCCTTTTGTATGTAAGTATAGTCCCATTAATAACAAGATTGATGGGGGAGCGTGGTCTGCAAACAAGTGTGGAGGCTGCATAGTTGAAGAGCTCCTGCAGTCTGGGACCTAAAGTGGCTTAAATCGGCTCTCACTGGCAGCCTAGACCCTCCAGCTACTCACCAGCAGCTCTCCAATCCTCCCAGGCACATGATGACTCATGGCCGTGCACAGAATAAGGGATCCCCACTGTGATTGCCCGACTTCTTTGCCAGGGGAAAGCCCGCCAAAACGCCTGAATTCCCTTCAGGATCCTCGCACTCCACAAGGGGCTCGGGGAGAGGTGCTGGCATGGAGGGAAACCAAGACCAATAGCACTGCTCTACCCCACTAACTAGGGAGGATAGCCAGGGCTTTCTCTCCTCCTTAAGAGCCTCCCTGATAGAGGACATGCATAATATGGTCAGAGAAATGAAGGGAGACATTTCAGCTTTGGAAGAGTGTACATCCCATATGGAGAAAAGAATGGCTGAGTATGCCACCTCCTTTAATGCATTAGTGGATGAAAATGAAGCCTTGAAGGAGAACTTAACCCGTATCAGTGATAAAGTATATGACTTAGAGGATAGATCACGCAGGAATAACATCAGAGTGCGAGGGATTCCTGAAGAGGTTGTGGATAAAGATTTACCTGCTTTCCTGCAAAAATTACTACAGGCTATCCTTCTTCATCCCCCAGGGATCTTATGGTTGACAGGGTCCACAGAACCCCAAAATCGAAACATGTGAATCAGGATCTGTCTAGAGACACGCTGGCAAGGCTGCATTTCTTTACAACCAAGGACATATTTTTGCAGCGGATGAGGAAGGGTCCAGCATTGCCTGAGGAGCTGCAGTCCCTGCAGGTTTTCCCGGATTTATCTGCTGTGACTTTGGCCAAAAGACGGGAATATGCCCATTTGTGTAAGGCTCTGCGGTATGTGGGCACCTGTTACTTATGAGGCTTTAACCCAGTGAAATTGCTAATTACTTATGAGGGGAGGATGGTAGTCCGTCATTATCCTAAACAGGCTGAGGACAAGCTTAATGACTGGAAGATTCCCTCCGGAGTTTACTAAAAATGTGTGGACTGATGGTCTGTGGGGGCTTCTATATGTTGGGGAAACTCTCCAGCATCAAGGAGCTCGCATTAATAGACACAAGTCAACATTTGTAGTTGTATCTTCCTAGTCATTTGAAGGAGATGAAGCACTCAATTTCACAATTAAAATTTCAAGTCGTGGAAAAAAATGTAACCCCCAGAAGGGGAAAATTGCTACATGATTCAGATATCCGGTGGCATTGAGGTTTCCATTGATGAAGAATGGCCTCACTATCTTTGTACCCCATATACCACACCATACCATCAATTTTTGTCTTGGAGGGATCTATCCACTGTGGGATAGTGTCAGACCAATAGTGGTGATTTTGTTTGTGAACTTCACCAAAGACGTTTGCCTCATCACTCATCTGAAGGCAATTGTCTATGCTGTGAAGATACGAGATGTGCAGCATCTGAAACAACGGATACTGGAAGCCTGTGCTAGCATTTCTTCTGTGGTGTTGCTATCAGTGTGTCAAGAGTGAGAGAAGAGGGTTGCATTGACAATCCAACACAATGGGCAGCACTTTGAACAAATTATATAAGTGCTCATAAACTTGTAAATAACTCATGAAAGAATAAAGGAACATTAAAACCAAGCACACCATTGTTTTCCTTATGAAACTCTCAATACGTTTGATGTGTCACATGACCCCCTTTCCCATTGAAAAAATAAAGTTGGATCCAAAATGACTGACTTCAAAATGGCCACCATGGTCACCACCCATCTGGAAAAGTTTTGCCTCTCCCATATACTAATGTGCCACCAACCATTTCTATTTTATTTAGGTGCATCCATATAAATGGCCCACCCATTACAATAAGGGTAATTAATTCTTATGAATGATTAGTATTTGTTATTCATTCCATTTCACAAATCAATCGGCAACCACAATTTACAGTGGTTTCATTATCGAGTATAATTTGCGCAGTTATATGTCTATGTATGCTATGCTAAAAATAGAAATAATACACTTTTATGTATTTATAGAACCGTTTGTCACCCACCAAATTGACAAATGGCAAAAATTAGGATATATTTATATAGATTTAAATAGACTATGGTTTTTCTTATAAGCGGATAGTACCTCTTGTACATCTTAAGAGCAACAATCTTTACACCCACCAGATTGGCAATTAGAAAGAAATCTGTTGGAATACATTTCTATACAGATAAACTAGAGTGCCTCTTTTAGGCGGCCGTCACACGCACAGATATCGCGCAAGATATCGCTTGAACGCGGCAGATTAAACATCGCGTAAGCGATGTCTGTGCGTGTGACGGCAAGATACGACGAGCGAGATCTGATCAAATCGCAAAATCGAGATCTAAGGTCCGGACCTCAGATCTAGCGATTTACGATTTAGCGATCTGCTTCATCGTGGTGTATAACACCACGATGAACGATCTCCCAGCGGCAGAGCCTATGCTGGGAGATGGTAACTATGGTACACGTCGGGTAGCTAAGCGACGCGCGGCGCCTAGTTACCCGATGTGTACCATAGTTACCAGCGAGATCGCGGATCCACATCGCTGGTGAGTCTGTCTGTGTGACATCTCACCAGCGATGTGAGCGATATTGTAAGCGATCGCGCGTGCACGTGATCGCTTACAATATCGTTCTAGATATCTTAGCGTGTGACGGCCGCCTTAGATGGATAGCAACTTGTCTATGTCTTGGGGGAGGGTGTTTTTAGATCTTATATGATTACTTGATGGCCATACAATTACTATTTTCCACTTCTATATGTAATACCGAATCTTATGTACCGGTATATAAATGAGCTTTCTCAGATATACAATTAAGAGGTGTGAACTCTAAGGAGAGCCACAAGATTATATTCAATTCAGGCTGGAACGTTCATCAGGCTGGAATCAAACATCTCCTTGATGAGTTCCTATGTTAAGGGATATAAATTTTCCAGCTAAGCATTAAGTCCATCTGGATGCAAACAACGTAGTCAATACATCCAGTATGCTTCTTTCTTGTTTAGTACCTGGACATGGTTTACAGTGTCTGCAGGTATATATTCCACTGGGGTAAGTTGGATATCAAATCTTCTCCCATGTGTAATGAGAAGGTGGCGTGACAGGCTGTGTGTGAGCAGTCCTGTCTTGGCATTATATCTGTGGCTGTTCAAATGGGTTCAGACCATCTGAGTGGTGCGACCGACATATTGAAGACCACATTTGAAGGTGATAACATAGATTACAAAATTGGACTTCCAGGATAAATGTTGTTTGATGGGAATAACCTCTCCTGTGCTGTTTGATATAATAGATTTTTACCCCTGTATTAGGGTTTTGCAACACTCCGGGATAAACAGCTGAAAAGAAAAGGGGCGCACAAAAGTGTATGGCCAGGGTCACATTTGCGGTTGGACCCTGGCCTGCCGGATTCCGGTTTCAACTTAGCAATTTTTCCATCACCGCATAGCGTTTCCGCTATGCGGTGCTGGAAACCGCAGTCCCTAGTTACCCGGTGTTTACCTGCACGACCTGTCACACAGGCAGCGGCTCGGAGGACGTTTTACAGCGCCGCACAGGAAACCGTTGCAGACACGATTTCCTGTGCGGCGCTGTAAAGCGCACTCCGAGCCGCTGCCTGTGTGACAGGTCGTGCAGGTAAACACCGGGTAACTAGGGACTGCGGTTTCCAGCACCGCATAGCGGAAACGCTATGCGGTGATGGAAAAATTGCTAAGTTGAAACCGGAATCCGGCAGGCCAGGGTCCAACCGCAAATGTGACCCTGGCCTATATCTGTCAGCAGAAATAAGTGTAGAAATAAGTAATGGATTCGCTCACCTGTTTGGTTTGTGATACGTCACAACCACCATTTTCGCCTATGACAACTTTAGATGTCAAGCTCTTTTCGCGGTCTGCAGCAGTCGTCCCTCCAGTAGTAATTCAGGGTAGTAGATATAAGAATAGGGACTTGCTCCCACTCCAAAATAATCCAAGCAACAAAGATTATTTGAATGCATATGGTGGTATTTATTTCACCAACCATTGTTGTGGTATTCCTTAGGAAGGGGTTTACCCCGAAACGCATAGAAATAAATACCACTATATGAATTCAAACAATCTTTGATGCTTGGATTATTTTGGAGCAGGAGCGCGGCCACAAGTCCCTATTGTTATATCTACTACCCTGATTTTGCAACATTGACAATTCTTTTGCCCACATTTATAAACTCCTACATGGACATAAGATATGGATATGAGTTGTATTACAGAAATGAGCTTTTTTCAGGTGACTTGGCATTATTATGTTTCTAATAGTTTTTTGTGCCATTTTTATTTTTATAGTCATTTCCTTCATTTCATGGCAAATCTGTATTTGGCCAGGGTCACATTTGCGATGTGCCCCTAGCCTGCCGGATTCCGGTATTATCTTAGAACTTTTTCCAGCGCCGCATAGCGTTTCCGCTATGCGGTGCTGGAAACCGCTGCCCTTAGTTACCCGCTGTTTACCTGCACGACCTGTCACACAGGCAGCGGCTCGGAGGGCGTTTTACCGCGCCGCACAGGAAACCGTTGCAGACACGATTTCCTGTGCGGCGCTGTAAAACGCCCTCCGAGCCGCTGCCTGTGTGACAGGTCGTGCAGGTAAACAGCGGGTAACTAAGGGCAGCGGTTTCCAGCACCGCATAGCGGAAACGCTATGCGGCGCTGGAAAAAGTTCTAAGATAATACCGGAATCCGGCAGGCTAGGGGCACATCGCAAATGTGACCCTAGCCTTTATGTTTTTATTTTGCATTTGTTTTAAAACCTTGTCCAGATATCCTCACAGAGAGTGAGTGTGAGGTTCTCAGACTTTTTTTTTTCTGCAGATGAGATATAATCCAACCATTTGTCAAAACAACATGCTGAAATCAATGTTTATGAAAGGCAATAAACCGACATTGGAATGTTCTGATATAAATACGTTGCTGTGTAGATTGTTTTGTGCTGCCAAGTGAGTGAACCCCAACCCGCTTAGTGATCGGTACGTCACATTTTGGTGGAGAATGCGGGCATTGTAGCAGCCTTATTGCTGGGTCAACTCGACCAGTGGCACGTATGTAGATTGCAGCAGTGGTGCAGCCTGGTTGCTAGGGGCAACTGCACAGCTACAAAAATGTGGATGCAAGCGACTGGATGTGAGTCGTGGGCTCACAAAAATTTTTCAGCAAGAGTTGTGCTAAATGCCATGTGGATCGGTGTGCAGAGACTGGAGGACCTTAGAGGACGCCACTATCACAGGATCCGGCCATCCAGGAAATGCTGGGCTGCTTGGTGAGCAGTTACACACCACAGGCTGGAGATCCTCATTGTACGGGCGGTATAACCAGGAAAGGTTAGTGGTAATCTACCCCCCCCCCTCCCTAGACACTGGGTATTACCCATTGGAGCGCCTCTCCTGTTTTTTTTGTGTCATTGCAGCTAGAGAATCTTGGCAGCATGGAGGAGCTCCTGAAACACCTGCTGGGTTGCCCAAAAGGGGTGGAGTCCTGAAAAGCGGTAGTTGCCCAAAAGGGGGAGGAGCATCCCAAATCCCAAGACGAGGCGCAGATGGACTGTAGCCTACATCAATTTTGTTTGTACTATAAGTGTCCAGCCTGCCATATGGACTACCCACCCACAGAGGTTCCACACAGGTGTTTCATGGAAGTTAATGCGGAATCCGTGACTGGTCTTGTAGACTCTCAGAACTTGGTTAACCTAGTGAGGGCCACACCTGAAATCCATCTGATGCCCAGACAGCGAATACAAGCAAGCGGTATTCATAGTGGCTACTAAAGAGTACCCACTGGGCAGAGTGATAATTCAGACGGATATGGATCTGGAGTGACCCGATGTTGGTGTCGTGCCAGGCTTGGTGGGTCTGGTGATCATAGGCCGGAACTCTTAATTTTTTTTTAACTTTTAACAGAAGGGGGTCTTGTTCAGTTGCTCAGATGAGAGCTGCAACATTTCTAAAGAGATCCCTCTACAGCAGGAGGATGAAGGGCTCTCTGCTAGAGAGTTGTGTCCGATAAGGAAGTGACACCTCCCAAAATTGACGGTTCTGAGGTAGGGGTGACCAGTGAAAGTCATACGTCTGCCCAACTTAGTGACTTGACGTTCCCTGAAGTGTACCACAGGATGACTGGTAGTGATGTGGTGGCTAAAAAGAATGGAGCTGACACCAAGTTAGAGAGTGAGTTGGGGGTTCACCAGACTGGGGAGTGTGACACAGACTCAAGGGGTGACTGTGACTCTGAGAAAGAAAGGGAGTATAGTAAGGAAGGGCCCAGCAAGGATGGCAAATACTCCCATTGCAAAAGTAGCAAGCGCCACAAAGAAGCTGCCCAGGTGACCACACCTGATAATATAATGTCATGTGCTTCTATTCCATGTGTGAGTTCTCTAAAGGTACCTTTACACGCCGCTACAACAGGGTGGAAACAACCGGGTTTATGAGACAAACCCGAGGTAGCAGCGTGTAAACTCGGTTGTTGCCACCCGTCACTTGCGGCACCTGTTTCAGAGCAGTGCTCTAAAACAGGTTGATTTCAACCCGATGGTAGTGGCGTCTAAATAGGGTAGGGTAAGGTTGTTTCGTCACCTAGTTAACTCCCTGGGGCATGACATAGCCTCCGGGAAACCACCCCCTTCAGCGATCATTGGTGGAAGCTCCTGCGTTACGATTGGTAGTCGCTGCATAGGGCGGCATATTTAAAGAGCTGACCAGTCACACTACACATTTGCAATAGCGTTATGTATTAGCCAGCCTTCGTGCGCTGGCTGGCCAATCATGATACTATTGCATTGTCCAATCATCGTACAAGCGTCTCGTAATCCACAATTCTGGCACGCCTATGTGTTGTCCCTGCTGCACCAGGTCCTCCCATATTACCTTGTTGTATCGGCATGTAAATGAGGTAAGGTGCTCTGCAGAAGGTAACTTGAGGCACCCGGCGGTGCATCCAGAGATAGATTAAACCTTCTGTAGAGCACCTTGTAGCGGCGTGTAAAGGCGGTATCGGGTACCGTTTGTAACTGTTGCTACGTGCTCGTGCACGTGAAGCACCCGGTTGTTTCCACCCTGTTGTAGCGGCATGTAAAGGTACCTTTACAGACACCCAGAAGATCAGGATGGAAGATGAAGTGTCATTGCCCAAAGCAACCGCTGGGGCTAAGACAGAAATTGTGCTGTCAGAGGAGCTGACACAGTGTGATAACAAGGCTCTACAAGATGAAGTCAGGGAGATGGAGCCAGCCAAGAAGATGGTGTGGATATCCTCTCCAGGTTCTGAGCAAGTAGCTCATGGTCCGTCATTTGGTGGCACTATAGGAGAAGAAATCCTGCGAAGTCCTAGTGGAGCATGAGTCCACAATAGTCAAGAAAAGCAGACCTATAATAGACCCACCTCTTGGGAGGCTGGGAGCACAAACAGCGCCCTGGGTGAAGTAGTCAAGAAGGTTGGAGAGATTCCCAAGACCCTGAGAAGGAAGAGAGGGGAGGCCTAAATCCTTCCGACGCTGATACCGTTGAGACCCTGGTGAGGACAACAGATGGGGCTGCCGATGCCCAAGAGTTCTGTGATGTGGCAGAGGTCACAGGTGATGAACTGGAGACCCCTGGACAGGCACAAGGAGATGTGGCCGAGGTTGCTAGGGGTGCTCCCGGACCCCAAGAGGTAGAGGTAACTGCAGAAGTGAAAGAAGCCACTTGGAAGAGGAGGGGTGAAGTGAATACCTCCTTGGGTGGTGTGAGCTTGCCTGGTCCGGTGGATGTTGGAGCCAAGATAAGGGAGCTCACAGAGATGCTCCAAGCACACTTGAAGCAAGGGGAGGGAGGCTGTCGAGAATCGAGTGGGGGTTTTGGAGACGGAGAGGTCTCTGAGAATGCTTCTAGAAGGGGAACAATTGAAGCAGGAAGGACTGCGGAGACAAGCTGCTGAGAGGCGAGTAGCTGAGCTAGAGGAAGCAGTCTCTGAGCTCAAAGTTTGCCTGGCAACGTGCCAGTCGAGGAACGAGGCCGCCTTGGAAAAGACCAGTGTCCCTCCCGGGCAAGCATGCTGAAGAAGCCGAAAGTCAGTTGGCCCTGAGACCTGAGCCGGGTGATCATGTGGGGACCAGCAGTAAGACAGAACCATCTCTCTACAAGTGCCTCGTGGAGGTACCAGAAGACTTGAGAGAAGAGTGTGCCAGAAAGTCTGTGCATGACTACTTTAAGAAGTCTGTGGAAGCCTGTAAGGTGTACTAGTCTCCAGAAGTGAAACAGCTGGTGGTTCTGTCCACATACAAAGTCACTGTGGATCTGGTGGCTATCCTAAGGGACATGCACTTGAGGTGTCTTCGCATGAAGTGGTTGATCTGTCTGAAGAACGAAGAAGCTGCCAGGAGGCTGAGGCTTATGAGGAGACCTCGGAGTCTACTACAAGATGTTGTCCAGGTGCCTAGCGCTCTGCTAAGAGAAGTCATTGGGAAAAATGGACGACTCATGCAGAAAATAGTGGATAAATCTGGAGGGACGAAACTACGAATTCCTGCTGATGGTGAAGACAAGATACCCAGGGAAGTGGGTATGGTTCCGCTCCTCCTGGTAGGGACAGCGGAGAGTCTAAGTAATATGTGGATTCTGCTCACATATGGGGTGACTCACTTAAAAGAAGTACAGCAGTTACGCCTGGAAAGAGCAAGAAATGAGAGATTGCTTCACCAAGAGGGTAGAAGATTACAGCGGCCAGCAACCCAAGGCGATAGAGAAAAACACCTACAGACAAAATACCGAAGAGGTCCTGAGGAAAACAGGCATCACAAACTTACAAATAGTGAATCCCCTGTTAGCTCAAGGCTGAGGAACTCAGACGAGAAGCCCTGTATTGTAGGTGATGACACAGAGTCAGTCCACCCAGTAGACACGTGGGTACGTGGAAAGCTTTACTGTGCTAACCGTTGGGGGCGGGGAAGACCTATCCAAGACATGACTCTGAGACCTGAGTCCGATAGACCCTGGTTCACAAGTGGACACTTGGTGTCTCTGCGAAACTGCATGCTGAGAACTGACACTCATAGCCAACTTGGACGGTCCACTTGACTGGTAGGGCGAGGGTACAAGGCTACCCTGTCTCGGGCCCCAGATCGTGGTCATGTGTTCATTCCCATGGGTCTGAACAAAGGGGGAGGATGTGTGATGGGCCAACCGGCTATGTTAGGAGTAACAGGTATGTATCGCACAGACAGAGGTCTGCTGCGATCCTAACCCAGGTTGATTGCTGAGACCTGTGGTTCCACAACTCTCTATAATGTGATGTGGGATGGAGTTAAGGGTTAACCAGAAGTGATGGGCGGGTCTGGTTAACTACATACCTCCCAGGGGAGGGTGTGTGGCTGAGGGTTATCAGGTGGCCACTACCTGGTCACAGGTCTCTGTCAGCCAGCCCCTGGAAGACTTCCTGTTTGTAGCACATGGGAGGAAAATCATGTGTGGGAATGGAGGTTGGCAGAACTCCTGGATGTTAAGACTGGACGAAGCAGTATGAAACCTGCAGAGTTATGGGGAGCAGGTAACCCCAGAGAATGGGGACTTACGTGTATGGGCTGGCCATGTTTATTTTCTGGAGTGCGGTTTATGAAAGGCAATAAACCGACATTAGACTGTTCTGATATAAATCCGTTGCTGTCTAGATTGTTTTGTACTGGCAAGTGAGTGAACCCCAACCAGCTTAGTGATCGCTACGTCACAGATGCTATTTACTCCACTATCGAATCCTACAGCAATGCCTCACTCAACTCTTACTCAGACACTGATGGAATTGATGCGTACAAAGATGAAGATTTTATTCAGAGAAACTTGTTTCGGAGAAAACCATTAAAAATGCCTTTAAAAAATTAACGCTACTTTTTCAACAATTTACAAGATCATAAACATCAGAAACATTAAAACAAAGGTTTAAATCAAAAGAAATAACTAGTGCCATGTAGAATTAACAGCAAAAACAAGAGGAATCAATCTAAGATGGCCGCTGGAGAAGACGGATGTCCTTGAGCAGACTCCTGGTGTGGCAGATCTCATCCAGTGCTATCAGCCTCTCTCCAAACCCCATCGGGCGCTGAGACCTCACCGATTGCCCAACAGACGGCAGGACACCTCTTTTGACCTGTCTGGTCCCTTTCTGGGGCATCAGAGACTCGCACTCGTGCTACAGCCTGGTGTGTACGGATTGAGGGGCCTGGTGGTGGGAGTTCCCGGGGGCTGGTTCCCCCCTGCTCTTGAGGCCACCGGAGGAGTGCCCAGCGATTGAGAGATCTGTTTCAAAACTCCCCTAGTGGGATCTAGTTTGGTAGTTTGGCAAAGGCCGTTGGGACACCGAGACTGCAGAGGGGCCTCTCTGCATTAATGCCTGCTGAGAACACCACGGGACCCGACCGGAGGGGACTGTGACTGCTCTCTGCCTGACTGAATGGGGCTCTCCCAGAGTGCTCCAGAGATGGGGAGCACAGGATTTCTACACTTGGGCAGCGATCATCCATCCGCCGCCCCCGCATAGACGAGAGGTGGGAAACATGGCGTGACGCTGCTACTAATCTCTAACTTTGCCTATCTTGCAGGCAGGTCTCAAGTCAGACCGATGGATCTGGGCCACTACAAAGGACACACCGGCGGGACCAGGGACAAAGGAGATTGGGCCCAGGGTCATGAAGCAAATCAGGTTGGCAGGCCTGCAACCGCTGCCTAACAAGCTGGATCATGGGACTCCTATTAACTCGCATTGCTGTTCCCTCACAGAGCTACAATGCAGGTCATCCAAAACTTTCACTCCTAAAGTCTCCAGATCACCGGCATCGCTGCATGCCCTACTGCTACAACAATTGTGCCATCCTCCGTCGGCTTAAATGGTATCCCCACTCTCCCCCATTGCCCCATCTGGGACTTGCAGTCTGTGTTGTGTGGGGGAGAGGTGGTTGAGTGGGACCTATCTCATGTTAAGAATCTAGGTGAAACCTGCTTATTTATGCAGATGTGCATTGAGACATACTGTCACGTATTGACTGGCTTGCAGTATGGAAGTGCTGCTGCTGTGGTTTAAATGAAGCTTTTTTTTCCTGCTCTCAGTGTGGAGAGAGGAAACTAATGAGCGGGAGCAGGTTGTAGCAGGTGTGTGATGAATATGACTCATGCTTCGGTGAGCTGAGGGGCATGCCTGGGTTGGTTGGCCATAAATGGGTCAGCTGACATCCACCTGATATCGCTGATTCAGTTCACTGCTATTCTGTGACCCTGGAGTGCAGATGTGATCTCAAGCTGCTGCTGTTTTTCCCATTGGAGGTTGCTGGGTTCCGTTGTCCATGGGTGGAGGTAGGAGCCTTATTCCTAGGGCTTCTTAGGAGTTTTAGGGTCTTAGGCTGGGGGCTCAGACCTCCTCACCTTCAGAGGTACCTCCAAGTACAGGGCGAGTCAGGGACTCCAGTATCAGGGCCACCGCAGGCTCCCATGACTCCCTACGCCCAGCTCCATCCTACTTCTGGGCACCCCCTCCCCCCCACCAACGTGACACATACTTTTTTTGTGCCAACAGTGACAAGCTGCCTATATTGTTTACAAACCTTTAACCTTAGAATAGGGCTTGATCACCCCTCTTTCCCTGTTGCTGTGGTGACTAAAGCATAATTAGCAGAGGTGACATTGAGGGCCTCCTTGAAATCCACATACAACACTTGGTGGATTCCTGCAAGATCTGCAACCCCATTGCACTACAGTTTGAACCAGTTACGAGAGTCACCATCTTATAAAATTAATCTGGGCCACTGTGCTACTGTGGCGCCCCTGAGAGTCCAGTCGCCACAGAGGTACAGCACCTCAGCCAGAGGTGTGGTACCCCACTGTAAGGAGGGGGCACTACCTGGTACCCACACACCCGCATCCTACACCACACCACTGCAGGCCAGGGGATCTTGGTGGACCCTATTTAGGGAGGGCCCCATCTCAAACTGGAGGGCGAACTAGCTAATGGGTGTGGGTGGAGGAAGTAGAAAAGAGAAGGACACCCGAATGTAGTGAGAATGTGAGAAGAAATGTTGAGGGGACGTTAGGAGAGAGAGAAAAGAGATGTCTTGGGGACTGGAGCCACAGAGAGGCTTGTCCCAGGGCTGTGACGGAGGAGTCTGCTAGAGAGGGCAGATGGGAGAGAGAAAAGGTCCCAGGGGCACGGGAAGTGGGGAACCCACCCATGGTCCAGAATCCACACCGGAGTCGGGTGGAGGAACCGGGTTGCAGAGGGGACCGAACCCAGACTAGCGGGGAGACTTTAGGCCTCAACTAGCTAACCGAAGGCTGCAGTATCTGTATGTGCAGCAGTCAAATCCTCACACACTCCCTAAAAAGGTAGCTGCATTGGACCAAGGGGACAGTGAAGATCCCACCCGAGGCCGCTGGCTTGGGACACTGTGTGAGGTGCAGGGCAGAAGGAAGAGAGCCAGCACAGAGAGACAACCCTGAAAGGTACACCAGAAGGGGGTCCCCAGTAAAGTACAACCAATCTACATGAGAGTTGACTGGATCGCAGACCCGGAGGACGCATCACCTGGATGGCTGTTGTAACCTGAAGAACTGTGAGTAAAGTGTAAAGACTGCACCCTGCTGGGTCCTTAGTTAATTTTTTGCGTCCCCTGCCCTGTGCTACATTTTCTACCATCATCTAAGAGACTCAAGAACTGCCCTGGGGCCCCGCTCTACCCGTGGGCAGCTGAACTATCTTTGCCGCGTCACCAACCGCCCCAGTGGACCTGAACCGCAGCGTCGGCCATCCATTGCTGAACACCACGGGTGGCGTCACGTTTCAATCTCTTATAAAATATCCCCCACTTTTAATGATACGGCCAGGGCCACAGAGCCAGGTCACTGCAACTTGACATCCCCAAAGAACTACCTGGCCCGATTCTAAGTACCCCAATCCTTGTCCAATATCGTAACTATTAACTCAATGTACTAAATCAACAACCCAACACATGGCGTTGAAGACTCCTACTCCTACGAGACCGGGAAACTCCTCACAACGACAACAACAGATGGAGATACCATCCTCTCACGTTCAATCTCCAATGCTTTTGGAGGATCTTTTAACGTCTATGCAAAATACATTTACACTCTCGGCTGCAGTAGATAATTTTACGCAGCAGTTAAAAGATATCACTTAACGTACTAGTGACCTGGAGTGCCGGATGAATGATGCCATTGCAACTGACAAAGAACAATTTCAAGATGAGGATGCTAGACTTGAATACCTTGAGCTGAAGTGTGAAGACATGGAAAACCGTTCGTGGAGAGGGAATATAATAATACGAGCACTCCCTGAACAGGTTGAAGACCTTACTGAAACAGCCTCTAGGTTATTTGGCGCCCTTCTTCCTCAAGCGGATCCCAACCTCCTTTGCATAACAAGAATTCACAGGGCTCTGGGTAAACCTAGATTCGACACGCTACTTCAGAACGTCATTCTGAAACTACACCACGAAGAGGCGAGAGATCTTATTCTTAATGCAGCCCGCAACAAACCCACCCTGCCTGGGAGAACCAGAAACAGTCTCCCTATATCCAGATATTTTCCCGGCCACACTCATGAGGAAAAGGGCGATGAATGATGCTACTACAGCGCTGGCAAAGGCAATGTTAAATATAGGTGGGGCTTTCCTCACGCCCTGCTCTTCCCTTACAACAATGCATCCTACTCGCTCAGAAATCAGGAAGAGGACCAAAAGGCCCTAGAGAAGGCAGACATCCCATTTCAAGAATTTGCAGCTCTACTGCAGAGGCTATGACCCAGACAAGAGTGGAGAGAGGTCCATTGCAAAAGGAACTCCTCCTCACAATCCTTCCGAAACCACATCCCCTAACCCCCACCACTGGGATATCTAATCTACTGACACCCATTTTCCACTCTCTACAACATGGTTAGGAGGTTGACTATTCCATATGTTCCTTTTCATTACAATTTGCAACACCTTTCTTTTGTATTTCTATGACCTTTCCTCTAAGTTCTGATGAGTCTTTGTGCCCTTTGAGTAAACATGTTTCTCCACTTAGGACTGATATTTTCTGCGGTCCCGCTGTTAGTGGACTGAGAACCTTTAGTTCACACACAGGTTAACTGTTATTTCAGTAATTGTTGTTTTCTTTGCCCTCCCCCAACTCCAACCCCTACCCCACTTTCCACTATAAGGGGTGAGCCACTGTAGTACATACCACAGGATTACCGCACAAATATCATGCGACACCATGATAAACTCATCACAGTAAGCATTTCAATATCCTGTAAAAATGTATAAAGTCTTTTCACATAATGTAAGGGGATTCAACTCCCTAATGAAAAGAACTCGCGCCTTTGTTGAGTATTCTAAACATTCCCCTGACATCTTGTTTCTTCAGGAAACACATTTTTCGGGCACTTCACACCCCCACTATTTCCACAAGTCCTACACAAGATACTATTTAGCCTCCCATACAAAAAAGACGAGAGCAGTGGCAGTTTTTCTTCACAATTCCCTCCCATTTCAATTTGAAAATATGGTATCAGAGCCAGAAGGATGATATATTGTCATATGGGGAACATTACAAGCCCAGAAAATATGCCTCATCAACAGCTACGCCTACCCGTCACAGCAACTCAAAACTATCAAAACAATAGCGGCGTTACTACGAACTATCTCATATGACATCATACTGTAGGAGGTGGACTTCAACCTAACTATTGATGCCACCCTAGACAGCTCTACTGGACAACTTTCTAATACAGATTAAAAAACATGCTCTATTTAAATCGAATCATCTGGTAGATTCCTGGGAAGAGACGCACAGCTGTATCAGAGGCTATACCTATTTCTCTCCCACACATTGCTTTTACTCCAGAGTAGACTGGTTATTGACCAATTCTGAGAATCTCCTCTCACTACTCTACTCCAGACACATACCGTCATCTTGGTCGGACCACGACTGTGTTCTGTCTGTCTTTAAACTAAATGTTGAAACCTCATTACTTTATAGGTAGTTAACCAATAAAGTTCCTTCTTATGAATTTCCAAACCAGACTACAAATCGAACAGGAACTGAAGTCCTTTTTAGCTACGAACAATACACCGGACTCATCCATAGGTAATATTTGGATGGCCCACAAAAAATGTATCACCGGGATCCTCATTGGGGTAGTATCAAAGAAAAAAAGAGACAGCTTACCCAGCAGTTACTTGAAGATGAACTAGAAAAACTAGAACAGGCTAATCAATTGCATCTGTCTCTATCTCACCAAAAAAATACATGACATTAAACTACAATTAAAAACACTTTTAACTTACCACACCGAAAGGGCCATCAGATGGACCCAAGCGACTTTTTTATAAATTCTCTAACAAGAAGGATATGTTACTAACCCGTAAACTCAGAGACAAAGCCCGGCTGAACGTGATATTTTCAATTAGGGATGAACAAATGGCTATCACTTCCGACCCTAACAAAATTTCCATAACTTTTATCAACACCTATATGATGATAATATTACCCTCTCTAAACAAAAACTGGACAAATTTCTGGGCACACTTCATCTGCCATCTCTAACCCCAGCGTACACATCTACTCTACATGCCCCATTTACCATAGAAGAAATTACGTCGACCATTAACTGCCTCAAGTTAAGCAAGGTACCAGGTCCTGATGGACTCATGACTTTGTACTACAAGAAATTTCAAGAGGTTTTAGTGAATCATGTCCATGGCAAAAGCATTCTGCAGAGCCAAGCCATGCCGCAAGAATTTTATACCAGACACATCTGAATGATCCCAAAACCTAGGACGAGACCCTGCTTGTTAAAAATGACCAGCCGATCTGGCTATTGAATGTGAATTTAAAAATTTTATATCCATTATAGGCAACAGGATAAACTCCTGCCTCCCTAGCCTTACACATAGCGACCAAGTTAGCTTAATTTTGTCACGACAAAATTATTTATTAAGTTATTTGGCCCTATCTATTCCATCTCTTACACAGCTTTGGGGTACCAGAACAATTAATAACATCACTTCAATTTCTCTACCATAGATCACTAGCTTTCTTAAAATTTCCATCTTCACACCCGAACACATTTTGATTAAACATGGTACCAGACAGGGGTGTCTCTTATCACCGGCACTGTTCGCAATGGTAATGGAACCCCTGGCCCAAGAAATTCGATCTCACCCAGATATCTCAGGTCCAAAAATTGGGGAATATACACGTAAAGTCAGCTTGTTCGCAGACGACCTCCTACTGGCCCTAACCAACCCACACATTTTATTACCGAACCTGCTACAAACACTCAAACAGTTTGAAAACATATCCGGCCTGAAAATCAATGTAGACAAATCGGAGGTCCTGTTCATCCACACCCTTAAAAAAGATCAAGATTGGATATTATCTAACTTCAACTATTAATGTAAAGAGAATTATATCTCATATCTCAGTATTAATGTCACTACAACAACCACCACTTTATACAAATATAACTATAGCCCAATGCTACAGAAGCTAGATCAAAACATGAACAAATGGTCTACACCTTCGCTCTCCCTTTTAGGTAGGGCACACTCGGTTAAAATAGTCACTTTACCTCAATTTTTATACCTTTATCATTCACTCCCACTTTCAATTCCGACATTCGTTTTTACTCCAAAATATCCCACTTCATCTGGAATAATAAAAAACCCTGTATTGCTCTACAAACCCTGCTCCGTCATAAGACAAAGGGGGGCATTTCACTCCCAAACTTCGCGCATTACTGTAAGCAGCTCAAATTGTGCAATTAGCAGCAATTAATGCAAAACACAACACTTCACTTTGGGTTCACTTAGAAAATTCTCAACTAGCCCCTTATTCTTTGAATAGCTTACTATGGGCAACTGGGACTCTACCCACCAACCTCAAACCATGCTCACCCTATTCTTATCATTCTTTACACCTTTAAGAGATCCGCTAGATTTCAATATGCTCTGCAGTTACAGCCATCCCCCCTTTTAGAACTGTTAGAAAACCCAATGTTTCCGCCTGGAATTGCATCTAAAAATCATGTAAGGTTGAAACAATGAAACATAACTAGACTCCAGAACATTTCCATACACTCTAAACCAGGGGTGGGCAATTACTCATTAAAACTAAAAACAAGAGGTATGGTGAATCGGCCACCGAACCTGGCAGCTCCACAGCGCCTCCCGTTAAACCTACGTCAGTCAGAGGATAAAGAAGGGCTGCAGCTGCCCTGTCAGTGCTGGTTTATTATGGCACCTCTCAGTTAGTGTGGTATACGCCTTCTGATCTGCGACCACAAGCACATATAATAACCTCAACCCTGTCATTGATAGAGACCCTGATTAACCCCAAGCACTAGATGCTGCCACCAGCTCCTCGTTTAATATAAGTCCGGTCCGTGGTCGGGCTTATATTGGGTCAGAAACCAACCCAGGTAGTGTTAAATGAGCACATGGACGTGGGAATGCTTGATCAAGATAAAAAGAGTAACTCAAGATTAAATTTATATATTTAGTAGTGATGAGCGAGCATGCTCGCCACTACTCGGTACTCGCACGAGTATCACTGTACTCGGGCTACTCGGCGAGCACCGAGTAATCTCACGATACTCGTGCTGTGCTTGTGGTCGTCATCTCTGCATGTTGGCGCTCTTTTGAGAGCCAGCCCACATGCAGGGATTGGCTGGCAGACCACTGCAATGCCACAGCCCTGTTAGTTGTGGCATTGCAGTGATTTGCCGGCCTGCACAGCGTGACCGAGCCTGTATAAGACCCGGCCGCGCTGTGCTCTGCACACAGGCATCCAGACAGTGAGTGTAGGGACAGTGTCTGCTGCTGCTTAGGGACAGATTTGCGGCCCTCATAGGTAGATCCGGAGCAGGGCTGCAAACTGCTGCTGAGTCTGAACACAACAGTCCTTCTCAGGACTAATCTAGGAGGATATAGGCAGGGTGATACAGATCGGAATCCAAGCTTTTCTGTGACCATAACAGTCACCTGTTGAATTTACTACCTTGATCCAGGTTAGGGACTAAAATCCAAATCTCCTGTGACCATTACAGTCACCAGACTGGTGTACTTACTACCTTGATACAGGTTAGGGACTAAAATCCTAATCTCCTGTGACCATTACATTCACCAGACTGGTGTACTTACTACCTTGATACAGGTTAGGGACTAAAATCCTAATCTCCTGTGACCATTACAGTCACCAGACTGGTGTACTTACTACCTTGATACAGGTTAGGGACTAAAATCCTAATCTCCTGTGACCATTACAGTCACCAGACTGGTGTACTTACTACCTTGATACAGGTTAGGACTAAAATCCTACTCTCCTGTGACCAATTACAGTCACCAGACTGGTGTACTTACTACCTTAATACAGGTTAGGGACTAAAATCCTATCTCCTGTGACCATTACAGTCACCAGACTGGTGTACTTACTACCTTGATACAGGTTAGGGACTAAAATCCTAATCTCCTGTGACCATTACAGTCACCAGACTGGTGTACTTACTACTTAATACAGGTTAGGGACTAAAATCCTACATCTCCTGTGTGAACTAGATTACAGTCACCAGACTGGTGTACTTACTACCTTGATACAGGTTAGGGACTATAAATCCTAATCTCCTGTGACCATTACAGTCACCAGACTGGTGTTACTTACTACCTTATACAGGTTAGGGACTAAAATCCTATCTCCTGTGACCATTACAGTCACCAGACTGGTGTACTTACTACCTTGATACAGGTTAGGGACTAAAATCCTACTCTCCTGTGACCATTACAGTCACCAGACTGGTGTACTTACTACCTTGATACAGGTTAGGGACTAAAATCCTACTCTCCTGTGACCATTACAGTCACCAGACTGGTGTACTTACTACCTTGATACAGGTTAGGGACTAAAATCCTATCTCCTGTGACATTACAGTCACCAGACTGGTGTACTTACTACCTTGATACAGGTTAGGGACTAAATATCCTACTCTCCTGTGACCATTACAGTCACCAGACTGGTGTACTTACTACCTTGATACAGGTTAGGGACTAAAATCCTAATCTCCTGTGACCATTACAGTCACCAGACTGGTGTACTTACTACCTTGATACAGGTTAGGGACTAAAATCCTACTCTCCTGTGACCATTACAGTCACCAGACTGGTGTACTTACTACCTTGATACAGGTTAGGGACTAAAATCCTACTCTCCTGTGACCATTACAGTCACCAGACTGGTGTACTTAACTACCTTGATACAGGTTAGGGGACTAAAATACTAATCTCCTGTGACCATTACAGTCACCAGACTGGTGTACTTACTACCTTGATACAGGTTAGGGACTATAAATCCTATCTCCTGTGACCATTACAGTCACCAGACTGGTGTACTTACTACCTTAATACAGGTTAGGGACTAAAATCCTATCTCCTGTGACCATTACAGTCACCAGACTGGTGTACTTACTACCTTGATACAGGTTAGGGACTAAAATCCTAATCTCCTGTGACCATTACAGTCACCAGACTGGTGTACTTACTACCTTATACAGGTTAGGGACTAAAATCCTACTCTCCTGTGACATTACAGTCACCAGACTGGTGTACTTACTACCTTAATACAGGTTAGGGACTAAAATCCTAATCTCCTGTGACCATTACAGTCACCAGACTGGTGTACTTACTACCTTGATACAGGTTAGGGACTAAAATCCTAATCTCCTGTGACCATTACAGTCACCAGACTGGTGTACTTACTACCTTAATACAGGTTAGGGACTAAAATCCTACTCTCCTGTGACTTACAGTCACCAGACTGGTGTACTTACTACCTTGATACAGGTTAGGGAACTAAAATCCTAATCTCCTGTGACCATTACAGTCACCAGACTGGTGTACTTACTACCTTAATACAGGTTAGGGACTAAAATCCTACTCTCCTGTGACTATTACAGTCACCAGACTGGTGTACTTACTACCTTGATACAGGTTAGGACTAAAATCCTACTCTCCTGTGACCATTACAGTCACCAGACTGGTGTACTTACTACCTTGATACAGGTTAGGGACTAAAATCCTATCTCCTGTGACCATTACAGTCACCAGACTGGTGTACTTACTACCTTGATACAGGTTAGGGACTAAAATCCTACTCTCCTGTGACTATTACAGTCACCAGACTGGTGTACTTACTACCTTGATACAGGTTAGGGACTAAAATCCTAATCTCCTGTGACCATTACAGTCACCAGACTGGTGTACTTACTACCTTGATACAGGTTAGGGACTAAAATCCTACTCTCCTGTGACCATTACAGTCACCAGACTGGTGTACTTACTACCTTGATACAGGTTAGGGACTAAAATCCTAATCTCCTGTGACATTACAGTCACCAGACTGGTGTACTTACTACCTTATACAGGTTAGGGACTAAAATCCTAATCTCCTGTGACCATTACAGTCACCAGACTGGTGTACTTACTACCTTGATACAGGTTAGGGACTAAAATCCTACTCTCCTGTGACCATTACAGTCACCAGACTGGTGTACTTACTACCTGAATACAGTTAGGGACTAAAATCCTATCTCCTGTGACATTACAGTCACCAGACTGGTGTACTTACTACCTTAATACAGTTAGGACTAAAATCCTATCTCCTGTGACCATTACATCACCAGACTGGTGTACTTACTACCTTGATACAGGTTAGGACTAAAATCCTACTCTCCTGTGACCATTACAGTCACCAGACTGGTGTACTTACTACCTTATACAGGTTAGGGACTAAAACCTACTCTCCTGTGACATTACAGTCACCAACTGGTGTACTACTACCTTGATACAGTTAGGACTAAAATCCATCTCCTGTGACCATTACAGTCACCAGACTGGTGTACTTACTACCTTGATACAGGTTAGGACTAAAATCCTACTCTCCTTGACATTACATCACCAGACTGGTGTACTTACTACCTTGATACAGTTAGGACTAAATCCTATCTCCTGTGACATTACATTCACCAGACTGGTGTACTTAACCTGATACAGGTTAGGGACTAAAATCCTAATCTCCTGTGACCATTACAGTCACCAGACTGTGTACTTACTACCTTATACAGGTTAGGACTAAAATCCTACTCTCCTTGACCATTACAGTCACCAGACTGTGTACTTACTACCTTAATACAGGTTAGGACTAAAATCCTACTCTCCTGTACCATTACATCACCAGACTGGTGTACTTAACCTTGATACAGGTTAGGACTAAAATCCTATCTCCTGTGACCATTACAGTCACCAGACTGGTGTACTTACTACCTTATACAGGTTAGGGACTAAAATCCTACTCTCCTGTGACCATTACAGTCACCAACTGGTGTACTTACTACCTTAATACAGTTAGGGACTAAATCCTACTCTCCTGTGACCATTACAGTCACCAACTGGTGTACTTACTACCTTGATACAGGTTAGGGACTAAAATCCTAATCTCCTGTGACCATTACAGTCACCAGACTGGTGTACTTACACCTTAATACAGGTTAGGGACTAAAATCCTACTCTCCTGTGACATTACAGTCACCAGACTGGTGTACTACTACCTTATACAGTTAGGACTAAAATCCTAATCTCCTGTGACCATTACAGTCACCAGACTGGTGTACTTACTACCTTATACAGGTTAGGACTAAAACTAATCTCCTGTGACATTACAGTCACCAGATGGTGTACTTACTACCTTATACAGGTTAGGGACTAAATCCTACTCTCCTGTGACATTACAGTCACCAGACTGTGTTTTACTACCTTGATACAGGTTAGGGACTAAAATCCTATCTCCTGTGACCATTACAGTCACCAGACTGGTGTACTTACACCTTGAACAGTTAGGACTAAATCCTATCTCCTGTGACATTACAGTCACCAGACTGGTGTACTTACTACCTTGATACAGGTTAGGGACTAAATCCTACTCTCCTGTGACCATTACATTCACAGACTGGTGTATTACTACCTTGATACAGGTTAGGGACTAAAATCCTATCTCCTGTGACCATTACAGTCACCAGACTGGTGACTTACTACCTTATACAGGTTAGGGACTAAAATCCTACTCTCCGTGACCATTACAGTCACCAGACTGGTGTACTTACTACCTTATACAGGTTAGGGACTAAAATCCTAATCTCCTGTGACCATTACAGTCACCAACTGGTGTACTTACTACCTTATACAGGTAGGGACTAAAATCCTATCTCCTGTGACCATTACATCACCAACTGGTGTACTTACTACCTTATACAGGTTAGGACTAAAATCCTAATCTCCTGTGACATTACAGTCACCAGACTGGTGTACTTACTACCTTAATACAGTTAGGGACTAAAATCCTAATCTCCTGTGACCATACAGTCACCAACTGTGTACTTACTACTTGATACAGGTTAGGGACTAAAATCCTACTCTCCTGTGACCATTACATTCACCAGACTGGTGTACTTACTACCTTATACAGGTTAGGGACTAAAATCCTAATCTCCTGTGACCATTACAGTCACCAGACTGGTGTACTTACTACCTTAATACAGGTTAGGGACTAAAATCCTAATCTCCTGTGACCATTACAGTCACCAGACTGGTGTACTTACTACCTTGATACAGGTTAGGGACTAAAATCCTACTCTCCTGTGACCATTACATCACCAGACTGGTGTACTTACTACCTTGATACAGGTTAGGGACTAAAATCCTAATCTCCTGTGACCATTACAGTCACCAGACTGGTGTACTTACTACCTTAATACAGGTTAGGGACTAAAATCCTACTCTCCTGTGACCATTACAGTCACCAGACTGGTGTACTTACTACCTTAATACAGGTTAGGGACTAAAATCCTAACTCTCTGTGACCATTACATTCACCAGACTGGTGTACTTACTACCTTGATACAGGTTAGGGACTAAAATCCTACTCTCCTGTGACCATTACAGTCACCAGACTGGTGTACTTACTACCTTAATACAGGTTAGGGACTAAAATCCTAATCTCGTGACCATTACAGTCACCAGACTGGTGTACTTACTACCTTAATACAGGTTAGGGACTAAAATCCTATCTCCTGTGACCATTACAGTCACCAGACTGGTGTATATTACTACCTTAATACAGGTTAGGGACTAAAATCCTATCTCCTGTGACATTACATCACCAGACTGGTGTACTTACTACCTTGATACAGGTTAGGGACTAAAAATCCTAATCTCCTGTGACCATTACAGTCACCAGACTGGTGTACTTACTACCTTAATACAGGTTAGGGACTAAATCCTAATCTCCTGTGACCATTACAGTCACCAGACTGGTGTACTTACTACCTTATACAGGTTAGGGACTAAAATCCTACTCTCCTGTGACCATTACATCACCAGACTGGTGTACTTTACTACCTTGATACAGGTTAGGGACTAAAATCCTACTCTCCTGTGACTCATTACATCACCAGCTGTGTACTTACTACCTTTATCAGGTTAGGGACTTTTTTTTTTTTTTTTTTTTTTTTTTTTTTTTTTTTTTTTTTTTTTTTTTTTTTTTTTTTTTTTTTTTTTTTTTTTTTTTTTTTTTTTTTTTTTTTTTTTTTTTTTTTTTTTTTTTTTTTTTTTTTTTTTTTTTTTTTTTTTTTTTTTTTTTTTTTTTTTTTTTTTTTTTTTTTTTTTTTTTTTTTTTTTTTTTTTTTTTTTTTTTTTTTTTTTTTTTTTTTTTTTTTTTTTTTTTTTTACTACTTAAACAGGTTAGGGACTAAAATCCTATCTCCTGTGTACATTACAGTCACCAGACTGGTGTACTTACTACCTTGATACAGGTTAGGGACTAAAATCTAACTCTGTGTACATTACAGTCACCAGACTGGTGTACTTACTACCTTAATACAGGTTAGGGACTAAAATCCTAATCTCCTGTGACCATTACAGTCACCAGACTGGTGTACTTACTACCTTGATACAGGTTAGGGACTAAAATCCTACTCTCCTGTGACCATTACATTCACCAGACTGGTGTACTTACTACCTTAATACAGGTTAGGGACTAAAATCCTAATCTCCTGTGACCATTACAGTCACCAGACTGGTGTACTTACTACCTTAATACAGGTTAGGGACTAAAATCCTACTCTCCTGTGACCATTACAGTCACCAGACTGGTGTATTTACTACCTTAATACAGGTTAGGGACTAAAATCCTACTCTCCTGTGACCATTACATTCACCAGACTGGTGTACTTACTACCTTGATACAGGTTAGGGACTAAAATCCTAATCTCCTGTGACCATTACAGTCACCAGACTGGTGTACTTACTACCTTAATACAGGTTAGGGACTAAAATCCTAATCTCCTGTGACCATTACAGTCACCAGACTGGTGTACTTACTACCTTAATACAGGTTAGGGACTAAAATCCTAATCTCCTGTGACCATTACAGTCACCAGACTGGTGTACTTACTACCTTGATACAGGTTAGGGACTAAAATCCTACTCTCCTGTGACCATTACATTCACCAGACTGGTGTACTTACTACCTTGATACAGGTTAGGGACTAAAATCCTAATCTCCTGTGACCATTACAGTCACCAGACTGGTGTACTTACTACCTTAATACAGGTTAGGGACTAAAATCCTACTCTCCTGTGACCATTACAGTCACCAGACTGGTGTATTTACTACCTTAATACAGGTTAGGGACTAAAATCCTACTCTCCTGTGACCATTACAGTCACCAGACTGGTGTACTTACTACCTTGATACAGGTTAGGGACTAAAATCCTACTCTCCTGTGACTATTATGGCCCCTTTACACGCAGCTACAGGTGACAGGTTTTCCACAGGTAACTTACTGGTTGCAGTGAAATCATGGAGACATAGTTCCATTTGTACACAGCACCAAGATAGAACTATGGCTCCATGATTTCACTGCAACCAGTAAGTTACCTGTGGAAAACCTGTCACCTATAGCTGCGTGTAAAGGGGCCATTACAGTCACCAGACTGGTGTACTTACTACCTTGATACAGGTTAGGGACTAAAATCCTCATCTCCTGTGACCATTACAGTCACCAGACTGTTGTCGCTGTATACAAGCAAAATGCGCAAGGGCGTTGGCAAGGGACAAGGAAGTGATCGTGATGGTGGTGCAGGCAGAGGCCGAGGTCATGTGCAAGCACTAATTTCGTAACAAGAAAGGGGCACATCTACTCGCTCACACGTCCTGTCCAAAATTCTTGGGGCCCGCTGCAGTACACCGCTCTTGAACCAACACCAGTGTCAACAGGTTGTTACTTGGATAGCGGATAATGCTTCAAGTCAGATTGGCACCTCCACAAACACCCTGTCTTCCACACGGTCAAGTGTCAGTAGCCGTGATACTGCACCGCGCATTTCCCAACCTGATCCTCCTTCCTACCACCAGGCCGAGTACACGTCCACAGACATTACTGATCCCACACTTGGACACTCGGAAGTCCAGAAGTGTGTACCCATGGGTGAGTGGAGGTACATGGCAAATTCCCTTAACAAAATTTAAATTCAGTTGTCATTTGTTGGTGGTGTGGTGAAGTCTGGCCCAATCCAACCCTTGTTCATTTTGATCAGAGTCAGCCTGTCAGCATTTTCAGTTGACAGGCGGGTGCGTTTATCAGTAATGATTCCACCTGCGGCTCTGAAAACACGCTCTGACAAAACGCTAGCGGCAGGGCAGGCCAGGACTTCCAAGGCATAGAGAGCCAATTCATGCCACGTGTCCAGCTTGGAGACACAATAATTGTAAGGCACAGAGGAATCTAGCAGTACAGTTGTTTGATCTGCAAGGTACTCCTTCAGCATCTGGCCAAACTTAGCATTTCTTGTGGCACTACCCTTCACCTCAGGGGCTGTGGTACGTGAGGGGCTGAGAAATCTGTCCCACATCGTAAAGACTGTTCCCCTACCTCTGTCGGATTGGACTTGTGCCCCTCTCGGCCGTACGCCTTGGTTGTCCACCGATTCCTGACCTATGCCGCTAGCGTTTTGTGAGGGGAATGATTTGCCTACTTCCGTGACTATGGCCTTCTGGAAATGCTGCATTTTGGCTGACCACTCCGCCTCAGGAATGAGAGACATAAAGTTCTCCTTGTAGCGTGGGTCTAACAGTGTTGCCAACCAGTACTGATTGTCGGCCAAGATGTTGTGAACGCGAGGGTCACGAGCCAGGCAGCTTACCATAAAGTCAGCCATGTGCGCCAGACTCTTAACAGCCATCACTTCAGTATCCAGACCAACACGATGACTGAGCATGCTGTCCTCCTCCTCCTCTTCCTCCTCATCTCCACTGTCCTCTGGCCAGCCACGCAGAATCGTTGGTATGACTGGTGTGCATGTCATATCCTCAATTTGGCCAGAGAGTTGCTCCATGTCTTCATCCTCCTCCTCCTCGTCATAGTCCTCCACTGCACATTGTGATGAGATGAGGCTGGGCTGTGTGTTTTCACCCACACCCACTACTGTTTCTTGCTCCAAGTCATCGCGCTCGGCCTGCAATGCATCCTCTTTGTTTTTCAGCAGAGACCGTTTTAGAAGGCAGAGTAGTGGTATGGTGACGCTAATAATGGCGTCATCGCCGCTCACCATCTTGGTGGAGTCCTCAAAGTTTTGGAGGACGGTACATAGGTCGGACATCCATCTCCACTCCTCAGGTGTTATGTGTGGAGTTTGACCCATTTCCCGACGGCTTAGGTGATGCAGGTAGTCCACAACTGCCCTCTTCAGCTCACATATCCTGACCAACATGTGCAGAGTTGAATTCCAACGCGTGGGGACATCACACACCAGTCTGTGGGCCAGAAGACGCAAACGGCGCTGAAAGACGGCAAGGCCGGCTGAAGCAGCAGGTGACTTGCGAAAATGTGCAGACAGACGAACTTTTACCAGCTGTTCAGACAGCTCTGGGTATGACTTTAGAAACCTCTGAACCACCAGGTTGAGCACATAGCCCACGCTAGGAACATGCGTCAGCTGGCCTCGCCTCAAAGCTGCCACCAGGTTCCGGACATTGTCACACACGACCTTTCCTGGCTTTAGGTTCAGAGGTGTGAGCCAGTGATCTGCCTGCTGTTTCAGAGCTGTCAACACCTCTTCTGCATTGTGGGGTTTGTTACCTATGCAGACTAGCTTCAGCACAGCCTGTTGCCGCTTCGCAGAGGCAGTGCTGCAGTGCTTCCAGCTTGGGACTGGTGTGGAGGGTACAGTGGATGAGGATGAGGAGGAGGAGGAGGCTGAAGAGCATGACATTCCGGAGCTGTAGAGTGTCGGTGAAACCCTGACAGAGGTAGGGCCTGCTATCCTTGCTGTGGGAAGGACGTGTTCTGTCCCTCGCTCAGACTGTGTCCCAGCCTCCACAATATTAACCCAGTGTTTTGTCAAGGAGATGTAGCGGCCTTGCCCACAAGCACTTTCCACGTGTCTGTGGTTAGATGGACTTTGGCTGAAACAGCATTGTTCAGGGCACGTGTGATGCTGTTGGACACGTGGTTATGCAATGCGGGGACGGCACATCTGGAGAAATAGTGGCAGCTGGGGACCGAGTAACGTGGGACAGCAGCCGCCATCAGGTCGCGGAATGCTTCCGTCTCCACCAGCCAGAAAGGCAACATTTCTAGCGCTGTGAGTTGCGAAATGTGATAATTCAGGACTGTGGCATGTGGGGCGTTGGCAGCGTATTTGCGCCTGCGTTCAAAGGTTTGCTGAATGGATAATTGAATGCTGCGCTGGGACAAGGACGTGCTTGATGGTGGGGTTATTTGTGCATGGGCAACTTCAGGTGCAGGGCCGGAGGCTTGTTCGCGGCCAGCATGTACAGGGGGTTGGCTCGCACGCACAACACGCGAAGACGTAGCAGTGACATCAGCAAGCACCGCTCCTCGACTCTGTTGTACTTCCCATAAAGTCGGGTGCTTGGCTGACATGTGCCTGATCATGCTGGTGGTGGTCAGGCTGCTAGTTTTCGTACCCCTGCTGCTGCTGGCATGGCAGGTGTTGCAAATGGCCTTTTTAGAGTCATCTGGAGCCAACTTAAAAAACTGCCAGACTCGGGAAGACCTAACATTTGCACAGGCACCTTGTGTCGTGTTGTTGTTTCGGGGAACGGTTACCTGCCTTCTGCCTGCGGACTCGACCCTGCTTCGTACTCCCTGTTGGGATGCTACGCCTCCCTCTCCCTGTGCACTGCTGTCCTCGTTCTGCATATCCTCCTGCCAGGTTGGGTCAGCTACTGGATCATCCACCACGTCGTCTTCCTCTTCCTTGGCTAATCGCTGGACTGCTCCTCCTTCTCCTCATGTGCCACCATGATGACCGTTACAATAGTTAGGCTGTTGTTTCAGGTATAACCGCAGTGGTAAATTTTTACGCCCATTCTTTTTGAATGGGCATTACAACGACAGGATACCCGCTCCTTTTCAATGGGAAAAATGTTTTGAGGCCCTCATGCACGTCTTTATCCAGGGACAATGTGGAGCCTCCCAATTTTTGGCTGCCCTGGCCAAAGGGCTATACTACAATACACCCACTTCAGGTTTACAGGCCCTCCTGCACGTCTCTATCCAGAGACAATGTGGAGCCTCCCAATTTTTGGCTGCCCTGGCCAAAGGGCTATACTACAATACACCCACTTCAGGTTTACAGGCCCTCCTGCACGTCTCTATCCAGGGACAATGTGGAGCCTCCCAATTTTTGGCTGCCCTGGCCAAAGGGCTATACTACAATACACCCACTTCAGGTTTACAGGCCCTCCTGCACGTCTCTATCCAGGGACAATGTGGAGCCTCCCAATTTTTGGCTGCCCTGGCCAAAGGGCTATACTACAATACACCCACTTCAGGTTTACAGGCCCTCCTGCACGTCTCTATCCAGGGACAATGTGGAGCCTCCCAATTTATGGCTGCCCTGGCCAAGGGGCTATACTACAATACACCCACTTAAGGTTTACAGGCCCTTATGCATGTCTCTATCCAGGGACAATATGGAGCCTCCTAATTTTTGGCTGCCCTGTCAAAGGGCTATACTACAATACACCCACTTCCTTACAATGGGCACTTCAGGGTTACAGGCCCTCATGCACGTCTCTATCCAGGGGCATTGGTGAACCTCCCAATTTTGGACTGCCCTGGCAAAGAAAAATACTACAATAGACCCAGTTCCTCAAAATGGGCACATTATGTCAAGAGGCCTTCATGTACGTCTCTTCTCAGGGACATCGGAGTGCCGCACAATGTTTTCACGTAAAATCTTTCATGTAATCACAAAAAGTAACATACACCAGCTGTATCTCACTATTGGGTATGTGCCCTTAACATTTCCACCCTGAATATTCATTTTGGTGTCATTTTGGAAGGTTTTCTGGTGACTCCGTAAAATTGGACAAGATTGTTCACAGCTGTGACTTTTGAGTGAGAAATGCTTCCAGGGGTCTTCCCCATCGTGTTGCCATGTCATTTCAGCACTCTTCTGAGACTTTTGTGACATTTTTAGGGTTTCTACATGGTGCCGGCAGTCATTTCATAAAAATACTCGGGTCTCCCATAGGATAACATTGGGCTCGGTACTCGGGCCGAGTACACGAGTATCTCGGGATGCTCGGCCCGAGCTTCGAGCACCCGAGCATTTTAGTACTCGCTCATCACTAATATTTAGTCACCCTATTGGTACACTAGATATATTTCCAGTTATTATTAAGATGTTACAAATATTACAGACAGTTATGCAAATAGAAGGATAAATGGAATACACAGAATTACACACACATGTGATCATGGGATATTAAAAATTTGGTTTCCATCTCCAGGTGTCTTTGTGCCCGAATGTCAGGGTCGATGGCAATCCTCTGAATCCTCACATGTAGCGAATGAGGAAGAGAGTTTTTAATGTGTTTGGAATGGCTACTGGTATAATGCAGTAGGCTGTTTCTATCAGTTGGTTTTGTGAAAAGATCAACCGTCAGATTACCATAAGGTCCTAATTGTACCAGGGTATCAAGTAAACTAATTCTCTCAGTATTATGTTGTATGGTAAAAGTTAAACCACCACTCTTCAGTTATAGAAGAGCACGTAATATAAAAGACAAACTAGTGAGGGCAGATTTGGGATCTTCAACCCTCCCTAAACAACGTTTCTTGGCCAATCCCAACCTAGGGAACTTTCCATGCCTACACTGTATGCAGTGTTCAAACCTAGTTTAGGGCATTACGTTCACACACCCTAGAACAGGGAAAACATTCCTCATTAGAGACTTCTTTACATGTGAGTCCACCTACGTGGTATATCTCCTGAAATGCCCAAGCGATCTCGGATATGTTGGTGAGACTACCCAGCACGCATGAAGTATTTTGGTGACACGCGAGCCTGCGCATGCGCTGTGTGTAGCCGACTCATATTGCGTGAAGTGCATCCTGGGCTGGGAGGAACTGTGCGGAATGCAGTAAGGATCTGTTTGCTTGTGAAGGATTTTTAAGGAATCAATATATCTGTAAGAAATGAAGAGAGAATTAGCACAAAGATAAAAAACAGTACTTTTATCATAAATTTCTCTTAAAATGACCCAGTTTATAACACTACAGTACAGTACCAATACAAAAGTAGAATTCAATGAAGGATATATGAGAACAAATATAATTAAGCATTATACCTGTCAATCAACTCAAGGGACATATACATGATAACATGTTCCAGAGGCCATCAAACCATGTAAAAACAGATAAAAAGCCAGTGCTCAAG
Source organism: Allobates femoralis (assembly GCA_033576535.1). Taxonomy (NCBI): domain Eukaryota; kingdom Metazoa; phylum Chordata; class Amphibia; order Anura; family Aromobatidae; genus Allobates; species Allobates femoralis. The sequence goes on from JARQOC010000004.1 coordinate 363,789,188, forward strand.
AGCCATGTAGCTCGAAACGCATATGGATTGATTCCTGTTATACATACCACCCCTCTTTATTGCTGTGTTATCTGAGATGCCCAATTTTTCATCACTTTTATTTTTAAAGGATTTCCAATAAATATTTTGTGAATTTTTAAGTACTCCAGTGTGTTGAGCAGGTTCCAATTCCAATTTCCTCAATTGCCTTCAACGCTGTGTGGGGACACCGTGCTCCTCCAGATTGGAACAGCATCTCAGTGGTAAGCTGAATTTTTTCTTATTATTCAAAGACAGATCAAAAAGGTTCCTTTTCATAAAAGAAACACATTTAGTCAGACAGGAAAAATAAATAAAATATTTGATATTATCTATTAAGGCCACCTGGCTCCAGAGTTTGGAGTCAGTATATCCAGAATGCTTCCCTTTCTTTCAACTTCCTAATTCTATTTCCGCCTCTACGGGCCTGGGGAACATATTCTATTACCTGGTATCTCAACTGTGAAATACTGTGGCCCATAGTGATGAAGGGGTGTGGAATGGGTAGTAGAGTGTTTTTACAGCAAATTGTCGATTTATGCTTGCTAATGCGGTCTCATATATGCTTGGTTGTCTCTCCAACATATCCAAAACCGCACAGGCACTTAATAAGGTAAACAACAAATGATGAACCACATGTGAAATAATCATGAATGGGGAATGAGCGGCCAGTCCTTGGATGTGTAAAGGTAATACCTTTGACGATGTTGGAGCTTTGCATACAACCAAGACAGGGAAAATTACCCTGTTTTGGCGTAGCAAGAAATCTGTGAGTAGGGATCAATTTCGATGATCCTACATCGGCCTTGATGAACTTATCTTTCAAGTTAGGGGCCTTCTTAAAGCAAAAAAGAGGTTGACTTTTGAATTCCTCAATGTTAGGGTAAGACTTGTTAAGGATAGGCCAATGTTCCATCACTACTTTTTTTATCAATGTCTGGAAAGGATGGTAGGTGCTCACAAAAGCCACGTGTGGGGAAGTTCTTTTAGTGTTGTTGCGTGATGCCCAAGGTTTAGCAAGAATTAAGGGATAGCCTCTGTTAACAAATTTAGTGGTCATTCTAGCAACTCTCATATGTTGCGAAAGGAGAAGTGATTCTTTGAAATGTTTAGGAAGATGCTATTCTTATCAGCCAGCTTTGTGTAGAGATCCACTGACAGTGAGCCGTCTGCATTAAATAGAACCAATGTGTCTAAAAAGTGTACCCATCTTATGTCATAGCGAATTGTGAATGTAAGACCAGCAATACAAGTATTGAGCTCATTAAACAATAAATTACGATCTTCTATGGTCCCTTTCTATACAATAAATGCATCATTGATGTACTTTTTCCATACAATCGCGTTGGCAATGATCAAGGGATTCTCATCGACAAAATTATTTTCAAAATGCGCCATGAAAATGTTAGCATGGGGGGGGGGCGCTACGTTAGAGCCTATAGTGGTCCCAGTACGCTGGATAAAAAACTGGTCCTGGAAAAGGAAAAAATTATTCTCCAGGACAACGGATGATACGTCCCGGCATAGTTAGCAGCTATTTACTATACTATGTCTTTTCTTTCTTTAGTGTAATAATTTTGCTCTTAATTTTTTTCCTGTTCCTTTCTATTGTTTATTGTGATGCATGTGATTTACAATATTGTATGATCTCTAGCCATCCAGCTGTTATTTGATTTATGAACATGATCTCTCTGTTTTTTCATTTTTCATTTAATTGCTCTATCTGAAGTAACGGCATATGATACACTCATAAGAATATTTTCTGAAAGTCTGTTCAATAAATTAATAAGACCTTCATTGGACACTTTTTCTTGAGCTTCATTCATTTTTTGGTGTGCCAGAATATCACAATTTGACATGTATGCTATTTTTCTGAGCAACCTCTCTATTTGTGAGCCAATCGTATCTAATTTCTCTACTGCTAAAGTGTCTGCTGTCTAGGTGCAATGCAGCAGGTGTGAAGTTGCCTGTGTTGTATCCTGTCTTTCTCACCTTCCCTCTTGTTGTTATTATTGCAGTGGTTGGGACTAGTGCTCCCGCCGGCCATTCCATGTTGAGGGCTAACATCAGGGCCAGTGAGGGACTAGGTATCCTGTTCGGCAACGGGTTGAAAGAACCCGTATAGGTACAATAGGAAGATAAGGGCACTGCAGGAGGTCACCTCTCCCCATTCCCTACGAGCAGGGCCCTCTGCTGTGTTTTTCCCCTCCGGTGTCTCCCTGTCTGTTGTTTTGTTTAGTGCACTGGACACCGTTGGTACGTGTGTCCCTGTCATGCACTCTTTCCGGACACTCCCTGTGTCCAGCATGATACTTATACAAGCAATAGCTGATTTTCCATCCTTTTGGAACCAATGCTGCACTCTCGAGACAACACATGCACCTCCTAGGACACCAAAATCAATCCATACTTGATCATTCTCAAGATTCTCTATTATCCTGCATTGTATATAATTACTGATATGGATTTGCTTACTTTGGTTTGTTCTTGGATCAACCAGAGTCACATCATGTCAATAGGCAGTCATTTTGGGAAAATCCCTTTACTTTTCTGGATAGTTTACAATTAGATGAAAATATATGGTAAAGATTTTAGATTAAACAACCAGAAAGACTTCATTTTTTTCTAGGTGTATGTTGTAAATTCACATACACTCTGGAGAGAGTTAAATTAAAATATCATAAACAATATGTTAAAGTGGATGCAATGTCCAAAGAAAGAGAGGAAGCAGCGATAGCAGTATTTCCTTTGAACAGAAAGTGCATGCCACTCCATTGATCACATGTGAAATACACACAAAGCTTGTCACCAAGATTTTATCCATCCTTGAAAAATGCACTTAAGGTGCAAACATAAGTAGGAGTCTGTTCTGATGTCTTATGATAAAGATAGTAATCTGGAGTTTTGTCCTGTCATTGGCTTTAGCCTCCGGCATAGTTTTCTGTATAGATAGATGAGTTTAAACAATAAATGGGAGCTCTAAATAGTGAGTTTCTCCTTAAAGTGGATATTTCAATATATTCATACATAGAAGAACATTGCCCCTGGGCTTGGAAACAGATTGGCTCCTAAAGCTCTTCACATCTGGGTGAATTGCAGACAATAATATTGATATTAGTGCAAAGTACAAAGAGTGAACCAGGATCCAGACAATTTACTATTACAAAACTATTCATTAACATTGTTCTTGTCTGACTTTTATATTAAAGAGATTGACCTGCGGGAAAATGTTTTTTTTGATAAAGGCAGATTAAAAAAATACAAAATGTTACCAATCCGCTTCCATTCTAAGGTTGGAGGCACACTTGAGTAAGGCATCGGATGCGAGAACATCCGATGCATTATGCTAATGACCCTCAGCACAGGCTCTGCTGTGAGTGTAAGCTGAGTGTCAAGCAACTGTGATCAGATCCAGCGATTGGATCACAGCTCAGGAAGAGAGGGAGAGATTAATCTCTCCATGTCAATTGCCTGACTAGGCGTATATCACGCTGCACCCTCATGTGTGTCAGTGCAATGCTATATTTCACTCGCACCCATAGACTTATTTGTGTGAGTTATCCGAGACTCGCAGACACTCACGACACGGAAATCTTGCAGGTCTGAGCTGCCTGATTGTCTAACATTGGTCCAAGTGTAATGCAAGGGTATCTCACATTCCACTTATGCGAGTTTGATGCTTGTGTGACATTACCCTTTATCCAATGCTACCCAGGTCCCCGCCTGTCTTTACTGTCTAGTTCCATCTTGATACATGAATCGGAGAAGTGTATATATCAAAGTGGTTGCTTTATTCTTTGACGTGTTTCGGAGTATATTCCTCACACTGTCATGGCAATAAATAGTTAATAATTTATATAAGTTTATTGAAGTCATTCAGAAATCTTCCAACAGCATGTTTATATGAATCCTTGCACTTTCCTCTAGTTATCTCTTCTCTTATCCTCTCCTTCTTCCTCTCCTCCTCTGGAATTTCTCTGTCTCAGATTCTATATAATGTTGTGATGTTCCAGTACAGAATGTACTAACCAAGGCTAAACTGAATTGCTAACTAACACATGAAATATGATTAAATGTTCTCTTCAGAATAAAATGCAACACCCCTTTAATATCTCTTTAAGGAGCCGTATAAAACTGGCTACCCCTCCCTTAATAAAGGTCCGTGTGATTAAGCTTTACTTTGACTTGTTATCAGCTTGGTTCTTACCGGTGGCGTGCATACACTTAGACAAAGCATCAATTTGGCGGCAGACACTTAAGAGGACAGCCAATCTGAAAGGTGTGAGGCCTACCATGACAATTCTTTCCTCAGAAAGCCAACCAACTTTGAAACACGTCGAAGAATAAAGCCACCACTTTGATATATACACTTCTCTGATTCATCTGTCCTTTGGCACTGAGGTTAGCATCCACATGTACATCAATTGTTTCTGATTGTTGCCAAGTGGTACACGTGACTTGTGGATTCTGCAGAAGCCATACATGTGATTTAAACTGGTCGCGTGTCACACAACCTGCCCAGGTGAGCGAATCCAATGAATCACCTCCAATCTGTTATAAAGCTAACACCCTATTTGTGCTCCTTTTGTATCCATAGTTCTGTTGCAATCACAAGTTAAGGTGAGTCCTGGCTGCAACCAGTAAATGGCTTAGCGGGCATTTCATTATTGTCAAGTTGAAACCAAGAATTGGAGACAGACAAGGTACCCAAGCAGTGACAGATCAGAGATATTGGTGAGAGGGGGCAAGTACTGCTAGTTTATTCGTTTTTAAAACAGACAAACCTTTGTCAAAAATAGTTAGAAAAAGGAATGTCAGCTCACTCAAATGCTGGTCCAAAGCACGGAAACTGGCAGTGCTGCGGGAAAAAACAATGGAAAAGGAATTGCAATGATTAAAGACACCCATCTGAAATGCGTTTGCTGTTAGATGTTCCCATATAGGACTTGTTACTTTTTATACTAACCAAATAAATAGTGTTTTTATTCTGAAGGTCCTTGATACTGGAATCCTTCCTTCCTTTTCTTTTGTCAAAAATGTTCTCTCCACTTGACAACCATTTTAATATCTTTGATATTGTTAGTTGTATTCACAGCTAAACGTGATGATGGACAACCGAGATGTTAAAAACACTGAAATACTCTGGCTATCCTATTATATTATTTTTTATCCTATGTTTATAGCGATCTATGTTTTTATGTCTTCATAAATAGTAATGATGTTTGTGGCTACAGTAGGTATAGTAAAATCCATGTCCGCCATTAGGGGGTGACGCGTCTGCCCATAGTCAGGGGCCCCGGGCCTCATTGCAGAGGGCATGGCCATTTTCATAAGGGAGAGGGGGCCCAAATATGATTATGATTGCATGGCTGTTGCATCACGGAGCAGGGCTCGCCCCCCGAGCCCGCCCCAACGGCCAGCAGCGAGTCTCTGTCTGTGCACATGTCAGCAGCACAGCAGGTCTCATCATGCACAGGGGGCCAGGCTGCCCGCCCACCCGCTCTCACTACTGCAAAGGGGAACCCCGGGCCCCGCCCAGTGCACCCACCCCATGACCCACCCACGGTATGCTTCCCAGTCCAGTATTATTAGTATTATGCCCAGCATTGCCCACCACGGCCATCAGCCGGGGCCTGCCCATCCCCGCCGACCCACTAGAACAAAGTGAGGCCGCAAGTTGGATGGACGCCATTGCCAGCACCAGCGCTGGACTGGTAAGTCATTAAAGTTAGTCAAATGGCCTATAATGACCATAATAATGGTGATGCTGGCTGGTGGTGTATGGGGACCTGCCGGAGGGGTCTGCCAGAGCTAGGGCAGGGTGACGCTGGCTGGTGTATGGGATGCCTCCGGCCCCGGGGGGACTGCCAGGGCAGGGTGACGCTGGCTGGTGGTGTATGGGGCCTGGCCGGGGGGGGCTGCCAGAGCCAGGGCAGGGTGCAGCTTGCTGGTGTATGGGGCCCCGCTGGCCCCACAGCCCCCAGGGGGATAAGAGTGCGCACATGGTGTGGAGGGGGTCCCGGACCCCAAGGTGAATAGGAGTGAGCACATGGTGTGGAGGGGATTCCGGACCTCCCCAGGGGGATAAGAGTGTGCACATGGTGTGGAGGGGGTCCCGGACCCCCCAGGTGAATAGGAGTGAGCACATGGTGTGAAGGGGGTTCTGGACCCCCCCAGGGAGATAAGAGTCTGTGGAGATGGTGTGGTCGGAGAGCAGCATATACCATATTTTTTTTGCTTTATAAGACACTCTCCAAATTTTGGTAAAGGAAAAGACAGAAAAAAATTATTTTTAATGTTAAATGGGGGTCTGTCTTATAATGCAAATCTCCGTCTTACAATCAATATATATGTCCCACCATAATGGTATATATGTCCTCTATCCTGAACCCGCCTTTTCCCCAACCCGCCAAAGGGGGTTGGGGAAAGGTTGTGGTGGTGCAGGAGGCAGGTTTGCAGGGACCATGGGGGGAAGGGGGCAAGGGCTGTGGGGGTTTCGCGTCCATTTTCCATGTGCCTGCAGGCATTGCCAAGCTCTGGTCCAGCCTCTATCATCCAGGCTTCCAGAAAATAGCTGCAGAGGTGGTGCATGCGCAGATCGAGATCTGCAGCCATTTTCTGGAAGCATGTGACTCCTGCAGAGCTCAGCTCACCCCCAGTCTGTGCCCCCTAAGACTGTTGTGCTGTATATGCTCTCTTTGTCCTGTATATATAGCAGTCTCCTATGTGATGTACGGTATTTAATTTATGAAATGTATTATCGCAGAGGTAACTGCACTCAAGACCAATGCAAACCTGGAAGATCAGTTATCACCAAACATTGCAGGCGCACAGAGAAGCAGATGCAGCCATCAAATTAGGTGAGTTAACTAAGTAAATGTAGCCGGGTAATTTTCATTCTTTCTCTCTCTTTCTCTCTCTCTCTCTCCTCCCACCTCGCTGCTGTCTCCGGATCCCTGAAAATCACGGATTCGGAGGCAGCAATGCCATCTGGAGTTACAAGTTTGGAAGTCAGAAGCTGCTCTCACAAGCTGTCAATGAAAGTCGGGGCTTGGGTGAGGGTGGAGCTTGGCTGGGGTAGGGCTTGGGTGAGAGTGGGGCTTGGGTGAGGGGCAGGGCTTATGTGAGAGCAGAGCCTAAGGGGGACCCAAAATTTTGCAAGTCAGGGGCCCCCTGAAATTCCTAGTGGCAGCCCTGGCAAAATCTATCAACTTGATAAAGCTAATATTTAATCTAAAGGGGCAGTCTTGTAGCCCAGCTTGGATAAGTAGAAGGTTATCTACTGCCAGATTGCCTTCTCTTGAGAACACAGCGTGATTATCTATTAAACCAGCTGTGAGCCCAATTCTAAAGAATCGGGAGTCTAGAATCTGTATATAATTTTTTTAAGAGTTTTAAATAATAGACTTAGGCTAGGGTCACATTGGCGTTTTTTGTTTTAAATCCTGATCCGGTTTTGAGCTTTAAAAAAGCTCAAAACCGGACCAGGAAACGCTCCTCATAGGAGCCGATGCAAAACACCGGATGGCTTCACAAGCCATCCGGTGGCCGGATCCGGCACTGCTGCCTGCGTTTAAAATCATGCAGGCAGCAGTTTTCGCAGCGTTTCTGGGACCGCACTGCGGTCACCGGATGGCTCAGGATGTGTAATCCTGAGCCATCCGGTAACTGCAGAGTGTGCGGATCCCGGCTATTGACGGGACCCGCAACCGTAATAAAGAGTGAAATTGCTGACCTAAATGACTGATAGAGGTCTGTAGGGGGGCTTAGACCCCCTACAGACCGGGCTCCCACTTCCATAGTATTCTTCACCAATTTCGCACCGGGCACGGGCTCCTCGGAGCTGCGTGCATGTCAACCAAGGTGCCCCCCCCCCCCATCACTATACAGGGGTGCATAGACCCCTCTAATACAATTATGCTTACATTGATGTGTTTTACACAAAGAATAATCACAATTGCATTGTTAATTATATATTTACATGTGTCCGGAGCCAGAGTCCAGTGATTTCCAGGGGCGGGGCTGTGTGCAGCAGCCTCCGCCCGCTCCTTCTTGATGGCCGCCCCCTCTGGCCGTAATCCAGTCTTGTGAGGGCGGCCTCGTCGTTAAAGGGGCGTGGCTAACCGCGGCACATAGTTAGCCACGCCCCTTTAACGACGAGGCCGCCCTCACAAGACTGGATTACGGCCAGAGGGGGCGGCCATCAAGAAGGAGCGGGCGGAGGCTGCTGCACACAGCCCCGCCCCTGGAAATCACTGGACTCTGGCTCCGGACACATGTAAATATATAATTAACAATGCAATTGTGATTATTCTTTGTGTAAAACACATCAATGTAAGCATAATTGTATTAGAGGGGTCTATGCACCCCTGTATAGTGATGGGGGGGGGGGCACCTTGGTTGACATGCACGCAGCTCCGAGGAGCCCGTGCCCGGTGCGAAATTGGTGAAGAACACTATGGAAGTGGGAGCCCGGTCTGTAGGGGGGTCTAAGCCCCCCTACAGACCTCTATCAGTCATTTAGGTCAGCAATTTCACTCTTTATTACGGTTGCGGGTCCCGTCAATAGCCGGGATCCGCACACTCTGCAGTTACCGGATGGCTCAGGATTACACATCCTGAGCCATCCGGTGACCGCAGTGCGGTATTCTGCACACAGTTTTCAAAAAAACTGTGTGCGACCGGCATTGCATTCACCGCATCCGGATCCGGATGCGGTGAATGCAATCTAGGTTTTCAATGTGACCCTACCCTTAAACACCAGATTTATGACTAAGTTGGCAATGTAGGCAGAACTGTGCGGGTAGCAATATAGTGGAGGTGTAGAAAGAGTTAATGTCCGACTAACAGGACTATAAGAGAGTAGGAACTTATAATGATATCAAAAATGTTATTGAAGGAGTTAATGTCCCACAGGCACTCCCACAACAGACACAGCGCTGTAAATTATATCCAAAATGGTGTTCAAGGGTTTAATGTACCAGTGGCAGTAGTTATAAACACTACCAAATATGCAGTTAATGCTGAACTGGTATATAATGGGTTAATTTCGCAGTGTCATTACAACTATACACTGTGTTATAGAAATTACAGATAAAACGGAATGTAAGGGGTTAATGTTGCTACTGTCATGAGTACAATGAGAGAAGCGCCTTACTGGCTATTGAGATACATGGAGGACTTTGAGTTTGACTTTGAGTAAATTTGAAACTCAAAGTCCTCCATGTATCTCAATGGGAAGTGAGGCGCTATTCTCATTGGTCGCTGTGTGCTGGCGGCGACCAATGAGAATAGCGCCTCACTTACAGCGGTAAATTTGAAACTCAAAGTCCTCCATGTATCTCCATAGGAAGTGAGGCGCTATTCTCATTGGTCGCTGTGTGCTTTCGCCCACCAGTGAGAATAGTGTCTCACTTACAGCGCTAAATTTGAAACTCAAAGTCCTCCATGTATCTCAATGGGAAGTGAGGCACTATTCTCATTGGTCGCTGTGTGCTGGCGCCGACCAATGAGAATAGCGCCTCACTCACAGCGGTAAATTTGAAACTCAAAGTCCTCCATGTATCTCTATAGGAAGTGAGGCGCTATTCTCATTGGTCGCTGTGTGCTGGCGCCGACCAAAGAGAATAGCGCCTCACTTACAGTGGTAAATTTGAAACTCAAAGTCCTCCATGTATCTCCATAGGAAGTGAGGCGCGAAGCTCATTGGTTGCTGTGTGCTGGCGCCGACCAATGAGCTTCGCGCCTCAGTTCCTATGGAGATACATGGAGGACTTTGAGTTTCAAATTTACCGCTGTAAGTGAGGCGCTATTCTCATTGGTCGGCGCCAGCACACAGCGACCAATGAGAAAAGCGCCTCACTTCCCATTAAGATACATGGAGGACTTTGAGTTTTACATTTATCGCTGTAAGTGAGACGCTATTCTCATTGGTCGGCGCCAGCACACAGCGACCAATGAGAATAGCGCCTCACTTCCTATTGAGATACATGGAGGACTTTAAGTTTCAAGTTTACCGCTGTAAGTGAGTCGCTTTGCTCATTGGTCGGCACCAGCACACAGCGACCAATGAGCTTCCCGCCTCACTTACAGCGGTAAATTTGAAACTCAAAGTCCTCCATGTATCTCAATGGGAAGTGAGGCGCTATTCTCATTGGTCGCTGTGTGCTGGCGCCGACCAATGAGCTTCGCGCCTCACTTACAGCCGTAAATTTGAAACTCAAAGTCCTCCATGTATCTCAATGGGAAGTGAGGCGGTATTCTCATTGGTCGCTGTGTGCTGGCGCCGACCAATGAGAATAGCGCCTCACTTACAGCGGTAAATTTGAAACTCAAAGTCCTCCATGTATCTCAATGGTAAGTGAGGCGCTATTCTCATTGGTCGGCGCCAGCACACAGCGACCAATGAGCTTCGCGCCTCACTTCCTATGGAGATACATGGAGGACTTTGAGTTTCAAATTTACCGCTGTAAGTGAGGCGCTATTCTCATTGGTCGGCGCCAGCACACAGCGACCAATGAGAATAGCGCCTCACTTCCCATTGAGATACATGGAGGACTTTGAGTGTCACATTTACCGCTGTAAGTGAGGCGCTATGCTCATTGGTCGGCGCCAGCACACAGCGACCAATGAGAATAGCGCCTTACTTCCCATTGAGATACATGGAGGACTTTGAGTTTCAAATTTACCGCTGTAAGTGAGGCGCGAAGCTCATTGGTCGCTGTGTGCTGGCGCCGACCAATGAGCATAGCGCCTTACTTACAGCGGTAAATTTGAAACTCAAAGTCCTCCATGTATCTCAATGGGAAGTGAGGCGCTATTCTCATTGGTCGGTGTGTGCTGGCGTCGACCACTGGGAATAGCGCTTCACTTACAGCGGTAAATTTGAAACTCAAAGTCCTCCATGTATCTCAATAGGAAGTGAGGCGCTATTCTCATTGGTCGCTGTGTGCTGGCGCCGACCAATGGGAATAGCGCCTCACTTACAGCGGTAAATTTGAAACTCAAAGTCCTCAATGTATCTCAATGGGAAGTGAGGCGCGAAGCTCATTGGTCGCTGTGTGCTGGCGCCGACCAATGAGCTTCGCGCCTCACTTACAGCGGTAAATTTGAAACTCAAAGTCCTCCATGTATCTCAATAGGAAGTGAGGTGCGAAGCTCATTGGTCGCTGTGTGCTGGCGCCGACCAATGAGCATAGCGCCTCACTTACAGCGGTAAATTTGAAACTCAAAGACCTCCATGTATCTCAATGGGAAGTGAGGCGCTATTCTCATTGGTCGGCGCCAGCAAACAGCGACCAATGAGCTTCGCGCCTCACTTACAGCGGTAAATTTGAAACTCAAAGTTCTCCATGTATCTGAATAGGAAGTGAGGCGCGAAGCTCATTGGTCGCTGTGTGCTGGCGGTGACCAATGAGCTTCGCGCCTCACTTACAGCGGTAAATGTGAAACTCAAAGTCCTCCATGTATCTGAATAGGAAGTGAGGCGCAAAGCTCATTGGTCGCTGTGTGCTGGCGCCGACCAATGAGCTTTGCGCCTCACTTACAGCGGTAAGTTTGAAACTCAAAGTCCTCCATGTATCTCAATAGGAAGTGAAGCGCGGAGCTCATTGGTCGCTGTGTGCTGGCGCCGACCAATGAAAATAGAGCCTCACTTCCCATTGAGATACATGGAGGACTTTGAGTTTCAAATTTACCGCTGTAAGTGAGGCGCTATGCTCATTGGTCGGCGCCAGCACACAGCGACCAATGAGCTTCGCGCCTCACTTCCTATTGAGATACATTGAGGACTTTGAGTTTCAAATTTACCGCTGTAAGTGAGGCGCAAAGCTCATTGGACGCACATCCATGTCACTGCGCGACTGCTCTACCCGGCCAGTCCCCAGGCGGCTGATCACGGCCGCCGGAGGACTGACAGGCTTTGTCGCTTTAAAACTCCCACGGCTGCTGATGCTGCACTGTGATGAGGTCATGTGACCTCATCACAGAGAGGACGGAGCTACCCGGTGGTGAGGCAGAAGAGCTGCAGCTCTTGGAGAGGGGGAGGGAGTGTCAGTGTGTGTGTGTGTGTTCCTGTGTGTGTCATTGTGCGTATGTCTGACTGTGTCTGACTTTGTGTGTGACTGTGTGTGTTTGACTGTGTGTGTGTGACTGTGTAGGAGTGTGTGTGTGAGACTGTGTGTGACCATGTGTGTGATTGATTGTGTGTGTTTGACCGTGTGTGTCTATGTGTGTGTGCGTGATTGTGTGTGGGACTGTGTGTGTGCTTGACTGTGTATTCAACTGTGTGTGTTTCACAGTCTGTGTTTGACTGTGTGTGTGTCTGTGTGATTGCGTGTGTGTGACTGTGTGTGTGCGTGACTGTGTGTGTTTGACCGTAGGTCAAGGGGGCAATGTATCAATAAAAATGGGGGAACAAGAGGCGCAATAGTGCCCTATCAAAAGTGACACTGACAGTATGGGTAGTGTATATAGATTCCACTCACCTATTCCAGTTGTGAGACCCACAACTGGTTTGAAGGCATGAAAGTAATGTCAGCTGCTGCAGGACCTCCACCGACCACTCGTACGTGGAAAAACCGTCACAAAATTTTGGGAAGCAAGGTGTGTAACAGTCCGCGCTGCTGAGTCCACAGGAAACACAAGGAATGCAAGATATATCTTGTAGCAGTATTCTTCTTTATTTCCTACGCGTTTCGGTGCAGTTCCATGCACCTTCCTCATGATGTTCCCTGAGGAAGGAGCTTGGTTAGTGGCTCCGAAACACGTAGGATGAAATAAAGAAAAATCTGCCCAGTTAACTCTTCGTTTCCTGGTGATTCCTGGTGGCAGCGCGGGCAATCCGGCATTTGGTCCCATTACAGCATTTTGTTAAACAGGTACAGTAAGGCTGTGATCACACACAGCGTAAATGCTGCATTTTATTTCTCTAATTTCATAACAATGTTTTATGATTATTGCTTTTTGTTGTTTTTTATTATACCTTTTCCACCTTATTTGATACAATTTGGTGCAGATTTGAAGCAGTGTCTTTATTGCATTTTTTTTATAGTACATTTTTGTGCAAAAAAACCACAGCATCCAGGAGTTGACCCACTGAGACGTGGCACCACTCTCCACCTGGAGAAGTGAGCCTGAGTGGCTACTGTGACGTAGTGATCACTATGCGGGTTGGGGTTCACTCACTTGACAGCGTAATTCAAGCCCACAGCAATCGTTTATATGTAACTCAAGTCCAGTTGGTTTATTTAGCCACATAGACCACACAATTCATCACTTTACAAGTGTGGTTCATCTGCACAGTTCATTCACTGACCTCTGTCAGTACACAAACCCCATCTCATGAGGTTACCTTCAGCCAACTTCCACAGCCGGGGTTGTCCGTCATCAGAGCCTACTGCAGCCACAACATGTCCTCAGCAGCAGGCTTTTTCAGCCTCCGAGACCTGAGCTGACATCACATCCTGTGACCAGTCAGAAGTCACATGATATCAGCTCCTCACCACACCCCTGGAGGAGGTGTGTTAACTCCTGCACACATATACTTGGATTAACTCCTTCTACTGCTGCAAGACACAGTGAAAAATTCACATTGCATCAGACCTCTGCAATGTATACCAGTCATTCCGTCCACGGCTGGCCGACCTACCACACTACCGAGTCTTCTCTAGAGTCTCAGATGGAGAGGCTAGGCTTGTACAGGTATGTATTCGCCAGATGCAACTCCAGGGGGTCTCTGTACCATAACAGCTGACTCCACCGGTCAAGCTCCTACAGACAAATATAGTTTCTGGGTTTGTGCAGCTTAGATGGCTGGATGCATGCAGGTACAATCACAGGATGTGAGGCAGCAGGTCTGGTGTAGATTGTGCGGCAGCACAGCAGAACTAGGAATAAACACAGTTCAGGCAAGGCACTGGCACTGCATACAGCAAGGGAATCTGACAACTAGCACCTTATCTCTAAGGTATAGACCATGTTGCTCAGGCACCTACCAATTGTGGAGGGTGCCTTAAATACTCTGCTCCCTGAGGAAGGTGCCAGGCTGTGCACTGAAACGCGTTGGAGTAAAGAAATAAAGGAAAAGAATTGCTTGTGAGATCCTGACTTCCATGTGAGTTTTTTCCTTTGGACATAGCAGTGCAGACCGTCATACACCTCTTCTATCCCAACATAAGTCCAGCAACAAGTCCAGTTCATGTAACTGCTGATCGTAGGAGCCACCAGGCGATGTACTTGGACCAGACATCCGCAGGCACAATGGCTGACCAGCTTGAAGAGTGTCCAGGGTGATGGGACCTCAGCTTCCCTGCTGGCACCTTGAAGACATGGCTTGCACTGCAGGTTGGTCTGAGGGTCTTCTTCCCAGTCTCCCGCCTGTGTTGTCTCTGAAATGGTGGCATAGTGTCTCTGTCAATACCCTCAATGGCAAGCTGTCTCAGCAGTATCCTGTCATGAACTGCGATGGGTGTCTTGAACCCGAGAGGACCATGGATGCTGTTTTCAACAGGCGAGGTTCCTCGTTTAATAGGAAGTTCGTTACAGAGTGATGCTTGGAAAGTAAATGTGCGTTGTTTGACATCCGTCAGTGTATTGAGGCTGCGTTGCGTGGGAGAAAACTAACACCTTCAGAAAGGGGTAGGCAGTTGAGAGAAGGGCTCTCAGTGTGAGCACTAGACTCTAGCATGGCTTTGGCGGACTTGTGATGGTTATAGGGGTCGCAGATTGGAAAGTTAGCAGTTTCTTGCTGCGGATCCCTAGGCAACTCAGTCTTTGCAGGAAGGAGAGGGTGAGTCGTTGACCTGGTTTGCGGGGTAGAGTGTTGTTGACTCATGGTTGTCGTCTTGAAGACAAAACAGGTTTGGGTTATCAGGTGGTTGTTCTTTCCACCTAGTGTCCACCAGGAGTGATGTGGATACGGCAGAAGAGACGTGTCGTGGTCATCTGATGTGATGATGGTTTTGTAAGAAGTGAGGTTGCTTGGCCTCTTTGTCTGGTCACTACAGACGTCACCAATGATGACCCAGCCTAGCTCGACAAATACAAAAGGGGAGGGGAACAAGAGGCGCAATAGTGCCCTTATCACTCGACACTAGTTTGACAACCCGGTGAGTAAAGCAAACCACTCACCTGATCCAGTTGTGTCACCCACAACTGGTTTGAAGGCTTGTTAGGAATAATATCCTGATGGCTGCTGCTGGACCTCCACCGAACCACTCACATGTGGAAAAGCATCAAGGTACTTGGGAAAAGGTGTACAGCGGTCCGCGCTGCCAGAATGACTCGCATCAAAGAAGACACTGGCAGATGAAGAGTTAATCAGATCCTTCTTTATTCTCCCACTTGGCACCTTCATCAGGGATACCTCCACCCCACCAAACAGCTCCTATATATAGCAGCATTCATAATCATGATTAGTAGGTGTTGCCACAGGTATGACGTCAAAACAGTCATCTAAACAGGGAGGACCCAGGGTTTTGGTGCAATAATTACAAAAAACTCACAATTTACATATAATCAGAAATACAACATATCCCAGGCAGTCTAAAAAATCCGTTTATAAAGATCATTAAAAAACTAAAAGAGATTCTAAGCGGAAACGTCTGTAAAATCACTTAGGAAAATATGCTGAAGATGGAAAAAATTAAGATAAGACCTAACCTCCTGGGGGATAGAACTCATGGGCTCAAATGCTCACTAATATGTGTGTTCTCTAATGTCTTGCGCCACCTTCAGCTTATAGAAGAAGCATTTGAGTTGTGTTGCTATGATGTGTCATGAATTAATGTAATTGTGTTCGTTCTTTTCATTTTAGATAAAAACGAAGCCAGAGAAAAAAAGAAGAATGAAATGAAATGAACTTTGACTAAAAACATTATTAGTAAATTTTATTAGTTATAAAAAAATAAAAAAATTGTCTACTATGTATAAAACAGTGTTTTAAAACTGTGTTTGGAGAATAAAAAGTAATAAAAGTTGATAAAAAGTTAATAAAAAATTAATTAAGACTCATATACTCTAATGGTTATTTCCTTAGACATGGGTTGTATATATAAAAAAAAAGTGTCTGGGCTAGATAATGCAGAGAAACAGGATTGTTCTTATATGTGTCTGTGAAGCACCAGATAAATGACTGGAGTGTCGGTAAGAGACTGCTGAGTTCTATACTACCCTAGGTAGAAGCCTCATGACAATAAAAACACATGGAAAAAAACAAGACATTTCAGACCACCTAGAATATCCATAAAAAGCATCAAATAAATCAAACATTCAATTCAAAGATTGTTCATTTCTTACTAAATTTCTGATGCAGTATTCACAAACAACCACAAGATGGTGCTTAACTGGAGCCTGTTACCGAGGTGATGTGAGTAAAGAGCTGGTACCCTGCAGACCTATTTTTCCGCCAGTAAGGGCAGACTATAGTGAATGAACGAAATGGAGATTGCTCAATTCGTGAATGTGGTGTCTATCATAGTGCAAGAAATAGATAGTGGTTATGTGTGAGAGGAAAGAAGAGAGAGAAAGGTATATATCTAAAAACTGAGTGTTAGATCATACAAAAGTGCATGGTGCAATATTTATTTAAGCTAGTTTTTATATATAACTACAAAACTAGCCAAATTTAGAAGTAGACCTTTCTCTCTCTTCTTTCCTCTCACACATAACCACTATCTATTTCTTGCACTATGATAGACACCACATTCACGAATTGAGCAATCTCCATTTCGTTCATTCACTATAGTCTGCCCCTACTGGCGGAAAATTAGGTCTGCAGGGTACCAGCTCTTTACTCACATCACCTCGGTAACAGGCTCCAGATAAGCACCATCTTGTGGTTGTTTGTGAATACTGCATCAGAAATTTAGTAAGAAATGAACAATCTTTGAATGTTTGAGTTATTTGATGCTTTTTATGGATATTCTAGGTGGTCTGAAATGTCTTGTTTTTTTCCATGTGTTTTTATTGTCATGAGGCTTCTACCTAGGGTAGTATAGAACTCAGCAGTCTCTTACCGACACTCCAGTCATTTATCTGGTGCTTCACAGACACATATAAGAACAATCCTGTTTCTCTGCATTATCTAGCCCAGACACTTTTTTTTTTATATATACAACCCATGTCTAAGGAAATAACCATCTAATATATAAAAGCCGAAGGCCACTTCCGGAATACTACTTCCGTGATGGTCTCCAGACCCATGGTGGTGACGTCACCACTGCGTGGTCCCCCGGCTACAGGGAGCGGCGGAGGAACGTTCCGCTCTCGGAAGTTCCGTCCGCCCTCCAGCCTCTCCCCTCCACCCACTACCGTACCTAGCGGGAAGCAGGGGGGCCTAGCGCCCCGTGCCCCAAGGCATGAGGGGCCCATTGCCCCCACCCCATGGGGGGCCCCGTGCTGCCAGCCGCCCGCCGCGTGCCCGGAGAGGAGGGAGCACGGGACTTCCTGTCCTGCACCTCTGCCCGCCCCTCCTCTCCTCCTACACCAGACGCATGCCGGCCGCGGTAAGTCTGCACCCCTCCACCCAGCTACGCCTCTGCCCTCCAGCCTCTCCAGCCTCCCCTGCCCTCCAGCCTCTCCAGCCTCCCCTGCCCTCCAGCCTCCCCTGCCCTCCAGCCTCTCCAGCCTTCCCTGCCCTCCAGCCTCCCCTGCCCTCCAGCCTCTCCAGCCTCCCCTGCCCTCCAGCCTCTCCAGTCTCCCCTGCCCTCTAGCCTCCCCTGCCCTCTAGCCTCTCCAGCCTCCCCTGCCCTCCAGCCTCCCCTGCCCTCCAGCCTCTCCAGTCTCCCCTGCCTCCCCAGCCTCTCCAGTCTCCCCTGCCTCCCCAGCCTCTCCAGCCTCCCCTGCCTCTCCAGCCTCCCCTGCCTCCCCAGCCTCTCCAGCCTCCCTTGCCTCTCCAGCCTCCCCTGCCTCCCCAGCCTCACCAGCCTCTCCAGCCTCCCCTGCCTCCCCAGCCTCTCCAGCCTCCCCTGCCTCCCCAGCCTCTCCAGCCTCCCCTGCCCTCCAGCCCCTCCAGCCTCCCCTGCCCTCCAGCCCCTCCAGCCTCCGCTCTCCCCTCCAGCCTCCGCTCTCCCCTCCAGCATCCGCTCTCCCCTCCAGCCTCTCCAGCCTCCATTGCCCTCCAGCCTCTCCAGCCTCCCCTGCCCTCCAGCCTCTCCAGCCTCCCCTGCCCTCCAGCCTCTCCAGTCTCCCCTGCCCTCCAGCCCCTCCAGCCTCCACTCTCCCCTCCAGCCTTCGCTCTCCCCTCCAGCCTCCGCTCTCCCCTCCAGCCTTCGCTCTCCCCTCCAGCCTCCGCTCTCCCCTCCTGCCTCCGCTCTCCCCTCCAGCCTCTGCTCTCCCCTCCAGCCTCTCCAGCCTCCCCTGCCCTCCAGCCTCCCTGCCTCCAGCCTCTCCAGCCTCCCCGGCCCTCCAGCCTCCCCTGCCCTCCAGCCTCTCCAGTCTCTCCTGCCCTCTAGCCTCCACTGCCCTCTAGCCTCTCCAGCCTCCCCGGCCCTCCAGCCACCCCTGCCCTCCAGCCTCTCCAGTCTCCCCTGCCTCCCCTGCCTCCCCAGCCTCCCCTGCCTCCCTAGCCTCTCCAGTCTCCCCTGCCTCCCCAGCCTCTCCAGTCTCCCCTGCCTCCCCAGCCCTCTCCAGCCTCCCTGCCTCTCCAGCCTCCCCTGCCTCTCCAGCCTCCCTGCCTCCCCAGCCTCTCCAGCCTCCCCTGCCTCCCCAGCCTCCCCTGCCTCCCCAGCCTCACCAGCCTTTCCAGCCTCCCCTGCCTCCCCAGCCTCTCCAGCCTCCCCTGCCTCCAGCCCCTCCAGCCTCCGCTCTCCCCTCCAGCCTCCGCTCTCCCCTCCAGCCTCTCCAGCCTCCCCTGCCCTCCAGCCTCTCCAGCCTCCCCTGCCCTCCAGCCTCTCCAGCCTCCCCTGCCCTCCAGCCTCTCCAGTCTTCCCTGCCCTCCAGCCTCCCCTGCCCTCCAGCCCCTCCAGCCTCCGCTCTCCCCTCCAGCCTTCACTCTCCCTCCAGCCTCGCCTCTCCCCTCCTGCCTCCGCTCTCCCCTCCAGCCTCTGCTCTCCCCTCCAGCCTCCCAGCCTCCCCTGCCCTCCAGCTCCCCTGCCCTCCAGCCTCTCCAGCCTCCCTGCCCTCCAGCCTCCCATGCCCTCCAGCCTCTCCAGTCTCCCCTGCCTCCCCAGCCTCCCCAGCCTCTCAGCCTCCCCTGCCTCCCTAGCCTCCCCAGCCTCTCCAGCCTCTCCAGTCTCCCCTGCCCTCCAGCCTCCCCTGCCCTCCAGCCTCTCCAGCCTCCCTGCCCTCCAGCCTCTCCTGCCCTCCAGCCTCTCCAGCCTCCCCTGCCCTCCAGCCTCTCCAGCCTCCCCTGCCTCCCCAGCCTCTCCAGCCTCCCCTGCCATCCAGCCTCCCCTGCCCTCCAGCCTCTCCAGCCTCCCCAGCCCTCCAGCCCCTCCAGCCTCCGCTCTCCCCTCCAGCCTCCGCTCTCCCCTCCAGCCTCTCCAGCCCTCCCCTGCCCTCCAGCCTCTCCAGCCTCCCCTGCCCTCCAGCCTCTCCAGCCTCCCTGCCCTCCAGCCTCTCCAGTCTTCCCTGCCCTCCAGCCTCCCCTGCCCTACAGCCCTCCAGCCTCCGCTCTCCCCTCCAGCCTTCGCTCTCCCCTCCAGCCTCGCTCTCCCCTCCTGCCTCCGCTCTCCCCTCCAGCCTCTGCTCTCCCCTCCAGCCTCTCCAGCCTCCCTGCCCTCCAGCCTCCCCTGCCCTCCAGCCTCTCCAGCCTCCCCTGCCCTCCAGCCTCCCATGCCCTCCAGCCTCTCCAGTCTCCCCTGCCTCCCAGCCTCCCCAGCCTCCCCTGCCTCCCTAGCCTCCCCAGCCTCTCCAGCCTCTCCAGTCTCCCCTGCCCTCCAGCCTCCCCTGCCCTCCAGCCTCTCCAGCCTCCCCTGCCCTCCAGCCTCTCCTGCCCTCCAGCCTCTCCAGCCTCCCTGCCCTCCAGCCTCTCCAGCCTCCCCTGCCTCCCCAGCCTCTACAGCCTCCCCTGCCATCCAGTCTCCCCTGCCCTCCAGCCTCTCCAGCCTCCCCAGCCTCTCCAGCCTCCCCTTCCTCTCCAGCCCCTCCAGCCTCCGCTCTCCCCTCCAGCCTCCGCTCTCCCCTCCAGCCTCTCCAGCCTCCCCTGCCCTCCAGCCTCTCCAGCCTCCCCTGCCCTCCAGCCTCTCCAGTCTTCCCTGCCTCCAGCCTCCCCTGCCCTCCAGCCCCTCAGCCTCCGCTCTCCCCTCCAGCCTTCGCTCTCCCCTCCAGCCTCCGCTCTCCCCTCCTGCCTCCGCTCTCCCTCCAGCCTCTGCTCTCCCCTCCAGCCTCTCCAGTCTCTCCTGCCTCCCCAGCCTCCCCAGCCTCTCCAGCCTCCCCTGCCTCCCTAGCCTCCCCAGCCTCTCCAGCCTCTCCAGTCTCCCCTGCCCTCCAGCCTCCCTGCCCTCCAGCCTCTCCAGCCTCCCCTGCCCTCCAGCCTCTCCAGCCTCCCCTGCCCTCCAGCCTCTCCAGCCTCCCCTGCCTCCCCAGCCTCTCCAGCCTCCCTGCCTCCAGCCTCTCCAGCCTCCCCTGCCCTCCAGCCTCTCCAGCCTCCCCAGCCTCTCCAGCCTCCCCTGCCTCCCCAGCCTCTCCAGCCTCCCCTGCCTCCCCTGCCCCTCCAGCCTCCCCTGCCTCCCCTGCCCCTCCAGCCTCCCTGCCTCCCCTGCCCTCCAGCCTCCCCTGCCCTCCAGCCTCTCCAGCCTCCCCAGCCTCCCTGCCCTCCAGCCTCTCCAGTCTCCCTGCCTCCCCAGCCTCCCCAGCCTCTCCAGCCTCCCCTGCCTCCCTAGCCTCCCCAGCCTCTCCAGCCTCTCCAGTCTCCCCTGCCCTCCAGCCTCCCTGCCCTCCAGCCTCTCCAGCCTCCCCTGCCTCCCCAGCCTCTCCAGCCTCTCAGCCACCCTGCCCTCCAGCCTCTCCTGCCCTCCAGCCTCTCCAGCCTCCCCAGCCTCTCCAGCCTCCCTGCCTGCCCAGCCTCCCCTGCCTCCCCTGCCCCTCCAGCCTCCCTGCCTCCCCTGCCCTCCAGCCTCCCCTGCCTCCCTGCCCCTCCAGCCTCCCCTGCCTCCCTGCCCCTCCAGCCTCCCTGCCCTCCAGCCCCTCCAGCCTCCCTGCCCTCCAGCCTCTCCCCTCCAGCCTCCGCTCTCCCCTCCAGCCTCCGCTCTCCCCTCCTGCCTCTGCTCTCCCCTCCAGCCTTTGCTCTCCCCTCCTGCCTCTGCTCTCCCCTCCAGCCTCTGCTCTCCCCTCCTGCCTCTCCCCTCCAGCCTCCGCTCTCCCCACCCGCCTCTGCTCTCCCCTCCCCCCTCTGCTCTCCCCTCCCCCCTCCCGCCCCTGCTCTCCCCTCCCGCCTCTGCTCTCCCCTCCAGCCTCTGCTCTCCCCTCCAGCCTCCGCTCTCCCCTACACCCTCTCCCCTCCCGCCTCCGCTCTCCCCACCCGCCTCTGCTCTCCCCTCCCCCCTCTGCTCTCCCCTCCCCCCTCCCGCCTCTGCTCTCCCCTCCCGCCTCTGCTCTCCCCTCCAGCCTCTGCTCTCCCCTCCAGCCTCCGCTCTCCCCTCCAGCCTCCGCTCTCCCCTCCAGCCTCCGCTCTCCCCTTCAGCCTCTCCCCTCCAGCCTCCGCTCTCCCCTCCAGCCTCACCCCTCCCGCCTCCGCTCTCCCCTCCAGCCTCTGCTCTCCTCTCCAGCCTCCGCTCTCCCCTCCCGCCTCCGCTCACCCCTCCCACCTCCGCTCACCCCTCCTGCCTCCGCTCTCCCCTCCCGCCTCCGCTCTCCCCTCCCGCCTCCGCTCTCCCCTGCCGCCTCACCCCTCCCGACTCCACTCTCCCCTCTCGCCTCCGCTCTCCCCTCCCGCCT
The DNA here is from genome assembly GCA_033576535.1 of Allobates femoralis. Classification (NCBI taxonomy): domain Eukaryota; kingdom Metazoa; phylum Chordata; class Amphibia; order Anura; family Aromobatidae; genus Allobates; species Allobates femoralis. Next base: position 363,811,082 of record JARQOC010000004.1, read on the forward strand.
CTGCTCTCCCCTCCAGCCTCTGCTCTCCTCTCCAGCCTCTGCTCTCCCCTCCAGCCTCCGCCCTCTGCCCTCCCCTCTGCCCTGTCCTCTGCCTCCAGCCTCCCCTGTCCTCTGCCCTCCAGCCTCCCCTGTCCTCTGCCCTCCAGCCTCCCCTGTCCCCTGTCCTCTGCCCTCCAGCCTCCCCTGTCCTCTGCCCTCCAGCTTCCCCTGTCCTCTGCCCTCCAGCCTCCCCTGTCCTCTGCCCTCCTCACTCCTCCAGCCTCTCCTCTCCTCACCCCTCCAGCCTCCCCTGTCCTCACCCCTCCAGCCTCCCCTGTCCTCACCTCTCCTCACCCCTCCAGCCTCTCCTGTCCTCACCTCTCCTCTCCCCTCCAGCCTTCGCTCTCCTCACCCCTCCAGCCTCCGCTCTCCTCACCCCTCCATATGCAATGTACAGTATGTGTATATATGTGTGTATGTAGTCACTTCCCTCACTTTGTCCGCACTTCCCTCACTTTGTCCGCACACATACACACACACACTGCGCTATACTTACCACCGGCCCTGCATCAGCCGCCTAGATCCTCAGTCGACAATTCGCCACCCCCAAACTACTGGATCCAATATAGCGTCCAAGAAGTCTCCCCAAACTTCCCGAACGCCATATTGGATCCAGTCGTCCGCGGGCGGTGACATGTCAACTCAGGATCCAGCCGGCGGGGAAGATGCAGGGTCGCTGCTAACTATAGCGCAGTGTGTGTATGTGTGTGTATGTATGCATGTGTGTGCTGACCACTCTGCCCACGGCACTGCACTGACCACTCTGCCCACGGCGTTGCGCTGACCACTCTGCCCACGGCGCTGCCCTGACCACTCTGCCCACGCCACTGTGCTGACCAATCTCACCGCACTCACTGCTAACCACTGAGCCACCGCACTCACTGCTAACCACTGAGCCAACGCACTCACTGCTAACCACTGAGCCACCGCACTCACTGCTAACCACTGAGCCACCGTATACTCTGCTACCCACTGAGCCACCTGTATTCACACAATTCATTTCACCGCACTCCCCTAACTATTAGTAAATAAACTATATATGGATTCTAGAATACCCGATTCTTTAGAATCGGGCCGCCATCTAGTTAGAGTATATGAGTCTTAATTAATTTTTTATTAACTTTTTATCAACTTTTATTACTTTTTATTCTCCAAACACAGTTTTAAAACACTGTTTTATACATAGTAGACAATTTTTTTATTTTTTTATAACTAATAAAATTTACTAATAGTGTTTTTAGTCAAAGTTCATTTCATTTCATTTTTCTTTTTTTCTCTGGCTTCGTTTTTATCTAAAATGAAAAGAACGAACACAATTACATTAATTCATGACACATCATAGCAACACAACTCAAATGCTTCTTCTATAAGCTGAAGGTGGCGCAAGACATTAGAAAACACACATATTAGTGAGCATTTGAGCCCATGAGTTCTATCCCCCAGCAGGATAGGTCTTATCTTAATTTTTTCCATCTTCAGCATATTTTCCTAAGTGATTTTACAGAAGTTCCCGCTTAGAATCTCTTTTAGTTTTTTAATGATCTTTATAAACGGATTTTTTAGACTGCCTGGGATATGTTGTATTTATGATTATATGTAAATTGTGTTTTTTTGTAATTATTGCGCCAAAATCCTGGGTCCTCCCTGTTTAGATGACGGTTTTGACGTCATACCTGTGGCAACACCTACTAATCATGATTATGAATGCTGCTATATATAGGAGCTGTTTGGTGAGGTGGAGGTATCCACCCCACCAAACAGCAAGAGACAGTTTTTAAAAAACTTGCTGTACATGTAATACCCTGATGAAGGTGCCAGGATAGGTGCCGAAACGCGTTGGTGAATAAAGGAGATCATTGCTTTGGAACCTTGCCTTCCTTGTGACTTCTTGGAAACATCCATTCCTTGTGATTCCATTGAGGCAGCAGCGCGGACCGTGACACATCATCATCCCTATGTAGAAACCCTTTCTCTAGTCTGTCCCATGCGGTTGCAAGACCAGTTATTGGGTCGGTGATGTAAACAGATTTGAGCTTCTTGATTCTCTCTGTAGACTGTGGGCCTAGCCACCTGAGTAGCAGATCCAGCTCTTCAGCAGCGGTAATGCCGAGGTCACTGATTGCGGTTTTGAAGGTACACTTCCAGCCTCTGTGGTTTTCGGGCTGGTCGTCGAACCTTGTGAGACCGGTGTTGATGATTTCTTGGTGAATCATGTACCTCGCAAAGTCGGACATGTCTGCTCTTTCTGACCTTGGGGACACACTTGCTGGCTGAGCGATGCTGTTAGCGTGGGCTGTAGCTTCTTGACTTTAGGCTGGCGACCAGTTTGGTGTGTACAGTTGTTGTATGCAGGTCCGGAACTACACAGTTGTCACTAGTGTAGTGCCTTACCGATATGTTGGGTTGCATGTGGACATTGGCATACGGAGGTTGCTGAGGTACAGGGTCTTGCTGTGCACTGAAGTGTGAAGGTGGTTCAGATTTGAATGTCTGAGGCACATTGAACTGACCTGGGAAGTTGGAAGCTGCAGGTGGATCGGCGTCTTGATGCCCTGGAGAAGTGTTGTTGCTGATGGGAATGTTGGTGTCGATCGGTGGTTCGCTGGCTTGGCTCAGCACGTAGTCTCTCGAGCGCTTTAGGGGGTCTTCTGTGTCGAGTTCATACAAACTGACGCTGCCTTCTTGGCTTCCACCTAGAGCTTGCTCAAAGACCTTTAGCCTGGCCATGGCTGCCGCATGTTCACATTCCTTCTGTAGGGCTTCCACCTCCGCATTCTTTCGTGCAGACTCGGCTTCCATCTCCGCCTTCTTTCGTGCAGACTCGGCTTCCACCTCCGCCTTCTTTCGTGCAGACTCGGCTTCCACCTCCGCCTTCTTTTGTGCAGACTTGCCTTCCATGACTGCTTTCTTCTGGGCGAAGGCAGCTAGTACTTTTGTTGTTTCTGCTTCAGCACGCACCTTTATAAGCTGCTCACTGAGGGTTGAGTACCTTGATGAGCCCGATTTGAGTGAGTGCCTTGAGTTCTTAACAGACCTGGATTTGTGAGATGCCACTTCTGACATTTGTGCTATTTTTGCTTCGGTCTGGTTCACGATGTCGCGCACGGTGCAGTCTTATTTGGCATCGAGCTGTTGGAAGTCCTGGAGTTCCTTTAGAAACTCGGGTGTATTTACTTTCAGCAGGGTAAAGATGTATTTTTTGCAAGTGTCCTTGTAAGACTGGTATGCAGAGTACAGTTGTTCTAGGGCTCCCTCTGGTGGTAGCTTATGAGCGCCTGGCACAGATAACACAGTGACTTGTTTTATCACTCTTTGCCAAAGTAGTGTTATGTGGATAAGCAATTCACTTCTGGCTGTTTCTAAGGCTGCCTTCACATTAGCGTATGTGAACGCAGCTTATGCTGCGTTCCCATACGCAGTCAAACGCATGCACACTGCGTTCCTATGTTTAACATAGGAACGCATAGTGCCTGCGTTTGTCAGCGTTTGCTGCGTTCGGGTGCTGATGTGGACGATATCTGCTCCTTCCAGGGTCCAGCGTCCGCACCCGGGACGCAGCATGTTGCATTTTTTGGGCGCTCGGGGACCTTGGAAAGTCAGCAAGCGTCCCGAAGCGCACAAAACATGCATTGTCGTCAATGGGTCCGCAGTGTTCTGCGCTTGACAGCGCAGGAGAACGCTGCGGACCCATTGAAAAATCTCCCGGTGGCCGCTGGTGATGTCACAGGCGATCACCGACGGCCACCTAGATCAGCTCATCCTCTGATGGTCTCCTCCTCCTGATGTGACAGCTGTTTGAATCTACAGCGCCGACACTGAGAGGAGATGTCGGCGCGGGAGATTCAAACAGCTGTCACATCAGCTGTTTCTCCCCGCCGACATGTCCCGGAGCTTACCGGCGGCGGGGAGGAGGAGATCTCCGGCGCTGATCTCCGCCCCCGGACACCACCAATTGGCTGGCCGGGCTGCACAGTGAGGTGTCCGCAGGCGGACATTCTCCGCTGCGGACACATCAAAATGACACCGCGTTTGACCGCGTTTGTCAGAAAAAAATTTCACTTGGGCTTCGCCGTATTTCTGGAACCAGCCGGTATCCAGCAGGCAGCGACGGGCTGCCCCCAACCCCCAGGTGCCTATTTGTACCTGGCCAGACACAAGAATATAGGGGAGCCCTTTTTTTTAATTATTTCATGAATTTCATGAAATAATAAAAAAAAAATGCGTGGGGCTCCGCGCAATTTCTATGTCTAGCCAGGTACAGCTAAGCAGCTGGGGGCTGGAATCCGCAGCGCAGGGATGCCCAAGCTTTCTGGGCACCCCCCGCTGCAAATTGCAGCCCGCAGCCGCCCCAGAAGATGGCGCGTTCATTGAAGCGCCATCCTCTGGCGCTGAACTCCGCTCTTCCAGCGGCCCTGGTGGCGGTGGCAAGCTGGGTAATAAAGGGGTTAATACCAGCTTTGTTATACAAGCTGGTATTAAGCCCGAGATTCTTAATGTCAGGCCACGTTTGACCCAGCCACTAAGAATCTCCAATAAAGGGTTAAAAAAACACAACACAGAGAAAATTTTTTATTAGAAATAAAAAAAAAAGCCATTAGGGACTCCATCTTTAATTAAAAAAATCCTCTTCCGTCCGACGTAGTCCAAAACGCGATGTCCTCTCTGCTACATCCCCTGTGCATAGATATAGATGTCTATGCACAGGGAATGAGCAGACTGAGAACAATCTCAGCACTGCTACATCATCTCTGTGAGCAGGCGGGCTCTAGGACCCTGGAGCTGCGGCAGTCTGTACACAGAGAAGACAGCTGGACTCGGCTCGCAAAGTAACAGCAGTTACTTTGCGAGTTTCCCTGCTATCACTGGCACAGTAGCCGAGTCTAATGCAAGACAATGGCAATCCTAGTTTTGTCAGCGTTTGCCATTGATTTGCATTGGACTCGTGCGAGTAAACGCTGGGAAACTCGCAGAGTACCGAGTCCTGCGAGTCCCTTACTACTCGCTGAATAACGAGTCCTAGCGAGTAGATTCGCCCATCCCTATCCATCATTTCTCTGTGCTGATTCAGGATGGGCAGTGAATGAGAGCTTTGCATCTCAAGAATTGTGCACAGGATTGCAAGGGTGGGGGCTTTCTACTCCTGGTTGTCAGGGAGACGGATTACAAAGTATCAGTTCTGTGCTTATAGAATCTATGCAGGCTGTATTGCAAGTCTATTCACTGCAGCCTGACAATAGTTTATAGATGATCACTTCTCTGCAGGATTTATAACCTGTATACTGTTCTTGGTGACACGATATTCTCATCACTGAGCTTGTTTCTGTTTGCAGGCTCATGTAGTCTGCTGTACAGTTATGCTGTGGCTTGTTATCAGTCTTATTTAGGCAATCTTGTCTCTGGATTGCATGCAGTATACTGCTCCTGGTAACAGGTTCTTTTACTTATCGTGAGCTGTATACAATCCCGATCACAGCTAATCCTTTTTACTGTTCTGTCCCATCTGATCGCAGTAATCTAAGCACTCTAATTAGCAGTCCCTTAGATAATTGTATGCTCGGTACTTACTCCATCAGGGGCAACAGACAGTTTCAACTCGATCGCCACTGCAGCTGTAGTAAGACAGGAGAACACTAGTTTTCTTCCAAATCTTGTATTAGTCACAATAAACGAAAGGTAAAAAGGATTAATCTGTCCAGGGGGTATACACATGTGTCTTGAGCAATGGCTTCTGCAGACTAAACTGGGGAAGAAGGGGGGACGTCCTGTACAGACACAACTAAGGAAAAAGAGTAGGGACAAAATTATACAGTCTACCTAGCAACAACAGAGAATTTCCCGATTGGAGGAAATACACAATGCAGAGAAATATATACAACAGGTTGTTCCCATTCGTGGGACACAACAGAATAACACATCCAAAAAGTCTAAGGCACCTTTGACCACAGGGGATAGCATTCTTTTGGGGTCGGAGGTGAATAAGGTAATTAATGCCTTACTTTTTTTCTCAGATATTTCACCAGATACCATTTTAGCTTAACAAACAGGAGCAACTAAAATTGATTGTGGACCAGATAAATCGTATCAATTTAGGAAGAAATACTAATTGTGGTAACGCTAAGGGAACTGTGTCCTCTGAACAGATGGTACAACAGACCTTTATTTCTGTGACCCCCCCCCCACAATGAGATACCTGACATGATTAACTTCATAGAGACAGCAAATGATGCAGTGACATCCAAAGCGGACACTGCACCATCTAAGATCACGATTGATAATACTAACAGCACTGATGCTCTGGTTCCTTTTTTACCCAACCCAGCAGCCAACAGGACACAATTATAAAAAAGCCATCATTAACACATAAACAGAAAAATACAAGGATACAATGGGCTAAGGAAAAGCAATCATGGACTGTGGATGACTGGATGAAAGTTATATTCAGTGATGAATCGCGAATCTGCATTGGGCATGGTGATGATGCTGGAACTTTTGTTTGGTTTTGTTCCAATGAGCTTTATAAAGATAACTGCCTGAAGAGAACATGCAAATCTCCACAGTAATTGATGTTATGGGGCTGCATGTCAGGTAAAGGCACTGGGGAGATGGCTGTCATTACATCTTCAATTAATGGCCAATTTACATTGATATTTTGGACACTTTTCTTATCCCATCAATTCAAAGGATGTTTGGGGATGATTAAATCATTTATCGAGATGATAATGCATCCTGCCATAGAGCAAAAACTGTGAAAACATTCCTTGAAAGAAGACACATAAGGTCAATGTCATGGGATGCAAATAGTCTGGATCTCAATCTAATTGAAAATCTTTGGTGGAAGTTGAAGAAAATGGTCCATGGCAAGGCTCCAACCTGCAAAGCTGACCTGGCAACAGCAATCAGAGAAAGGTGGAGCCAGATTGATGAAGAGTACTGTTTGTCACTCATTAAGCCTCAGAGACTGCAAGCTGTTAAAAAAGCCAGAGGTCATGCAACAAAATACCAGTGATGTATTGGAGTGTTATTTTGTTTGTTTGTTTGTTTGCCATGATTCCATGATTTTTTCCTCAGAATTGAGTGATTCCATACTTTTTCCCCTGCTTGGTCTACTGTAACCGTTACTGGCTAGCAGATTGTTTTTTCTAGATTTCTATTAGTGTTTCTTAAAGCCATAAAGTTGCCATTTGAAATGACTTTAGTTTTGTGCCATGTGTGTGATCTGCTTTTTTTCTAGAAAATTAAACAATTGAATGAACATCCTCTGAGCCAGGTGATTCCATAATTTTTGCCAGGGGTTGTATTAGATCAGCTGATAAGGGGTGAGGGGTAGTTCTGCAAGATTTCAGTGATTATTTGAAGGAGGCACATAGGTTTCTATCTAAAAATTAATACCTATAAACCAGTAAAGATGGAACTATACCAACAGGCGACCATTGAATATAACAAACCTATCGCTACAGGGGTATTAAAATAAAGTCCTGAATAATCAAGAATCTGTATTTTTAAAAATGAAGAACCCACCACTAGCTTTCTATTACCATCTGCCCAAAATCCATACAGATTTGGTAAACCCACCTGGCCGCCCCATCATTTCAGGCATCGGTTGTCTGACATCCAATCTTGCTTCTTATATTGACAAATTAATTTACTCGCTTGTTACAAAGTTACAGAGTTTTTTAAGAGACGCCTCTCATCTGATACAATTGTTACAGAGTGTCAGATGGGAGGATTCCTACTGTTTTATGACCTTTGACATCTCAGCATATTATTCTAATATACATCACAATTTGGGTTTACTTTGTTTCAACTCCTTCCTTGAGTCTAGGTCATATGCCTCATGTGCAAAAACAATTTGCTCGCAGTAGCATGGACTTTATACTGAAAAACTATTTTTTTACATTCCAGGTATACCACTAGATTCTAGGGACTACAATGGGCTCGAAAGTGGCACCAATTCATGCTAATCTATTTATGGCCACTTTGGAGTCCATCTATATTTACAATTGCATATTTTCTGACAATATCATTGTATGCAGGAGATACATTGATGATTTATTCTTTATTTACAATAACAAGAATGTTGATGTGAACCAATTTTTTAGTTTCATACAAACATTTGGTGTCTTTCATTTTCATCTGTCATTGATTGAGCTTCTATTGATTTTCTTTATCTAACTGTAGTTCATAAAGACTCCTAAATTTTGACTAAAACATTTTTTAAAAAGGTAGATGCCAACAGTTACCTGGAATATAATAGTGGCCATTTGAAACAATGGATCACTAATATTTCGGGTAACCAGTTCAAAAGGATCAAGAAAAACTGCAGTCTGAATACAGATTTTTTGGATCAATCACGCATTCTAAAAATGAGATTTATGGATAAAAAATATCCAAGAAAATTAATTGACAGGGGTTTTTCAGAAAGTACTAAAAGATCACAAGAATCCCTTCTAAAGCCCATAAAACCATCATTGAATAGGACAACACAGCTCTCTGCAGTTAATTTTATTACTACATTTTCCAAACAACAAGATAAAATCCATATTGAACAACCACTGGCAGATATTGTTAAATGATCCGGTCCTGGGCAAAAATTTACTGAACAATCGCACTATCACTTCAAGTGAGAGCTCCTAATTTAAGAAACATACTGGCATGGAGCCGCTTGAGAAACACAACCCCTATTGCAACTACATTTGTTGCCAAGAATAATAATAAAAAAAGACACCTGGGCTCCTATAATACGTCCACATTTGAATCTGCTAACGGCAATGAGGTTTTAAATATTAGCTACTTTTTAAATTGTCAGTCAGCATATGTAATTTACTTGATTGTGTATGCGGGATGAAATATATGGGGAAAACTTCCCAACAGCTCCATTGTAGGATCAATTCACATAGGTACAATATCAATCAGGGACCTGCTACACATAGTTTGTTGAGGCACTGTGCAGTCAAACACAACAAAGTCTTGTGTTTTAAAGTGACACCAATTGACCACATTCCGGCTACTTCACCAAATTGTCGTGTGTTATTAACTAGAAATGAAATCTATTGGATTTACAGATTAAATGAGCTCCATCCAAGCGGTCTAAATGTGGTCTCTGATCTTTTTACATAGTCTGTATCCATCTCATTTTCATTGTCATTCCTCCCTTTTGTCAATTTCTCCCCTCCGGTTTATATTGTTCTCCACCTTCAATTGTTCCCATGGTTACTACTAGCTCTGTAACAATTCCCCTTCATGGATAATAATTGCATTTTCCTTCAGATTAGTGTTCCCTTCTGTTGAATATAATTCATTCCTGATATTTCATTCCATTCTGACTCCCCAGCTTTTAATGTGAATTACGCATCCTTTTCTGATTAGAGATAGCTACTAAGATTATACCCTGTCACTAAAAGGATATTATTTGGGTGATATGTATCTCTTTGTTCATTTCCCAGGGGCCTGGCATCACCCACTTGTGTCCCTGAGGTGGCCGGTCCTCTCATGATGGTGTTTTTTTCCTGCAGCTTTGTTCGGTTTGTCTGGTGAATAGACAATCACTAAAATTATGCCCCACACTAAGAATATATCCCTCCTCCGAGCGCTTCATCCAGACATGTACAGGGCTAATTAGATCCTACGGTCCCTTGGGACCCTGACTCCTCCCTAAGGTCTTCCCAAGAGCACCGGCCCATCTGTAATAATAACTTGTTCTCTGCAGTTGTACCCCTGTGTTTTCATGGGCAATTGATGTAGTTTAGGTTGGTCGGCTGATGTGTGGCCCGTCCCTGTCATGTCTCTGCTGGGATCCAATCGCCAGTGTATGGATTTCAGTTGTTTGCTCTCCTCACCTATAGAGCTTTTTGTTCACCGGGAGCTCACAGCGCTTCTCTTCTCCGTGAGATGAGTTGATACTGCTGAAGTTTTGTATCTTGCTTGAAGTCTTTCTTCCAACTATTCCTGTATTGGGTCAGTGTTCAGTGTCAACTACACCACACACATCGAAAAGTCTATCATGACAGTGCTGGTTTGATTCCTTTCACCCACACAAAAAAGTAGAATATTTTTGGAACAAGCAAAACTTTTTTGTATTGTAGCAGTTTAATGTAATTTAATTATAAGCATTGCTCCTACTTCTAATGATTTTAAATATCTCTTTTATTAAAATATGGTTTTAATTTTTAGCACTTGAAGGTTACAGATCACCACACACTTCACTTTGAAAAGCGATTTTATTTATATGGTTTTAAACACATAGTATGTTGCCAGTGAAACTGTTAACAACATTGTATCATAACGTTTCAATTTTAAGCTTTATATACTCTAATGAATGTTCAATGCTGACGCCGATCTGTTTATTTCCAATGATGACGTTGCTTTGTTTATCAACATTGATGACGTGTATCTGTTTACTCTCATTGATGATGATGTTTTTACATCATTTCCTGCGGTAGCCTGTATTATCTGTAAGCTTTTCGCAGAGGAAGTGTGAAGTGCCACACAAAATGCGTAGGAATAAAGACTCTATTCTTTTACTCCGGATTGACATTTGATTGGTGGCGCGATTATCTCTATCCATCTCCACAGCGTGTTTATAGCCTTTGTTCCACGGGTGGTTTGTACTGGTTATGTCTCACACAACCACATAAGGTCAGCTTATTTGCTAACACACCAATATCCTTGTGTTTATTGGTTAAGACCCTACGTGCGCTGTTTGTTTCCTCTAGTTTCTCCTAGTTTTTCCTTACAAAGTAGAAGCGGGCTCCAGCCGGAGAGGAGGATTTCCAGATACACCTGCTTGCACGATTCTCCTTGATGCATTTGGACATGGCTTGGGTCTGTGCCTGGGACAGAGGGTAGATTCAAGTTAAATAAAATAGTTCCATATGGTTAAATAATCATATACAGAGCCAGAGAGAAATTTTCCCTACCCAGTATGGCCCTTAGCAAAACTCCAAACAAACATATTAACAAAGGGAGACAAAAGGGAGTTTTTTTCTGCTTATAAAGTTAGAAAATTTATTGACACAATTGTCACCTAATTAAAAATGGGGCAATTTGCAGAAAAGATGCAGTGGATACAATTGGCACAGCAGCACAAAAAATTGGGATTGCACATATTTCCACAATTGTACAAGATGCTATCCAACATGGACAGGTATCACAGTATAATAATAGCCAGTACATACATGCTCAATGAACATGAACATGATAGAACAACAACACTTTCAGAACATATCATACCAAAATATGCGAAGTACAAGTGCTGGTAGTGCCAGGGAGGAGAGAAGGGGAACCCTTTTAGTACACATCCCACGTACGTTTCACGTTTTTAGTGGGTTAGCTTCATCAGGGGAGACTGACCAAATGTGCCAACGTTGCCTATATATATGATAGTGCGGGCAGGAACGCCATTCAGGCGATCCGCCCACCTGAATAGCTTCCGGCGCTCCGGCTCCCGCTATCGTGTCACGTGGCCCGCCCCGGAAGTGCATCATCGCTGACGTGTATCTTGACAACCGGCAGTTGCCGGGTTACCGGAGACGGTGATTAGAGGCGCCCCATGGAACGTGGAAGGAGACCAGAGGGAAACAAGAGGGCACACTGATCCACAATATAATAGCCTATTACTTTACACAGTCGATTGATGTTTCACAGTAGTATGTAATCCATCTTCAGGACCTGTGTTTTGATCACCGGGCATCATAGACTGTAGTAGCAGAAAATACTTAAGGCTCTGTTGGCACAAAGGAGGAAAATGCAGTTGGACACCTATAAAAAAGAGGCAAAACTCATGGTCTCATTTAATCCCTTTGGCGCCAGAATGTTCAGGACAGTGATCCACCTGGCTTCTTTTTGAGCCAAAATTTGTTTTAAATTTCCTCCCTTAATTCCACAGTGCACAATATCAATTCCACGTATCCTTAGTGTTTTACTACTACTACCATGGCAGAATTTAAAATGATGTGGCACTCTTTTGAACCCTCAATATATCTAACGTGCTCACGTATTCTCATTCGTAATTCAAGTGTTGTTAATCCAATGTAGATTTTGAGGCAGCCGCACGTGGCGTAATACACCATCTGCATACTGCCACAAGAGATATATTGATTGATGGTGTATCTGTTTTTACCATCGCTTGACAAAAAGTCAAAGCCGCAGGACTTGTTTTTGCATGCCATGCAATCTGGACCGGCGTCAGCACCCAGCACTCCCGGGCAAGTCCCGGGGCCCTCGACATCTGGGAGGGCCAACTCACCATCAGGGACAGGCAGCCCTGATAGTGAGGGGAACAGCCGGTACTGGCAGCCCTGAAAGGGAGGGACCCATCACAGGACACTCAGCCAGCAGGGCTCCCAGTCCACATGGCTAATTTGTATGCAATGCAAATTAGCCATGTGCTGGCTCCAGGAGTAGTGGAGCTTCCTCCACTGTGACTGCAGCACTGATGAGTCATCACTCTGTGACCTCATCACACTGCTGCAGGAAGAAAGAAGCTCCACAGCCCCAGCAGCCTACTGCTGTAAGGATGGGGACAGCATCTGAGGAGGACAAAGCAGCGGGGGAGAGGAAGGAAGGCGAGTATAATCATTTTGGGTTTTTTTTACTATGTGCTGGAGGCCGCTGCTGGGGTACATGGAGGCTGCTTCTGGGTTTGAATGGAAGCTGCTGCTGGGTTTATATGGAGGCTGCTGCTGGGTGTATATGGAGGCTGCTGGGTTTGTGTGGAGGCTGCTTCTGGGTTTGTATGGAGGCTGCTGCTGGGTGTAAATGAAGGCTGCAGTTGGGGTATATGGAGGCTGTGCTGAGTGTATATGGATACTGTGTTCAGCTATATGGAGGCTGTGCTGGGTATATGGAGGCTGTGCTGGGTGTATATGGAGGCTATACTCAGCTATATGGAGGCTGTGTTGGGTGTATATGAAGGCAGTGCTTGCGTATATGGAAGCTGTTCTTTGGTATATGAAGGCTGTGTTGGGTATATGGAGACTGTGCTAGGTTATATATATTATTTGGAGACTGTGCTAGATAATATGTATATGCATACTGTATATATACTATGGAGGCTGTGCCAGAGTATATATAATATTTGGAGGCTGCTGCTGGGCTGCCACATCCTCCAAATAATATATAGAGCCCAGCACAGCCTCCAAATAATATATACATTCTGCAGCCTCTGTATTATACATACAAAGCCCACAGCCTCTTTATTATATATACAACCTTGCAGTCTCAATATATATACACTCCAGCAGTCTCCATATTATATTTACAGCCCTACACAGCCTCTATATTATATATACAGCCCACCCAGGAGCCTGTATATTATATATACACAGCCTTCAGTTTCTACGTTGTATTCATGAATCATGGTCTGTGTTGAAGGGGCCCACTGACACTGTTTCGCCTGGGGCCCACAACAACCTAGAGCCGACCCTGTATGCAATGACCACCCTGGAGCAGCTCAGTGTATTTATGTAGACACTTAATAATAATAGTTTAAACATCAAACTCACATTTAAATGGAGCCAGACTTCAATTGACTTTCTGGATATTTGCATGGGGGTCGATGATCACGTTTTTTTAAGACCGATGTGTTCAGGAAAAAGACGTTGGTCAATTCTTTACTACATGCGACATTGGCCCACCATGCCACCACTATTAAGTCCATCCCGGTTAGTCAGTACCTTAGAGAGGCGAATCTCTTCCACTGAGGCACACTTTCAGAAACAATCTAAGGATTTGAGCGAACATTTTAAGGAGAGAGAGGCTACAGTGAGCGTAAAATCAAACATGGATATAATAAAGCCAAAATGGCTTCTCGTGATGACCTCCTCCTCTCTACTGCGAAGAAAGATGTGAAAACAGATGGCCAGATTAGATTTATTACAACCTTCAATCATGAGTGAGACAATATGAGGAGGATCCTACAAAGGCACTGGGCTATTCTACTTACAGAGCCATCTCTAAGGCTGCTTTCACACTGCGTTATTTTGCTGTCAGAGGGGATCCGACTTTTTTCAGGACCCCTCGGATAGCAACGGATCCAAACTGATGCCTGTAATCGGATGCCAAACAGGTATCCAATTCCGGTATTTTTCAGGATCAGTTTGGATCCTCTCCCTCTCTCCTCTCCTCGCTCCACCTGTCACCTCACTCCCCCTCCTCTCTCCCCCCATGTTAACTCGCTCCCCTTCCTCTCTTCCTCTTGTCACCTAGCTTCTCTCTGCCTCCTATCACCTCTTTCCCCTTTCCTCTCCCTGCTCGCTCAGTCTCTCCTTCTTTCTCCCCTCTTTTCCCCTCTTCTCCGGACCTTAAAAAATAAAAAAAATCTTTATTCTCACCCATCCACGAGTCCCCCGACGCTTTCAGCTATCTTCTTCTGATCCTTACAGGACCTGGCATGACATCACAGTCACATGACCGGTTACCGCGGTAACTGGTCATGTGACTGTGACGTCACCCAAGGTCCTATAAGCATCAAGCACTGCTGGAGGCATCGGTGGATCGCGGGACAGGTGAAAATAAAGATTTTTTTAGTTTTAACCTTTTCTTTTTACTAAATTTCACTTCTGCAATGTATGAATATACATTGCAGAAGTGAGTTTAGATAACACAGATCGATTTTAATGTACTGAGCATGCTAATGATGAGCATGTAATGATCAGCTGTTTCCTCGGACCTGTGCTCCATAGGCCCCATGTTATTTGGCGCGGATCATGTCGGATCAGAATCAGATCTGACAAAAATCGGATGCCATTTAGGGCAAATCCGATCCAATCCGTGCCCATAGGATAACATGGGGGCCAAATCGGATCTGTGGCTGTCCATTTTACAACGGACAGCCACGGATCACAGAAAAATGCAGTGTGAAAGCAGCCTAAGAGAGTCCCTTTCTGCTTATCAGCAGATGACTAGCAGGAGGTAAGAGAATTTGAAAGACCTTTTGGTGAGGAGCCATTATGCCCCCAAAAATCCAGGAATCTTTGGTAGTATGACGACCACATGGGGTTTTGTTCCATGTGGTCATTGCATGGCATGCAAAAACACGTCCTGTGGCTTTGACTTTTTGTCAAGCGACTGTAAAAACAGATGCACCATCAATCAATATATCTCTTGTGGCAGTATGCAGATGGTGTATTACGCCAGGTGCGGCTGCCCCAAAATCTACATTGGATTAACAACACGTGAATTACGCATGAGAATACATGAGCACGTTAGAGATATTGAGGGTTGAAAGAGTGTGATGACTTGAGCAGTTTAAGAACTCTGCCACATCATTTTAAATTATGCCATGGTAGTAGTAGTAAAATACTAAGGATACGTGGAATTGATATCGTGCACTGTGGAATTAAGGGAGGAAATTTAAAACAAATTTTGGCTCAAAAAGAAGCCAGGTGGATCACTGTCCTGAACACTCTGGCACCAAAGGGATTAAAGAGGACCTGGCACCCCTCAATGCAGCACTGAATGCAGCATGTCTGTTGCATTCAAGGAAGGGGTCCCCCATGTCTCTAGCCCTCCTGTAAGCTTTAAAATAGACTTTAGAAACCTTAAGGTACCGGCACACGCCGCAATCTCGGCTGGCGATGTGTGGCGATCTGACGTGCGCACTCACGTTTTTGGTGGTCGCCTCAGATCGCCGATGGTGGCATCATACGTCGCAATTTCGCCCTGAAGCTAAGGAAATGTGTCGCTCCGGAAATCATCTCACCTACAGCGGAACCAATCTTGTCTAATTCCATCACCGCTTCACACGCCGCAATCTCAAAGGCAATGTGGGCGTACATATTCAGTGCGGCGAGGCGATAGGTGTGCCACAGTGGTTTACACCGCGCCCCATACACGCTCATTGGACAACACAACAGCATTACGACTGGTCAGCCTGCTCAGGGTGCTAACAAAGTAGACGTCCACGGAGTGGGAGCAGTATAATGTACCCAGCAGCGTTAGCAAATTCACACACGTAGGGTGATTGTAGTGCGTGGCCCATGGCACCCATCTACAATGTGTAGCCCAACATCTGAGCTGTCATGTGTGGCACTGTACTCGACACAGCGCAACTTAATACAGGCAGACAACATAACTTGCGCTATTCAATGGCGCTCATAATTGCACTGAGTTTGTGGACAGTTGTGTAGCTGAAAATGTGTGTGGTGCTGAACGGACAGCTCTTCAAATATGGCGCAGTGTCAACTGACAGCCAATGGGAACACAGTAGCCCACACCAATCATCTCAGATGGGGTGCGGACTACAGCACGCTAAGGCACGCCTACGGGAAATCATAGACAACGCTCTTTCCATCACTATCGCCCTGTCACACGCCAAAACACGAAAATATCGCCTTGCCGATTGCGCCTGATTGCTGAGCACTGTTGAGGAATCAGGCGACGGCCGATGCCCAATCACACGACACAACCGTGAGGCAATTTTACGGCGATTGCACCGTGGTGACACATCGCCTTTCAGATCTCCAGGTGAGATTGCGGCGTGTGACGGTACCTTTACAGTTGAGGGTGCTTTAACACAGCATTTTTCTGTGATCTTTGGCTGTCCGTTGTAAAATGGACAGCCACGGATCCGATTTGGCCCCATGTTATCCTATGGGCACAGATCACATCGGATTTGGCCTTATTGGCATCCGATTTTTGTCGGATCCGATTCTGGACGATTTTTTGCTGTGCCCAAAATTGCAGCCTGCTGCGATTTTTGGCACAGTGGGTCAAATCGGGCCGAATTGGATCCGACCTGTTCCATGCCAAATAACACGGGGCCTATGGAGCACGGGTCCGAGGAAACAGCTGATCGTTCTTCGGACCCAATTATAGTGTACTGAGCATGCTCAGTACACTAAAATAGCTCTGTGCCATCTAATTTCACTTCTGCAATGTATATTCATACATTGCAGAAGTGACATCTAGTGTAAATAAAGGGTTAAAAATAAAAAAAACTTTATTCTCACCTCTCTGGAGATCCAGCGATGCCTCCTGCGCTCAATGCTTCTAGGACCTGGCCTGACGTCACAGTGCAGTCACATGACCGATTACCACGGTAACCGGTCATGTGACTGTGACATCACGCCAGGTCCTGTGGATCAGAAGAAGAAAGCTGGAAGCGCCGCGGGACTCGTGGATGGGTGAGAATAAAGATTTTTTTTTATTTTTTAAGGTCTGGAAAGAGGGGGCGAAAGAGGGGGCGATAGAGGGAGACAAAGAGGGATCAAAGAGGGGACAAAGAGGGGACAAAGAGGGGTCCAAGAGGGGAGACAGAGGGGACAAAGAGGGGAGACAGACAGGACAAAGAGGGGAGACAGAGGGGACAAAAAGGAGAAACAAAGGGGACAAAGAGGGGAGACAGAGGGGACAAAGAGGGGAGACAGAGGGGACAAAGAGGGAGCAGAGAGAGGAGGGGAGAAAGGTGACAGGAGGGAGAGAGGAAGTGGACGAGGTGACAGGAGGAGCAGGGAAAGGAGGAGAGAGGATCCAAACAGATGCTGCAAAATATCGGGATCGGATGCCTATTTGGCATCCGATTGCAGGTATCAGTTTGGATCCGTTGCTGTCCGAGGGGTACTGCGAAAAGTCTGATCCCCTCGGACAGCACAAAAACGCTGTGTGAAAGCAGCCTGAGATGTTGCCTGGGTGGGATCTTATTAAGAGGTAATGCAGCTTATATTATATATGACCTTTTGAGGTAGTATTCTGCCTGTAGACAAGGCCGCATAGAGATAAAGTTCATCGTGATTGAGGATATCTTGCCTCAAAGAGATAAAACGAAGGAGAGTAGAAAAGAAAAGAACAGAAAGAAGAAAAAGGAAGTAGTAAAAGGGTGTTCTGGGTTAAGAACTGGTACTAATCAGCAACATTGACCGACTGACATAGAAGCTTGATCAGACGACATGTGAGTAAGCGAAGACTTCAGATTCGTAGTTTCCCGAAACACAATCCATGGGGCCCATATATTGCAATGTCTTGCAATACTGTTTTCATCTGGTAAATTAGAAGCAATGAGTTCCTCCATCCTGCATATGTCATTCAACTCAGCCACCAACTCTCCACGTGTTGGGCACTCTGGCCTTTTCCAATACCTGGGGATCAAGTGTCTCGCAGCTGTTAGGAAGAGGCGTAAAAGATTTTTCTTAAACCGGGCTAGAGACATATTGGTAAAGCTTAAGAGTGCCAACATTGCTGTGAATCTGATAGGGCTAGAAGTGAACCTCCCATATAGATCCGCCACATCAATCCAGAAGGGTTGGAGACGATTACATCCCCACCATGTGTGAAGATAAGAACCTCTGTCACCACATTGTCTCCAACACAGGTCGGATGTGGATGGGAAGATTGCATTAATCTCCACGGGACATCTGTACCACCTCGCCGCCACCTTATAATTACGTTCTGGAGAGACTGCCGAGATGGAGGCTTTATGGGTTAGGATGAAGATTTTTTTCCCATTCTAAAGAAGTCAATGTTCTGCCAAGATCCTGCTCCTATGTAGCTGTAAATGTAGGGGGGTTATCAGAGGAGCCATTCAAAACGGCCTGGAATATATTGTAGAGCTCTGAGACTTCGTGATCCAAAGGACTTCGTGACTCACACCACTTCTCAAACTATGTCAAGGGCCGAAAAATATCTGAACGACTCAGGGAGTTGATGTAGTTCAGTAATCTGGCATGTAAGAACCAGGATTCTGGTGGGGGTATCTTGCTAGGAAACAAAGACGATATATCTTTAACTGTATTTTGAGTTATAAACATGGAGAGTGTTGGGTGTAGGGATTGTGGGATATTAAGGAACGAGTGTCTGCCCCGTTCTAGTTGGAACTGGGGGTTTCCGTATATTGGAGATAGGGGATCGGGGATGGAAGTCAATTGTAAAGTTTTGTTGTATCTTCTAAGAAATAGTTTTAGTTGTTTGGTGATAAATGGGGGGAGAGGATTCAAGTCTGTCCCCGAGGACCATATTGAGGACAATGGGTGGAAACAGGCTAACACAGATTCACCCACTTCTTAGGTTTCTCCAGCTGAAACAAATCTAAAATGCATTTGCTTAGAGATGCAAAATGATACAGTAGAAGATCTGGCAGGTCTACCCCGCCCCTGTCTATTTTTCTGGTCAATAAGTAGTAGGAGAGTCTCGATCTGCCATGAGACCAGATACATTTTAAGATCATAGTCTTCAGCCTGGAGAAAAAAAGAAGCTGGAAGAAGACAGGGAATTGTTTGGAAATGATAGACTAAGCGAGGTGGAAGGTCCATTCGAATGTCATGTATTCGTCCTAGCCATGTGAGGGATAATTTATACCAATTGAGAAGGTCCAATTCCGTCCGTTTGAGTATGGATTGAAAGTTAGTGGCAATCAAGGCAGCCGGGTCACGGGTTAGCTTTATGCCAAGGTATTGGAAGGCATCAGATTTCCAAGTAAAACTGAAATTGGATCTTAACAAGCGGACCACCACCTCTGGGAGCGAAATAATTAACATCTCCGATTTAGTCATATTTATCTTAAAATTACTTAATCTGCCATATTTATTTATCTCAGATAGAATACTGGGGAGACTAATCAATGGATTGGTAATGTATAAAAGTAGGTCGTCCGCAAAGAGAGCCAACTTGTGTTCCCCATCTCGCGAACTCACTCTCTGGACAGCTGGGTTGCCCCTAAGAGCCAAGGCCAGGGATTCCATACAGAGAATGTAAACCAGAGGGAAAAGACGACAACTTTGGCGTGTGCCATCAGAAATATTGAATGGTGCGGAAAGAGATCCATTTATTCTGATACGAGCCATTGGTCACGTGTATAGAGCCTGTATGCTATGCATGGTGGAGTCCACTAACCCAAGATGCCTCAAGGTCTCAAACATAAACTCCTAGTACATCCTGTCAAACGCCTTCTCAGCATCTGACAGGATGCATAATGACAGGATGCACATGGGGATCCCACTCCGTCTAACCCCATCGATGAGTGAGACTGAGCGAATAGTATTATCCCTGGCCTCACGACCCGGGACAAATCCCACCTGGTCCATCTCAACTACTGCAGGTAGACCAGTTTTCAGCCTGTTAGCCACAATTTTGGCATAAACTTTTATGTACAGGTTTATCAGGGATATTGGACGGTAGTTACTACAGACCGTTGTGTCCTTCCCTGATTTTGGCAATACCACAATATGAGCCATAAGGGCCTGAGGTGGAAAAGATCCGCCTGTCAAGACGCAATTGCACACCTCCAGGAAAATTGGGCCCAAGAGGTTAGAAAGTAGGTTGCCGTGTAGCCATCTGGCCCTGGGCATTTTCCGGGCTTTAAGGTGGAAAAGCCCTGTTACCTCGTCCAAGGAAAGGTTTTGTGTCATGGCCTCAATTACAGAAGTGGGTAAGGGTGGTAATTTACTTTCTCGGGGATATGATGTTCATATTTTCTGTCTGAATTGGGATATAGGGAGGTCATGGTAGTGGCCTTTAAGGTTATACAGTAAGGTATAATAATCCTGAAAAGTGGATAGAATTTCACTAGTTTTATGCAATTTGGTGCCTTCTGGGCTTCGTCTATGTGATATTGTAGTATGAGCTGCCCTAAGGTGTAAAGCTCTTGCCAAGAGTTTACCACTCTTGTTGCCTAGTTGATAAAAATGAGACCGTAATTTATCTTGAAAACTCTTGTCTTTTTGGTCTAAAATACTAAGTACTTTATGACGTGACGCAGAAAGCTGAGAGAGAAGTAGTGAAGTTGGGTCTCTTTTATGAATGTCCTCAAGTTGAGATATCTGTTGTATTAGTGTTACGACCTTGATCTTTTTTAAGCGGGTTCTGTGGGAGATGAAGATGCCTCTGAGCACGCTTTTAAGTGCCTCCTACTTTAATGGGGGTGGAATATGATCACTAGAATAGTCAGAGATAAAATTAGTAATAGCGGTTAATATGGCAGAGCGGCACACCAGATCGTGAAGGAGATTATCATTTAACCGCCACGTAAATTCTCTTGGGCCATCAGGGTTTAAGCGCAGAGAAAGATATATGGGAGCATGATCTGACCATATTATTGATCCTATGGTGGCCTCCACCTCGGAGTCCAACAGGGATTGGGAAATATAAAATCTATCTATCCTGCTGAATGAGGAGTGTACATGCGAAAAGTACATATAGTCCCGGGTGAAGAATACGGCAGGCATTTACAAGGGACCTCCTTTTCCAATGTTTGTCAAGGCGGCGGACAGATGGCACAGAATGGTGCAACTTACCCGTGGAGACGTTTATTGTCGGGTCTGATGGGAAGTTGATGTCTCCCCCCTGGATGATGAGGCAGGATCCAGCGAATTCTTCCAACGTCACTCAAGAGCTAGCTCGAAATCTCTGCGAGGAACGATTAGTAAAATAGATATTAGCGAAAACATAGTTATGGGAGGCCCACCACACCTGCAAGAAGAGGAACCTGCCTAAGAGATCTATTAATTGTTTGATCACGGAGGGACAAAAGGATTTGTGAAATGCTATGGAAACCCCCTTGGATTTTAATTCGGGTTCGAACTGTGGAACCATGTGGGATAGAATTTAGAGGAACACTGTGGGACCTTGTCGGACCTGAAGTGTGTTTCTTGTAGTAACAGCACTTGAACCCTCTGCTTGTGAACGGCGTATAATATTTGGTAACGTTTTTCAGGCTTATTCAAACAGTTTACATTAAAAGAGCAACATGTTATCTTATCCATTGTCTAAGTAAAATGTAGGCCAAAGGCTCTGAGAACTGTGCCATGTGCATTGCCGAGGAGAGGGAGAGAGATAGAAGAAGGGCATACAAAAGAGCAGAAAAAGAGAAAGGATGAGTTGAATGAAAGAAACACTTAGCACGGAAAAGTGCAGCATTTGCGCAGGCATTACATACATGTCGTATATCCTGCGCATCAGGGTGTATGTGGAAGCCAACGAGGTGGTCACTCCAGTCCAACGGGCGCACCCAAATATATTCTTACTACAAATGAAGCACCTAAATATGGGACAAAATTTGGGGGTGAGGAGGGAGGGAGGGGAAAGGTGAGGGGGGAGTAGGCAGTGGAGTGGGAAGGGAGTAGAGGGGAATTGGGAAAGGAAGGGGACCATACCACCATATAAAGCCAGTCCAGGAGTCCACTCTCCCCAGGAGATCTCCGTCAGACGAAAGTCCGGCTGTAGTGTGGGGTGCGACTCAATGGAAGCAGGAGCGTGGACATCTGGCAACTTCGGGCTCAAGCAAAAGCAGGAAAAATAGAGCGTAACTTGTGGTCCCATTAAACAGCATAAGGGAGTCCAGAAGCAAAAAATAGAGAACTTTGCCTTGGTAAACATAGTTCAAGGAGAAGATCCATGGGGACTGCCTCCGTAGCGAACCTCCCGCCACCCCCGAAGATGGGGGTGGAAGGCATGGGGTGGTAGGCCAATCAGGAAGATCCACATCTGGTAATCCAAAAGTGCGTAGGAGTGATTGAAGGTCTCCCTTCTTCCAGGAGGAGGCAGATTTACCATCCCTGCTGGCGACCAGTTGGAAGGGGAAACCCCATCTATATGTAATGTTTTTGTCTTTAATCAAGGCCAGAAGGGGTCTGAGGCCCCTTTGCTATTCGAGCGTGCCAGATCTGGAAACCAGGAGATATTACTGTCCATATAAGAAATTTGACCTTTCTGCCTTGCAGCCTGCATGATAGATTCTTTTATGGTATAAAAGTACACCCGGCAGATGATATCACGGGGCCTGGCTTCACCTACAGGTCTGGGTGTTAAAGCCCTGTGTACCCTGTCTAGTTCAATCTCAGGACCCTCGGGTTCGTCCAAGATGTTGTTGAAGAGTTGCTATACCGTCTTTTTCAGCTCTATTGGTGAGATTGATTTAGGGAGGCCTCTAATGCGTATATTATTACTCCTATTACGGTTTTCCATATCCTCCTGTCCGTATTGGAGTTCTATAACATTAGAGTGGGATTCCAGCAAGGCTCTGTGAGCTTGTAACTCGTTTAAGATGCTTTCTTGGCTCTATTCTATAGCCTCCACCCTCGTGGTGAATTCCCCTTTAAGAGCCTGGATCTCCTTTTTGTAAGTGCCTTTCCGGCGGCTTGCTAATTTATCTAAGTCCCCTTTTGTAGGCAAATGTTTGAGCAGGTCACTTAGCTGTGTATTCAGCAGGTTCTCCATGAGGGCAGCACAGTCCACGTCAGCCTCCTCTCCTCCTTGCTGCACTATCGGCTTCCTCTCTCCTCAACTCCCGCACTGCTGTTCCCGCGCTGTGAGGAGTCGCCACCATCTTAGGTGTTACTGCGGCAAAGAAGGTGAGGGAGTGGAGCGGAGATAACGTTCCAGGCTGCTCCTGGACCCCAGCTCCTCATGTCCGCTGCATCCAGGGATCTTCCTGGACTTGCCCATATAGATAAGGGAAGGCTAGGTGCAGAGTAATGTGGCTTTTGGGACACCCGTGGAGTGGAGGGACAGGAATGTGCGACCTAGTGCCTTATCAGCAAGCCCCCCAATCCCAATTTTTTGTTGTGCTGTTGTGCTCTTGTGTGTGCCAATTGTATCTACTGCATCTTTTCTGCAAGTTGCACCATTTTTAATTATGTGACACTTTTTGCAATACATTTTCTCACTTTATAAGCAGAAAAAAACTCCTTTTTGTCTCCCTTTGTTAAGAGGGTAGATTCAGTCACAAGGAGGTGTGAGGCACCGCCGGCATGGTCCCGATGGCCGAGGTGCATCACATGGAGGATCAAGGTATGATCCTGTCCACACTAGCCGGTTTATCTGTGATGATGCTGTGTGAACCTACCCGGAACACAATGAGTTAATTCTGAGGGTGAGTGCTGTGGATCTGACACATAGATGAGCTGGATGAGCGGCTGTGTGGGAGCTGTGTGTCCTAATTGGTAGCAGCCCAGGTGGGTGTGTCAGTGTGGGCGTGGCAGGGACAATAAAGAGCCTGCCAGCAGATTGAGTGGGAGATCATCATTAGCAAGGAGATCATCACCCACATATCACCAGAGAGATGCAGCCAGAGATTGAAATCCAGTCTGTGTGAGAGACAAGTGTTTGAGTCTCAGAGTGAGGGACGCAGAGAGCAGAGCAGTCCAGAGCTCTGTGGTGTGTGGACATGAGGGGAGCGTGCTAGCTCCATACCGGTAGCCAGGACCGGGGTCATGACAGCTCCTGGAGTGGGGAAGCCGTGGCTGAACCAGGTGGATGCTGGTCTGGACGTGTGGCAAGATACGTCCAAGAAGGAGCCCCTTGGGGATGCATGGCGTACCCGTTACTCAGGTAGCGAGACCCGGATCCGTGCCCAGTAAGAAGGCAGTTCCCGTATGAAAGAGTGAACTGTGTACTCTGTGCGTAAAATGTGCCAGGCGGGCATAGCCGCCATTGGGTCCGACTAAACAGTCAGTGAGGGACCTATTGAAGTGTATGCATATTTTATGGCTTATGTAAAAGACCCAGCGAATGTATGTAGCCCTACGGGAGGCAGATGTATGAATTGTGCCGGACGGGCATAGCCGCCATTGGGTCTGACTAAAACAGTCAGTGAAGGGACCCGTTGAAGTGTATGTACCAGTGGTCAGAAGCAGGGGTTAGAAGGGCTCCTAGAGTGGGGAAACTGTGGTTGAACCAGGTGGACGCTGGTCTGGACGTGTGGCGAGATACGTCCAGGAAGGAGCCCTTTGGGGATGCATGGGGTACCCGTGACTCAGGTTGCTCAATCCCTGTTCTGAACCCAGAGGAGCCACAGTCCATGGATGTTTATATGATGGGCTTTGAGCGTGTGGAAGGACATGTGTGATCCATGGATGTTTATATGATGGATCACATGCAGTGTGTAAGAACCCGGTCAGGTTGGTGCCTGTACTCCGGGGTAGTGTGGAGCTGGGGAAATAAAGCCAGGCGGCTGGTACCGCCATTGGGACCCACAGGGCCCGTTGATGAATGTGGTTACTTATGTATTGTTAAATGTATGTGGAACGTTTAGATAGGCCGGAGGCCGTAACCCCCACGGGAGTGGTTGTTAGTGCTCCCCGGGTTTGAAAGAGAGGTGGTGACAGTTCCCGGGTAACTGTAGGCCGTTATGTGCAATATATGTGTTCCGTAATGTTATATGTAAATGTATTGTGCATTTATGTACTGTGCTTATAATCCATGTGCAATGTGTCAAATATGCTACCCGGGTTATGTTATGTATGTGAGCAAATAAACGGGTAGTCATTGGTTAAATTATAAGCATGTGTTGGTTTCATTATGCCGCAAGCGAGTTCCCCGGGCGCTACCTCAAAGAGGTTAGGAACCAGGAAGTAGGTTGATAGGACAATCATATTGCCTATGTGGCAGGAGAGTCTCAGCCTCTTTCTTGTTGAAGACATCCATGTAGGACCAGTAAGTGTATGGTAGGCCTGGAAGGTTGGATGGCATGAATCACAGGCATGCAAGATTGGTGAACAGGAACGAGACACTTCTCATGTCCCATCGGAGTACATCTCCTGGTCTCCAATCCAAAACAAGTTGGTGCATCTAAAGCCAAGCAAAGACCCAGCAGCAGTGGGTGTGACAGGCCTGGAAGTACATGGAAGATCTTCTCGGAGTGAAGTATTCCCACCCAAAGTTACACTTTCTCGGTGATGAACTGGATGACTTCAGATTTTTCATCCACATACGAGATAGTAATTGGCCCTTGAAGTCATTAAATGGGAATCTGATACTACTGATTCAATATAGCCTGTTATATGAAGTTTCCGGTAAAATCAGAGTCCAGAAAGGCCAACTTAGTGAATTAAACAGAATCTCAGGATATAAAGACTGAAATATTCAGGGTTGAAGAGGACTTGCTCTCATTTTGGGTGGCCTCTCCCACAGACCCTAGGCTTGGAAGTTTCTCAGTTTCCCAGGACAGGTTTGGATCTAGTGTTTTGGACTACTGTAACAGAAGATGATGTTTAGCCATAACCACACAGTCCACCTTCATAGGTTCAGTAGTAAAAGCTTGTACAGCAGGCCATGGAATGATAGGTCTCTGAAAGGAGGGAGTTAGGAGCATAGACCTTCTCTCCTGGTTCAACTCTCCGGACCTTTCTGGGCACTGAAGACCAATGCAGATAGCTACCAGGTCATCGAAGGTGGAAGGAATGCCAG
This sequence comes from Allobates femoralis, assembly GCA_033576535.1. Lineage (NCBI taxonomy): Eukaryota > Metazoa > Chordata > Amphibia > Anura > Aromobatidae > Allobates > Allobates femoralis. The sequence goes on from JARQOC010000004.1 coordinate 363,837,236, forward strand.
TTTGTCCTTGATAATTCCACACAGACTTTTCCAGAAGGCAGCTACTATCGCTTCATTATTCCATCCTAGTTCAGATGACAAGGTACAGAAATGGACAACATACAGGCCTATGGTGAGATTTCCCTGGCGAAGCTGGAATCACGACTGGATCTGGAAGAGTAGGTGGAGCAGTTGTCTGCAGAGCTTACAAGTGGGACTCCACTGACAGCATGTAGGCTATCACTTGATTTTCCAGTTTTCATTGTTCTTGCTGCAACTAGGCAAGCTGGGTGGTCATGGAGCCAGCGGGATCTGTGGGATGAGTGAGAGACGGGCAACTGGGAGTGAACTTACTGGACCGTAGCATTGTTAACACCTAAAGAAACAAGCCTGAGCAACTACCGAGTCTTTTCTAGAGGTTCAGGTGGAGATATTAGGCATTCTTTGGGTAGGTACTGCCTAGACGGATGGGTGGAGGCAGGTACCGTCTTTGAACACATGCCGCCAGGATGGGCAGATGTAGGTGGTGCAGGTGAGTGTGACAGCAGGATTGATGCAGATGGTACAGCTACAGTACAGGTACAGATGAGCGGTAGCAGGTCTGGTGCAGATGGTGCGCTGGAGATGTAAGTATGCTGTGGTCACCGGTCTCTGCTGTGGAGGTGCCTGTGCTGCGACAAATGTAACCCAGTCTCTCCTAATACAAGTTCATTGAGCATCTATTGGGAAAAGCATACAAATCTCTTTTAAGTATATAATATTCTGGTATTCAGTACCATGTAAATTGTGGTTTAGAAGCTGTGATATTGTCTGCAAAGTTGAAGGTTGGAGATTCAATTCCTGGGAAGACCAGAGATCCAAAGAAGTATTATTTATTTAAATGACTGAGTTTAATCAGAGCAGAAAGATGCCAGCCCCTTACCCCCAGAGTGATGAGAGGAAGAGGAGCAATGAGCACATGCAGCGAAGATGTAAGTGAAGCCTTTACTGCAGGAAAAGTGATTGAAAGTTGGGATATAGCCCTGACATCCCGGGACAGCAAGAAACCTCCTCCAAATTGAGACAGTCCTGCTGAATCCAGGACATTTGGGACGTATTAAAATAGTCCTCTCAATGTTATGTAGTTTGCATTTTTCAGCTAAGTAAAGTTACAGTTGTTCTTGAAATATTGTGAAGCCTTCCGAATTTTTCAAACTTTTTCATACAAATGTCATAAATTTGACCTAAAATCACATCAGAGTTTCACATGAGTCATAAAGGTTGATAAAGAGTAACAAACAAAAAAATTGGGAAAAAAAATATGCAACATGATCACCTGAGGTGAACTCAATGAACTGAATTCCAGGAATCCGGCATTGAGTTCAATAGTGCCAAATTTAACTTAACTTCACCTGAGGTCATAGCTGGGGTACCGTGAACTGCATCAGCTTTGACCTCAGATTAACTCTCTGACTTCTTTGCTCTCACTGCTGAGACTGTCCGTGTAAGGGTTGTCCTTTTAATGTCATCGCTCACCTTGATGTAACAGAGTAGGGGAGTGTCGTCGAAGGACCTCGTATTGTGTATTTACTATCGAAGCTGGGTATGTTTCTATTATATAATTGCCTAAGGGTTTTTTGAGTGTGTCTGTCGGCGAAATCGCGCGACAGACAGAGGCCGCTCATTGGTGCCCGCCGAAGGCGGGCGCCAATGAGCTCAGGCTATGCAAATAGGCGCGAGAATTCAAAGTTCGAATTTCAAGCCTATTTGCAGCCCGACGACAGCAGTGCATTAGCCGGGATACACGGTGGCCGCAGCGGCGACTCTCCTCACAGCCTCTTGCCCCCGCTCCCCGCGGCACTCCCACTCTTCCTGTCCCCTCCGCTCCTCCTGCCCCCCTCCACTCCTCACGGCACCCCTCCCCCTGCCCCCCGCTCCCCACGGCCCCTCTGCTCCTCCTGTTCCCCCTGTTCCTCATGCCCCACCGCTCCCCACGCCCCCCCCCGCTCCTTGTGCCCCACCGTTCCTCATACCACCCCCCGCTCCCCGCGGCCCCCCCGCTCCTCCTGTTCCCCCCGTTCCTCATGCCCCCCCGCTCCCCGCGGCCCTCCCGCTCCTCCATGTTGATAATAAAAATTAAAAAATCCTCAGTGAGGATACTCACCCGTCCGCGGGCTCGCTCCACGTCCGTCTTCTAGGTCCTAAAGGGCTTGAGGACCTGTCGTTGCCCGAGAAACTGATCAGCTGATCTGTTTCCCAGGCAAAGACAGGTCCTGTCCTGGGAGCTACAAGACAGAGGTGTAGCACCATCCTGCCCCCCTGGCGGCACCATCCTTCCCCCCCCTGCCGGCACCATCCTGCCTCCACCCTGCTGGCGCCATCCTACCCTCCCGCAGGCTCCATCCTGCCCCCCCACTGGCTCCATCCTGCCCCCCCCCGCCGGCTCCATCCTGCCCCCCACGCCGGCCCTATCCTGCCCCCCCGCCAGCTCCATCCTGCCCCCCTCGCCGCCACTATCCTGCCCCCCCACCGGCTCCATCATGCCCCCCCGCCGGCTCCTTTCTGCCCCCCCCCGCCAGCTCCATCCTGCCCCCCCCCGCTGCCACCATCCTGCCCCCCTGCCATCACCATCCTGGCCCACCCCGTCGGCTCCATCCTGTTCCCCCCCACCGCCACCATCCTGCCCTCCCTGCCCCCCCGCTATCACCATCCTGCCCCCTCCCTGCTGGCTCCATCCTGCCCCCCTGCCGGCTCCATCCTGCCATCCCCCTGCTCCATCCTGCCCCTCCCACCAGCTCCATCCTGCCCCTCCCACCGGCTCCATCCTGCCCCCCCACCGACTCCATATTGCCCCTCCCCGCCAACTCCATCCTGCCCCTCCCCCACCAGCTCCATCCTGCCCCCCCGCGCCTCCATACTGCCCCCCCTGCTGGCTCCATCCTGCCCCGCCACCACCATCCTGCCCTGCTCGCTCCATCCTGCCCCCCACTCGCCACCATCCTGCCCCCCACTCGCCACCATCCTGCCCCCCCAGCCACCATCCTGTTCCCTCTAGCCACCATACTGTTCTCCCCAGCCACCATCCTGCTCCTCCGGCTCCATCCTGCCCCGCCGGCTCCATCCTGCCCCCCCGCCGACATCCTGCCCCCCCACCACCACCCTGCCCCCTGCCACCATCCTGCCCCGCTCGCTCTATCCTGCCCCCTCCCACCATCCTGCCCACCCGCCACCATCCTGCTCCTCCGGCTCCATCCTGCCTCGCTCGCTCCATCCTGCCCCGCTCGCTCCATCCTGCCCCGCTCGCTCCATCTTGCCCTGCTCCCTCCATCCTGCCCTGCTTGCTCCATCCTGCCACCCGACACAATCCTGCCCCCCTGCTCCATCCTGATCGGTTTCCCAGGCAACGACAGGTCCTAAAGGCCTGTAGGACCTAGAGGACGGAGGTGGAGCGAGTCGGCGGACAGGTGACTATCCTCACTGAGAATTTTTTTACTTTTACTATGGAGGAGCGGGGGGCCGCGGGGAGCGGAGTATCACCATATACCATAGTGCTGCTATACATGTACTGTAATGTACCGCCATATACCATAGCTCTGCTATACATGTACTGTAATGTACCGCCATATACTATAGTGCTGCTATACATGTACTGTAATGTAGCACCATATACTATAGCACTGCTATACATGTACTGTAATGTACGGCCATATACCATAGCGCTGCTATACATGTACTGTAATGTACCGCCATATACCATAGCGCTGCTATACATGTAATGTAATGTACCGCCATATACCATAGCGCTGCTATACATTTACTATAATGTACCGCCATATACCATAGCGCTGCTATACATGTGCTGTAATGTACCACCATATACCATAGCGCTGCTATATACATATATACAGTGTTGGCCAAAAGTATTGACACTCCTGCAATTCTGTCAGATAATACTCAGTTTCTTCCTGAAAATGATTGCAATCACAAATTCTTTGGTATTATTACCTTCATTTAATTTGTCTTCAATGAAAAAAACACAAAAAGAATTGTCCTAAAGCCAAATTGGATATAATTCCACACCAAACATAAAAAAGGGGGTGGACAAAAGTATTGAACTGTTAAAAAATCATGTGATGCTTCTCTAATTTGTGTAATTAACAGCACCTGTAACTTACCTGTGGCACCTAACAGATGTTGGCAATAACTAAATCACACTTGCAGCCAATTGACATGGATTAAAGTTGGCTCAACCTCTGTCCTGTGTCCTTGTGTGTACCACATTGAGAATGGAGAAAAGAAAGAAGACCAAAGAACTGTCTGAGGACTTGAGAAACCAAATTGTGAGGAAGTATGAGCAATCTCAAGGCTACAAGTCCATCTCCAAAGACCTGAATGTTCCTGTGTCTACCGTGCGCAGTGTCATCAAGAAGTTTAAAGCCCATGGCACTATGGCTAACCTCCCAAGATGTGGACGGAAAAGAAAAATTGTAAGAGATTTCAACGCAAGATTGTACGGATGGTGGATAAAGAACCTCGACTAACATCCAAACAGTCCGAGTCTGCTAGTCCGAGGGTACAACAGTGTCAACCCTACTATCCGTCGGCGTCTGAATGAAAAGACTGTATGATAGGAGACCCAGGAAGACCCCACTTCTTACCCCGAGACATAAAAAAGCCAGGCTGGAGTTTGCCAAAACTTACCTGAGCAAGCCTACAACGTTTTGGAAGAATGTTTTCTCTTTTTGGGCAAAAGCATCAACATAGAGTTTACAGGAGAAAAAAAGAGGCATTCAAAGAAAAGAACACGGTCCCTGCAGTCAAACATGGCGGAGGTTTCCTGATGTTTTGGGGTTGCTTTGCTGCCTCTGGCACTGGACTGCTTGACCGTGTGCATGGCATTATGAAGTCTGAAGACTACCAACAAATTTTGCAGCATAATGTAGGGCCCAGTGTGAGAAAGCTGGGTCTCCCTCAGAGGTCATGGGTCTTCCAGCAGGACAATGACCAAAACACACTTCAAAAAGCACTAGAAAATGGTTTGAGAGAAAGCACTGGAGACTTCTAAGGTGGCCAGCAATGAGTCCAGACCTGAATCCCATAGAACACCTGTGGAGAGATCTAAAAATGGCAGTTTGGAGAAGGCACCCTTCAAATATCAGGGACCTGGAGCAGTTTGCCAAAGAAGAATGGTCTAAAATTCCAGCAGAGCATTGTAAGAAACTCATTGATGGTTACCGGAAGCGGTTGATCGCAGTTATTTTGGCTAAAGGTTGTGCAACCAAGTATTAGGCTGAGGGTGCCAATACTTTTGTCTGGCCCATTTTTGAGTTTTGTGTGAAATATCAATTTTTTGCTTCATTCTCTTTTGTGTTTTTTCATTGAAGGCAAATTAAATGAAGATAATAATACCAAAGAATTTGTGATTGCAATCATTTTCAGGAAGAAACTGAGTTATTTTCTGACAGAATTGCAGGGGTGTCAATACTTTTGGCCAACACTGTATATATGTAGTTCACTCACGTTGACTGAACAAGTTCTGTCAGTCACAGCATGTCAACTACATACATATTCTAGAATACCCGATGCGTTAGAATCGGGCCACCATCTAGTGGATTAATAAATGCGTAAAAGAGGGTGTCTGTGTGTTTTATTTCAAATAAAAACCGCAGATACTAAGAAAAATCCTTTAACTATTTACTTACAAGATTGGTAATGTGGGGGTCTCAGAGTCTTGAACATGATTAAAACACAGAGGAGAAAAAAGAGGAAAAAAGAAATTTAAAAACAACTCACCATGGCCACCTAATGCACGAGCTGGGTACAGAGACCTTCCTAAGATGGAGAGGAGGGCAACGCTGGTACATCAAGCAGATGGAACAGCCAGTCTCAGCCTTTTAATGAAGGGGGGAAGCTGCTTGCATACTGCACACTAATGATGCTACATAGGGATTTTGTCTAATGGATAGGTGACATACACATGACCCGCCCAGGGGTCTTTGGGGACACGGTATCCGGGCGTTTACTGTAAGGGGATGTCACTGGTGGCCTGCCCAGACCCATAACCCTGGGGTCACTTGTTAAAAGGGAAAAATAATAAAAATAATAAAATAAAGTCTCGTGACGCCACCTGCAGTTTCTGATGATCTCAGCAGCGCCGCTGTAGACTGCGGGGATGGTGAACCTGAGGATGGTACATTGGTTGACTCTGTATGCGGTCCTCCTCTGGTACATGTTATTGTCATTTTTAAGGTTTCTTTAAAATAATAATATTGCATTGATTTGCCTGATCCTTGGTTTTGTTGAATATTGATTAGGGGCTTGTTACCTATCAGGGTTTGAAAATCAGTGTGGCGAGCGGGGTCCCCGAGGGCAGTGCTGGGATGACGGGGATTTTGCAGGGAGGCAGTTGGGCAACTGGCCCACTGCTACAGTCTCTAGGCCGGACAGGTTCAGGGATGGACAAACGGACACACACACTGGGAATCGTTTCTGTACCTTACTGGTGTTATGGCAGGCGCTGTCCAGGGTACACTCCAGGTGGTTGGGAAGGCACTTCTGTATTTCACAGTGAGTGTTGGATAAGGCCTCCTTGTCTCTTTTCCCTCGGTGAAGTCCCTGACCTGTGTAGAACTAGGCCTGACCTGCTCTGTGTCTCTCTCTCTCACCTGTGTCGGAGTGTCGAGAACCTTTGTGTGGGCTACCACTATAACTTCTCCTGTGGTCCCTGGCTCCCCTGTTGGTTGTGTTTTGGGTGTCTGGGAGACTGGAGTCTCCTGGGTGAACCAGTGTTTTCTGCTGAGCTTGATGCTCTCCTGCAGACTCGGACTCAGGTGTCCAGGTTGCTTCCTGGGGTGAGCCGGTATGGCTCCTCTGCCCCCAGTCTGCTCTTTTACTCAGTCTTTCTCACGCCTTGCCTTCAACCTCATTCTCAGGCCCTCACACTGGCTAGTCTGGTCTACTGGCTCGGCCTAGCACGGCTCCAACACACCAGGACATCTTCCTCAGTACTGCTCTTACTGAACTAGCTAACTCCGCCCCCAGTACCAGTATTTATAGGGGATCTTTTTAAAGGCAGCAAGTGGAGCTCCCCTTATTGGCCTGGGGTGGAAGGTGTTGTGTAAATGCAAGTACCTGCTGTGGAAATCCTTCCATGACTTAGGTGGTTCTGTGGCTACCTGTAATGGCAGGGCGGCACACAAACAGTGTCTGAACAGGAGCCTATTAGTTACACCAGTTGCAGCGGGCTATTTAACACTGCATGCATATATGCACTGTGTCTGAACAGTAGCCTATTAGTGTCGCCCAGTGTGGCGGGCTAGTTAACACTATATGAGTGTATCTCATAAGACAGACTCATCAGTTTACCATCTAAAGTCAGAAAGCTCCACTACACCTTGCAAAAAATGTATAAAATGTGCATGAACAATGTGAGTATTAGTTGATATTTTGGCCAAAATACGGAAGCTTGCAACCCACCTGAATATCACCAATCCAGGGCTCGATGACAGCTTTCAATTCTCAGCTGTCATTAACCTCTTCTATTACCCCAATTGCCACTGCACCAGGGCAATCAGGATGAACCACGTAAGTGTCATGATTTGGGGATCTATTGGATGCACCAAATTCTGGGGGGCTGCAGGCTGCTATTCTTAGCCTGGGGGAGCCCAATGAATTATGTGCTCTCCAGGGTGAGGACACCAACCCTCAGCTATGTGCTTTATCTTGGCTAAGTATCAAAATTGTAGGTACCCCACACATTTTTTAAAAACTATTTAGTTCAATAATTTAAAAAAATGTGGGGTCCACGTATTTTGATACGTAGCCAACTTAACACACACGGTTGTAGCTTTCAGCCAAGTGCTTTATCTGTGCTGTGTATCACAATATACAGGTTACCCCACACACTTTTTTCAATTATATATTTATTTTTACACACATATGACAATAGGTTTGTGGCCATACACTAATGTGTATGGCCACAACCAATCACAGACACCAGTACAGATTGGGTTTGGCAGTCAGACTGTGCCCCCACAATCACAGACATGGTCCCAGAGAGTGGGCGAGGGATGCAGTGAATAAATATGAGGCTTAATGAGAGGACCCAGAAGCAGTGTTACAAGCGTGTGATGAGCCCCCAGGTCCGTGGGGTGCTCGGTACTGGGAAATAGTACTTCTGGGGAGTCAAAGGGTCGAGACCCGGCTCTGTGACCCTGGCGGTATCAATAAAAGTTTGTGAGTTATGGTTTTGAGGATTGGAGTCATGACGCCACCCATGATGTTCGGCTACTGTGGACGACGCTGCGGTGCGGGACCTCTGGGGATGATGGAATCGCAGCTAAGGTGGTATCGCACCCCACAGGTGGACGGTATTCCCCACGGCAACTGGTAAAGTCTATGGCAGTGGTGGGCCATTGGGGTGAAGAACTGAGGATGCAGAATAACTGACAGACATAGAGTACTTAGTCTCCTTTACCTCTACTGGTAGTTGCAGGTTCAAACCAAGACACTGTCCACAGGAGATGCTAGGAATCCGGGTGGCTTGGAAGCAACTTGGGGATCTCCTCACCCGATGAGTTCTGAGGCCTCCCTGCTGCACTTTTCTTTGCTGGTCCTGGCTACCTGTAGCTAAGCTGCGACCCTCTCTTCCTGCTGGAAAAGTCTCTCACCCATATGGCAAGCAGTTTGAGCCCTTCCCAGGCACGCTCCTCTGGCGACTGTCCCTGAGCTCTACAGTGCTGCTGTGCCTCCAGGTGCTTTGCTGTGGCCGGGAGACGTGGAGTCTCCCATCCTCGGGTTTTGGCTGCTGGGTCAGTACTACCCACACAACCTTGGACTCCGGTGTCGGTTTCTGGCCCTCTGCTCTGGGGTGAGGCGGCAACTGGCTCCACTCCCCAGGCCTTCTTCTCTCCTTCCTCAAACCCTCTCCGACGGGTCCCTCATGCTTGCTGCACTCTCGCTTCTACTTTGCCTGGGACGAGCTTAGTACTGCTCCAGTCCACAGGACGTCTTCACAGTCCTCCTAGAAACTGAACTAACTAAAACCCCAGGCTGGAATTTATAGGGGAGCTCCCCTGAGCCTGGGTTCAGAGCTCCTCTTTTAGGTCTGGAGTCAGGAAAAGTGTTGCATGCTGTGGGCTTACCTCTTGTGGATACCCCTTCTTGCTTCCAAGCATGACATCATCCCCCGAGGGAGGCAATGCCATTGTGCAACCGGACTCTGGGGTGCCACACGTGCAGTTTTCAGTGAGTATAATACTCCTGTTTTAATTGCCATTTTTCTTCTTTTTGCAGCCCGTAGCTGAACCCAAACAGTAACAAGGACTTCTCAGGTAAGTCTGTGTTCGGGGACCATGCACGAACACTACAGTTCAAGGTCACTCATCACTAGTCGCAGTTGTTTTAAATGAAGCTATATATTAATGAGGCCCCTCCTTGTTGGAGGCATGGTTTTATGTTTTGATGGGCCTCTTCTCTATTCAACTAATGGTAGCACATGCTTTACTGCCCTAATGGCGTCTTTGACACTGTGAAAAGATCCATCACATAAGAACAATCTATTAGTAGGTACTAAAATTGATTTTCTTTTTTTAAATAATACTTAATGGACTGTTCAATAAGCAGCTGCAAAGCAAGTGAGCAAGTATGAGGCCTTGTGATCAGCTCTGTCATTCAAGTATTGATTACAAAGGTTAGAGTCATTGAGACCACACAAATAAAGCCAATTATAATAGTTTATTTTGCAGCTGAAATGCCATATAGCCTGGCTCCATGTGAGAGCATTTAGCGCCAATGAACATGTGTATGCCTATGTAGTAGCATAGTGAACAGAAAATAAGTTATTATAAAGATTTATTTTCTTTTGTACATGGAAAAATCATTACATCTGGAAGATATTTGGTCATCTTTAAAAAATGTGTTTTTAGTTGACATTCAGTTTTAAACTGACAGCTGTCCATGTCATCAAATCACCGTCACACATGGAACCTATTTGCCTTAGTATAAATGGCAACAAACACATCATACTGTGAGCTGCTATCACATGGAATTATAACTAGTATCCGTTTTTTTTTCATTTGGAGCTCCACTACAGGTGCAAAAAGATCTTCTGCTGATACTGCATATAAAAGTAATCATGGTAACATGATCATAAAAGCCATTGTCTGTCAGACAAAATCAATCCATTACAAGAAAAGTTCCTCCGTGTGACATTGGGGTTGTTTCTTCTACCTTACATTTGCCAGCTAAATCAGTCATAGTTCAAATGGAAGTGTGGTTGTTATGTGAGGTTTGTAATATTCCAAAAAGCTTTTCAATGTACATTGAAAAAATAGAATAAAAGCAGATGAAATAGAGAACTTTCCATGAGAAAGTGGCCTATCTTGCCAGAAGATAATGGCTTTCTGCAGCTCTATCAAAATTCTTGATTTAACGCCGAGGCTCAATTACTTATTTAGTTAGATTTCTGCACCTCAGGTTACTGTTTGCAAATTCCAGATGTTCCTTAGCTCCACTGTGTTCAGGTATGGGAAGCTTATACTATAAGAGATCCCAAATAAAATATATGCGATATACTACTCCAAATGAGGCTGCTTTCAATAGCGATTTCTTCCATCCGTGGCTGTCCGATTTACATCCGATTTGGCCCCCATGTTATCCTATGGGGGTCGGATCGTATCAGATTTGGCCTAATTGCCATCCGATTTTGTGGGGTCCGATTTGTGTCCGATTTTTTGCTGTACCCAAAATCGGAGACTGCTCCAATTTTGGGCACAGAAAAAAATCGGATCCCACAAAATCGGATAGCAATTAGGCCAAATCCGATTCGATCCTCGGCCTTTAACATTGGGGCCTATGAGTGTGGGTCCGAGGAAACAGCTGATCGTTCCTCGGACCCGATTTTAGTGTACTGAGCATGCTCAGTACACTAAAATTGCTCCTTACCGACTAATTTCACTTCTGCAATGTATAGTATACATTGCAGAAGTGAAATTAAGTAAAAGAAAGAGTTAAAAATAAAAAATCTGTATGCTCACCTGTCCGGGATCCACCGCTGCCTCCAGCAAAGTCCGGGTGCTTATAGTACCTGCTGTGATGTCAGAACCCGGCAGCGTCATCAGGTCACATGACCGCAGTTACCCTAACTAGTATCTGTCGTGACATGAAATCGCAGGCAATGTATGATATTTGTTTACCTGATTTTTTAATTTAGTAAAGTCTGAATGTAGCACTAAAGGGTTAAAAATGTTCAGGTAACCCTGAGTACAGGAACACATTTTGTCCTGCTATAGAATTTAAAAGCTTATTTTTAATTAACAACTTTTAATAAATCAATTAAAGGGATCCTGTCACCCCCCAAAACGCCTCCTAAGCTATGAAAACATGTCCCTGCAGCATTCCCTCACTGTGAAAGTGTAGAAAAAACTTATATAACTTACTCATTATCGATGTTAATGAGCAGGGGCTTTATTCTTTAGTCACCCAGGCGGGCCATGTTCGTCATAATAGCATTATGGCACCTTAATAGGCCGTGTGACTCTTAAATGCGCCGCTCGTATTAAGGCGCTCCATGGCCAGCACATGCGCAATGCGGTGCTTGAAGCCTATAGAGCAGCGCGGATGTGCATATGTCACCCGATGCCGGAGATGACGCGATTCGCATCATTACAGCCCCATTGCAGCCTCGCCAGCGCTGAGGAGAGCTGGGAGGCGCTAATTACAATAGGCATTGAAGATCACGCCTATTAAGGTGTGCTATTATGACGAACATGGCCCGCCTGGGTGACTAAAGAATATAGCCCCTGCTCATTAACATCGATAATGAGTAAGTTATATAACGTTTTTCTACACTTTCACAGGCTGCTTTTATGAGCTAAAAAGGAGTGTGGGATTAGTGAGGGAATGCTGCAGGGACATGTTTTCATAGCTTTGGAAGCGTTTTGGGGGTGACAGGATCCCTTTAAGAAAACTATCAGCTTGGTTAAAATTGCACAAAACAGTTATAGTTGACTGAAAATTGCTGTAAATCTGTGACAGTAAATGGGTTTTTGAGACGCACACTAAGCTTGGATTGGAAACCAGGCTTGACCACCATGTCCTCTGACCTCAGCGAACTTCTTTATAAACCTATGTGAATACTGTAACTCAGATTAGGAGAACTGACAGTTAGGAACTGTGATCAGATCAAAAGATCCAACTATGTACAGTCACTATCTAATGACAGGTTCCCTTAAATGACCACTGCATTCCCAGAATTATTAAACTCCTTCATGACAAATGTTTTAAGTTCTCATTAGTAAGGATGAGCTAACCGAACTTTAAAGTTCGGAGTTCATACCAAACACAGATCTGACAAAAATCTGACAAAAAACAATGTTTGGGTTTGGAGTTCAGGTACTGTACATATGCAAACCACTCTAGTGAGCATCTCTGTGCTCAGGTACACTTGGTGCTCGGCCTACAGTGAGCTGCATGCGGTGTTTGAATGGCTCAAAATGTTGGTAAAATCAGTATTATCAGATGTAGTGTGAACCAAAAAAAAAGACCAAAAAAACACCCGCCCTCTTCCGGACGGAATTTTTTTATGGCTGGCTGTGAGAGGATAACAGAACTCCCAATCCATGATTTTTAATGAGGTTTGGGTCAAGTTTGGGTCCAAAACAAAACTTTTTAGAAAGTCCAGATGAACCCCCAGAACCCGAACTTCCACAGGTCCACTCATCTTTACTTGATAAAACACCCTTTGGTTTTTATGACCTGCTGAAAATGCAGCTTCTTGGAAAGTTCCTGAGGAATCTTACTGTAACCTTTTAGTGGATACTTTTAGGAACTTGATGGCGTGGAACTGGACAGAAGACTGAGAGAAGGTTAGAGTTCAAGTCTGTATTCACACACATGCAGCAAGGTGAACAATAAATTCAAGTAAGTTTGCAAACAAACGGTGATGCAGGGTAAACAAAGTCTGTATGGAAGAAACAAATTTTCACTTAGTCCAAATAATAAATACACAGCACGGCGAGCACAGTAAGGCCCAGTTCAAACGCTGCATATTTTTTGCGTCTTTTTACGTGCGTTTTGCCGCAAAAACGCATGTGCTGTCTGTGTTTCCCAGTAAAGTGAATGGACATTCACTTTGTGCCATTCAGATGTCGCGTAAATTTACGTGTTTTGGAGCAAAAAAACGTGCGCATAAAAAGAATGAACATGTCAATTATTTCTGCTTTTTTACACGCATTTCTTCCATGGGCCCCATTATAAGCACTGGAAGAAACGTGCGTAAAAAAGCGCAATTCCGAGACTCCTATACCCCAGAACGGGACCTACATTCATTTCATCAATGAAATCAGGTTCCGGAAAAGTGGTTCATAACAACAAGGAGATATCAGAGGTTTTTCAAAAATTCTATAGGGATTTATATAACATAGAGGGGAAGTTCTCGGAGATGGACCTCTCCACACTGAGAACTAAAATCAGACAATACCTACAAAAGGTTAAGATCCCATCTTTGTCAAAGGCCGACCTAATAGCCCTAGAGGAGGATATAACTGAGGATGAGCTATCTGAAGTGATCAAGGCCATCCCGATATCCAAGTGTTCAGGACCGGACGGGTTCACACCCATTTTTTTATAAGACATTGCTAAATAGTCTGTTGCCCCAAATGATCCTTACTTTCAATGCAATTGCAGAGGGTAAAAAATTTGCCCCTCAGGCACTGGAGGCACATATATGTCTGATCCCAAAACCCAATAAGGACACTCAGCTGGCGGCAAACTATAGACCAATATCCTTAATAAATATCGACAGTCAAATTATTCGCCAAAATTTTGGCTGACAGACTCTCCAAAATGTTGCCCTCTATAATAGTCTGGACCAGGTGCGCTTTGCCAAGGGCTGAGAGGCGCGAGACAACATCATTAGATCCCTTATAATTGACAGGGCTTGGATGTGGAAGTCCCCTCTATGTCTGTTGTCTATAGACGCAGAAAAGGCCTTTGACAGAGTCCACTGGGGCTTCTTACGGGAGGCTCTTGAGCATATTGGACTGGGTCAAAAATTTTTGGGTAGTGTCATGTTTTTATATTCGAATCCGTCAGCCAAAGGTGAGGATCAACGGGACTTTGTCCAACCCGTTCCTTATTCGGAATGGGACAAGACAGGGGTGTCCGTTGTCCCTTTTGTTGTATGTTATCATTATAGAACATTTGGCCAAAGCCATAAGAGACAACAAAAACATTAAGGAGATACGGATAGGTGACACCCATCAAAAAACCGCTCTGTTCGCAGACGATGTGCACCAATATGTCTCTCAACCCGTTACTACCTTTCCTGTTATACTGAAGGAATTTGACACTTTTGGGGCACTAAGTAATTTTAAGGTAAACTATACCAAAACAGAAGCACTGAATATCTCTTTACCCCCATCAGACATAGCCTTCCTAACGAGGGACTTCCCCTTTCGGTGGAAGCAGGGTCATATCTCCTACTTGGGTGCTCCCTGATGATTTGACACAAATTTTCAATTTAAATCACCAAGTCATTTTAGATAAGGTGGGGTCCTTGTTGGAGTCTTACAAGCCTCTAAACTCTCCTGGCTCGGTAGGATTCATACCATAACGATGGACATTCTGTCGAGATTCCTGTACATATTCCAGGCCACAAGGGAGCTTTTTTTCCAGGATCCGCTCTCTAATCTCTAGATTTCTTTGGAAGGGCGCTGAAGGGTGGGATATGGGATCCTTTCAACACCTCATAAGGACGGGGAGCAGGACTTCCAAATCTAACAAAATATTGCCAAGCGGCAATATTGATTAGACTCCTAGACTGAAAATTAAAAGTGGGGTCTAAGAAATGGGTTCATATTGAACAAGAGGGGTTGGATATTCCCCTTCGGTACCTCCAATGGACCTCCCTACATACCACTCAAAATGTTGATAACCTTACTTTTCTTACTACAGAAACACTAAGGACATGGCAAGCTACAATGAATAGGAAACCGGATACAGAGTTGGTGAGCCCTTTGACTCCTATCTTTCGAAATACGGCTTTCCCTCCTGGTATGAAGAATCAGTGCTTCCTGGTTGGAAATACAGGGGCGATATTCGTATTAGACACATATTACACAATGGAGAGCTCCCAAGTTTTAACATCCTACAAAATAACTCCCCAGGAGTGAAACTGAAATGGTGGAAATATTTACAAATAAGGTTTTTGCTACAATCCACAACACTCTCTGGGGACAGTAGTCTTCGATTATCTCCTATGGAGACTATTTTTTCTTGTGAGCATCTGCCATCCCGAGGATTTCTGCCCTGTATCAGATTATTTCAATGGCAGAGAGCAGTGATAAACACAAATATCAGGTTGCTTGGGAGAGGGAACTGGGGAAGACCATATCTAGTGAGGATTGGGAAAGATGCTTCCTAATGTCTCAAATTGTCTGGTCCCTGCGATGCTCAAGAAAAATGCTATAAACTGCAATTTAGATGGTATCTTACCCCAGACAGGTTGCATAGGTTTTCTCCTACTGCTTCCAAGAACTGCTGGAGATGTGGGACCGAAGTGGGTACACTGCTCCATATTTGGTGGGACTGCTCCCTGATCAGGGATTTCTGGGAGAAGGTGTTCCGAAACTACAGGCAGATAACAGGTAAACAAGTAGATGGTATTCCTGAGATGGCTTTGCTTTCGATGCTGCCTGGTTCGGTGAAGGCCCATAAGAGACACATTCTAAGATTCTGCCTTTCTGCAGCTAGAGCCGAGATTCCTCACCACTGGAAGGAACAGAATCCGCCAACTATATTGGAATGTTACTCAGAGATGGAGTCAATATACAGAAAGGAGGAGGTCTCGGCTGGACTCCTAAATACACTGAATGCCTTTGTGGATTGTATTTAAAGATGCCACAAATTATAATGAGCAGTGATGAGCGAGCATGCTCGATGCTACTCGTTACTCGCATCGAGCACCCCAGCATTTTAGTGCTCGCTCATCACTAATAACGAGTTATTTTCCTAATATGAGAAGGGGTGTGATCTCCCAACCGTCCGAGTCTGTCCTTACAACTACGACTCTCTTGTTGTTATTATTAGTCAATTCAAAGAACCCTGGTACTTACACTACTATTCCTCTCTTTCCCTCACTACCCTTATACCCTATTCCCCTGGACGACTGATCATAGATAAAGGTCAGGAACGACCTTTTGTAGGTATAAACGGATAAAACCATTATTATATTAGGTTTCTTCTCCTGAAGAGGATATTTCGTTATATGATTATATTGATATGTTTGATTGTTCATTTTTCAAAAATTGTCTCGTTTTAAGGACAAAAATCAAAGAATAGTAGGCTATTCCTACAATAATTAAGAATGTGTTACGCTATGTCAAGAATATGATGTAATCAGTATGGAAACAGAAACATGTCTGTATTGTTTGAAAATTTTCTTTGTTTAATAAATACAAATTTAACAACAAAAAGGTGGCAATTCAAGTTGTTCTCTCGTGGGGGCGTGGCCTAGCGGCATGTGATAGAGGCAGCAAGGCCGCTGAGCTCCCGCACACAATCCGGTTTAGGAGATGTTGAGTCCCTGCAGCGCAGCTAAAAACCGACTGTGTGCAACGAGAGAAGGCGGCAGGAGCTGGCTGAAGCGTACAGACACGCTCACACAGGACTGCGGCCATGGTAAAAGGCGGCCGCTGCCGAGTCACAGGAGAGGCCGGGAGGCTTACCCAAGATGGCGCCGGAGCTGGAGGCTGCAGAGGAGAGTGCGGCCAGAAACAGGGCAGTGGTGGCCCGGCTGCAGCAATATGCCAGAGTGGAGGAGGTGGAGAGGGAAGCGGCCCAGGAGAACGACGAGGAGGACAGAAGTGAAGGTACACATGGTGCTCTGGAGGCTGGAGAGGAGGGGGAGGAAAAGACTGAAACCATGAGGCAGCAGGAGGCTGGGAGAAGCTGGGGAGAGCTAGTGGAACAGAACTGTAAACAGATGCAACAACTACAGATGCAAATGCCAGCAGACCCCACTATAAAAGACGTACTATTGGCAGTCATGCAGTGCGGTTCAGCTATATCTACTGTACTGACCCAGCTTGGTCATATGCAAGAATCATTACAAACAGTGAAGCACGACCTGCACAGGATTAAAGAACGCACTGGTGATTTGGAGAAAAGAGTCAATGTTGCTGAAAGCACCCTGACCACCACAGTGAAATTTCAGACGGAGTCTAAAAGGGACAGCTCTGCTTTATGGGCCAAAACTGCCGACCTGGAAAATAGGTTGCGCCGCAATAACGTGCGCATAGTGGGGGTCCCCGAAAGATATGAGGGGAGAAACCCCACCAAGTTTTTTGAGGCGTGGATCAAGGACAAGATAGGGGCGGACAATCTAACGCAACTATATGCTGTGGAGCGTGCACAAAGAGTCCCTGCTGCCCCCTCCAGCCACATACAGTGTTAGTGAAGATGCTGCAGTACAGAGATAGAGACAATATACTCCGTTTTTCTAAGGATCACCCAGATCTCTCCGTAGATGGCTCCAGAGTCTCGTTCTATCCAGACTATTCCCTGATAGTCCAAAGACAGCGTGCTAAATTCAGCGAGGTCAAGAAGAGGTTGAGGTCGCTTGAAGTCAAATACTCTATGATTTTTCCGGCGAAGCTGAGGATTGAGGCTGGAGGCAAAACTCATTTTTTTCTGGACTCAAAGGACGCGATGAACTGGATTGACATGAATGAAAGCCATCTGAGGAAAGAGTTAGAGGAGCAGGAGCATGGATGAGGGAGACCTGGTCGTGCTATCCGGTCTCTAGGAGGTTTTCTTTGTTCTTGTTTCGATCACAAGATATCTGTGATATTGGGACTCAAACTCAAATATTTTCCTTTGTTTGATATTTTTCTATTGATTGCTTTATGTAAGAAGTTCATAAGGATTTGTTACGGTTCTATGCGAGTATTGAGGGGGATAGATCAGAATGTCTATGCCGTGCTGCGGGGTGCTATCCTGAAAGGGTAAGGGGAGCATGAGGGCATTGAAGCGCTCATCGCCTAACCTGAGAAAAGGACAATGCTATCGTCCTTACAGTTAATGGTTCAGTTTGTTCTTTTGGATATGTTGAGGGGGGTGGGGAGGGGAAGGGGATTCAGATCTGGTAGGGGCACCACTTTTTATATGATCGTAGGTTATAGCTATGATAGGATGGGGTGGTCTCGAGCTCTGATTGCAATATACCAAAGAAATGGAGTCTATCAGGGTAATTAGTTGGAACACTAGGGGCCTAAAGACTCCGGTAAAAAGACAGGCAATTTTTACCTTCCTCATAGCTCAGAAACTGGCAATAATTTGTCTACAAGAGACTCACCTCACTGCTGCATACTATAAATTTATTGGAAAAGAGATGGGTGCAGGAGGGATTCCATTCTACATATCTGAATATGCTAGAGGAGTGAGCATACTGGTATATTCGGGGATTCAGTTTACATGTCATAAAGTGATCACAGATCCCGAGGGACTGTTCGTCTTCCTCTATTGCAGTATACATAACGTACAAATGGTGATTGTCTCCGTTTATATCCCCCCGCCATATAGCAGTAGACCTGTGCATTAGATTCTTCGTCTCTTGAAGGACTTTCCAAACACTCCATATTTGCTGGTGGGGGATTTTAATAACATACAGGATTCACATTGGGATAAGGGAAGTCGTGAGCCACTTAAATTGGGAGGTAATTGTACACAATTTGGTATACTGATTAAAGAAGTAGCCTGGTAGATATCTGGCGAAGCCGCAACCCGAACACTTATCAATTCTCATGTTTTTCGTCTAGTTATTCGTCTTTGTCATGTATAGATATGGCCCTGTGCGATTGGTCCATGCAAGAGAAAATACTGAATGTTGAATATCTGTCACGTACTGTCTCAGACCACTTGCCTATGTCTATTGAAATCAGGGGGAAATCTGCCCAGATGGGCGAAAGACCCAGTGGAGGCTAAACCCATTTTGGCTGCAAATTATAGATAAAGATGACCATTTTGTCCCAGAGCTAAAAGAATATCTTAAATTAATCAGGGCACTGCTTCCGGTTTGGTGGTGTGGGACACATTAAAGGCTTACCTGAGGGGCATGTGTATACGGGAAATATCAAAGGCAAAGACGAAGACTAGGGCGCACACTGAGCGTGCCTTTGGGGAGCTTGGGGAGGTGGAAAAGGCTGCCGCACTGGATTTCACTCTTCCCGCCAGGAAGCGATTGAAACGAGCCCAACAGGCTATGACAAAAATAACTATGCAGGAGGCGGCTCAAAAGAGATTATTTAAATCCATACAGTCATATCAAGAAGCGGAAAGTGTGGGTCATCTGCTTTCTGTTATTGCTTCGGCTCAAAGGGGGTCCTCTTTTATAGCTCAGCTTCAAAACTCTGAGGGTGGGGTGGTAGGTGATACACCTGGCATATTGAATGTTCTGAAGACATTTTATAAAGACCTGTACTTGTCACACACTACGGCCACAACGGAGGATATAACTAGATTTCTAGAGTCTGCTGATCTCCCTAAACTATCTAACTCCATTGGGCATAGCCTTGACAAACCCATAAGCCTGGAGGAATTGGACGAGCTCTTAGCTCCATGCCTAACGGCAAAGCACCGGGTGTTGATGGGATGTCGGTTGAAATATATAAGAAATATAAGAAGCTGTTGCTTCCGACATTGTTGGACATGTATAATGAGAGTCTGGCTTCCGGCATCCTCCCACCATCCATGAGAGAAGCAACTATTGTATTAATATTAAAGAAAGATAAGGATTCAACGCTGCCAGCGTCGTATAGGCCTATCTCCCTTCTCACGGTGGATACTAAATTGCTGGCCAAGGTCTTGGCCAATCGAGTATCAAAGGTAATTGAATGCTTGATACATCCTGACCAGACAGGCTTCATGCCCAGGAAATCAACGGCCCTCAATATCAGGCGTCTGTATTTAAATATGCAGGTGCGGGCGAATAAAGCAGGGCGAAGGGTGGTCCTGCCTCTGGATGCCGCCAAGGCCTTCGACAGCGTCGAATGGAATTATTTATGGGCTGTGCTTGAGTGTATGGGCTTTGGTCCGGGCTTTATGGGCTGGATCAGACTTCTATATACAAACCCACAAGCCAGAATACGAGCAAATAGCTCAATGTCTGATCCCTTTCATTTGTACAGAGGCACAAGGCAGGGCTCCCTTTGTCCCCGCTCCTGTTTGCCTTGGCAATTGAGCCTTTGGCATCGGCTATACGACGAGATCCGGGTATTGTGGGCTTTAGATATGGACCATCTGAGGAGAAAGTGGCGTTGCACGCGGGCGGATGATTTGCTTTTGTTTTTGGCTGACCCTGATGACTCTTTGAAAAATACTATGACACTTCTTGATGGCTTTGGAAAGGTATCGGGGTTGGTCATAAACTGTAATAAGTCCTCTGTGCTCGCGCTGGATCCAGGGGTGGACAAATCTGTGCAAATTCCAGTAGTGACAGAATTTAAATATTTGGGATTGATGATATCCACTGTTCTGGAGGAATATGAGAACCTGAATCTGACCCCGCTGGTGGCAAGGATCATAAAGAAAATTAGAGCCTGGGCCAAGTTGCATTTGTGGTGGTGGGGAGAGTGAATCTATTAAAAATGGTGATTATGCCGCAGCTTTTGTACATCCTCCACAACTCCCCTGTTTGGTTACCTCTGGGTAGATTTCACAGAATGAATGCTATATTTAGGGAATTGATATGGTTGAAGGGTGGCGCCAGGATTAAATTTGAGCACCTACAGAAGCCTAAAGATGAAGGGGTTTTGGCGCTCCCCAATCCATGGCTATACTTTTTGTCATCCCAATGTCAACACTTGGTGGGGGGATGGAAAGTGATGAGGTCAAAATGGAGGGAGGAGGGAGAACCGTCCTTAGATACTTACTGGATCGGGGCTCGCTGTTGACTAGTTTGGAGGCCGGAAAGCTTCGCCCTCTAGCTTCCAGATTCCCAACTGTAGCCCTTATGCTGAAGGTCTGGAACAAGGTCAAACAGATCAGGAACATTACGGCTTTCACAAAATACTCTCCTATATGGGATAACAGCAATCTGCCGGCAATGCTGTCATTGAAAGGGTTCGCACAGTGGAGGAGGATTGGTATATGGTGGCTCTCGCAATTATTAGGGAAAGAATCTTTCAAGTCCTTTGAAGAACTGCGGCGGGAGTTCCCTTTGAAGCACTGTATGTTTTACCAATATCTGCAGCTACGGCATGCCTATAATATCCAGAATAGAAATTCCTCTATTGTTATCCAGCATGATTGTATAGTTAATATTCTTGCGGTACCATCGACTAGAGGTCTGATTTCATTCATATACAATGGCCTGTCCAATGTGGTTTTGTCAAAACATCCAATGGGAGCGCAGCTAAAGTGGGAGCAGCAACTAGGGACGATCTCAGGGGAGCAGTGGGATCATATCCGTCAAATGATTCCTAGGCTGTCTCTTAGTGAACCCAGTCGATTATCACAGATTTACGTACTGTATAGGGTGTATAGCACTCCTAAGTGGTTATGTGATGTGGGATTGAGGCAAGACTTGTGCTGTCCCAAGTGCTCGATGGGGGAGGCGGATATTTTACATATGCTGTGGACATGCCCCTGTCTGCAGGTATTTTGGATTATAGTCCTTAATCTTATCCACGTGACTACAGGGCAGGAGATCCCTAGGGACCCTGTGGTATGTATCCTGGGTTGTGTAGAAGATGTACGGGGGGATGAATTTCTTCAAATCACGGTTGCTAGAATGCTATACGCCGCCAGGAAATTAATTGCCTCTACTTGGATTTCAGAAAAAGCACCTACTAGACAAGAATATATTAACAGACTAAACTATATTTTATTCAGAGAAAAGTATATCTATATGAAAGAGAAGGCCTGGGTTTTGAAAGGCTTTGTAGTTGGCTCGCACTGTATGATTTACCGACGGTGAGCTGAGTGTTAGGATCTAATGTGTTTACATTTTGGGACGGCTGTGACAACCTATCTATTTGTTTAAACCTTATGTAAGTGTAGGATTTGGTTATATCTATCAGCCTGTATTGATCTATATCCGAGACTGGCTCGTAGCTTTGTGTTAGCAAAAATCTAATGTCCGTTTACATTTTCTCTGTGAGGACACTAGAGCTCGATCGACAACATTCTTGAGATGCTATTTCGTGTACTAATGACCTGTTATTGTAAAGTGTAGGTATTGTGGTTAATTCTACAGCCTGTTTTGACCCTATTGAGCTGGCCATTTTTTGCAATTCTGACCAGTGTCCTTTATGAGGTAATAACTCTGGAACACTTCAACGATCCTACGATTCTGAGATGTTTTTTTCGTGACATATTGGACTTCATGTTAGTTGTAAAGTTAGGGTGATAATGTTTGCATTTATTTGTTAAAAAATGAGAAATTTGGTAAAAATTTGGAAAATTTTGCAATTTTCAATTTTGAATTTTTATTTTGTTAAATCAGAGTTATGTAGCAAAAATATTTAATAAATAACATTTCCCATTCCCACATGCCTACTTTACATCAGCACAATTTTGGAAACAACATTTTTTTGTTAGGAAGTTGAAGGGTTCAAAGTTCATCAGCAATTTTTCATTTTTACATCAAGATTTACAAAACCATTTTTTTAGTGACCACATCACACTTGAAGTCCTTTGAGGGGTGTACATGACAGCAGAAAACACCCAAATGTGTTACCATTCCAAAAACTGCACCCCTCAAGCTACTCAAACCTACATTCAAAAAGATTATTAAACCTTCAGGTGCTACACAGAATAAAGCAACGTGGAAGGAAAAAAAATCAACATTTTGAATTTTTCCAACAAAAATGTTATTTTAGCCTCAATTATTGCATTTTCACAAAGGTAAAAGCACAGAAAGGACCCTAAGATTTGTTGTGAAATTTCTGCTGAATACGCCGATACCTCATAAAAAAGACATTGCAGTGGTGCTAAAGGACTCAAGCGAATATATTATTCAATCTACATTTAAAAACTAATAAAATGCTCAACTGTCAAATTTGTAAAAAAAAAATACAGATGATACAAGACAAAAAGAATGATGTGGTAACATGGTCTTATTCCTTCAGTTCTTGTGGTAGAAAATCACTGTTTGGGCGCATGGCAGGGCTCAGAAGGGAAGGAGCGCCGTTTGACTTTTTGAATGGAAAGTTAGCTGCAATCATTAGCGGATACTATGTCACATTTGGAGAGCCCCTGTGTGCCTAATGTGGCACCCTGCAAAGCAGGCGTCACAGAGGGGTACTGCACCCATAAAAGCAGTGCAGATATCCCAGCTGCAAGTGGATTTCGGGCTGATGGGTGCAACCTACACACAAGCACCTCCACACTAGATCACACGGTGGGAGGGAACCTGGGAGGGGATATAGTCACCTCCAGCTGGAACTAGAGAGGTCGGAGGAATTGGAGTTGGCAGACAGGCAGGGAGCCTGAGGGAGAAGGAAAGCTATCCCAGGCGCAGACAGCTTGGCTGGGGGGAAGACAGGGACTTCAGAGAGTCCAACCCCGACAGCTTACCGGGCACCGGAGCCCGCACCTGTGGGATCCTCCAAGGACCACAGAAAATCCAGCGATCTGAGGGTATCTATATGTACCACTCAGACTCTCAAGCAACCAGAAGAGGGTACCAGGCACTGCTTGATAGCTCGGCGGTCGGCCAGCAGAAGGTAGCCTGACAGGAGCGAGTAGAGTGAGAGACAGCAGGAGGCCAGATCCGCTTTATGGGGCTGCAGAGAAGCGATCTGATAGCCTGGGCACAGTGATCCGTTATGTGATCACTGTGCCCACCTGTCAGATCGCTCCTATGCAGCCTGGTCTCCATGCAGGAAGATTAGGCTACAGAGAAGTGCGGGCACAAGCAGGCGGTTGCGGGCACATGTGAACCTGCACCACCGCCATGGTGCTTCAGCTGATGATCACGTAAGCACTCTAGACATGATTTTGCTGATTCCTGTGACGTCCCATCTCCAGGGCAGGAGCTAATTCCCCACCGTGTAGACAGCATCACAGCCGATGTCACTGTGAGTGACAGCCAGCTCCCTGCTGTTAACAGAGCATGCACACAGAGTCAGTTTGGGGGACAGGGAGATGCAGCTTCTGCTCAGATGGAGACTGAACACGGTGACAGCAGGTGATAACCAGAGCAGGTCATCATGTGCAGTGTCCATCTGAGCAGAGCGAAGGCTACCTGTAATGAGAGAACAGGACACACTGCAAGTTTACTATAAGGGCTGCCGGAGAGGTGTGTGAGGGTGGGAAGACATCCTGGGAGTCACCTGCTGAGCCAGCAGGGCTGCAGACAGATTCAGCCTGACAGTGATGAAGCTGTAAGAGCAAGACCTGCAGTCAGTTTGTGAGTAACTGTGACTCAGCCGGGGCACAGGGTGGAGAGGTGTGCGGAGAGCTAGAGTTGGGTACAGTACTTTAGTGAGGGAGGGGGTTAGGAGAGCTGGAGTGGGGTAAAGTACTCTAGTGGGGGAGGGGAGGTTAGCAGAGCTAGAGTGGGGTACAGTATTCTAGTTGTGGAGTGGTTTGAGGAGAGCTGGAGTGGGGTACAGTACTCTAGTGGGGGAGGGGGTAGGAGAGCAGGAGTGGGGTACAGTACTCTAGTGGAGGATGGGGTGAGGAGAGCTGGATTGGGGTACAGCACTCTAGTGGGGGAGGGGGTGAGGAGAGCTGGAGTGGGGTACAGTACTCTAGTGGGGGATGGGGTTAGGAGAGCTGGAGTGGGGTACAGTACTCTAGTGGGGAAAGATGGAGGACAGCTGGAGTGGAGTACAGTACTCTAGTGAGGGAGGGGGGGAGGAGAGCTGGAATGGGGTACAGTACTCTAGTGGGGGAGGGGGGAGGAGAGCTGGAGTGGTGTACTGTAGTAGGAAGGGGATGAGGAGAGCTGGAGTGGGGTACAGTACTCTAGTAGGGGAGGGGGGTGAGGAGAGCTGCAGTGGGGTACAGTACTGAGGTTGGGGAGAGGGGTGAGGAGAGCTGCAGTGGGGTACAATACTCTAGTGAGGGAGGGGGTGAGGAGAGCTAGAGTGGGGTACAGAACTCTAGTGGGGGAGGGAGTGAGGAGAGCTGCAGTGGGGTACAGTACTTTAGTGGAGGAGGGGTGAGGAGAGTTGGAGTTGGGTACAGTACTCTAGTGGGGGAGGGGGGGAGGAGAGCTGCAGTGGGGTACACTACTCTAGTGGGGGAGGGGTTGAGGAGAGCTGCAGTGGGGTACTGTACACTAGTGGAGGAGGGGGTGAGGAGATCTGGAGTGGAGTACAGTACTCTAGTGGGGGAGGGGGGAGGAGAGCTGGAGTGGGGTATAGTACTCTAGTGGGGAGGGGGTGAGGAGAGCTGCAGTGGGGTTATACTACTCTAGTGGGGGAGGGGGGAGGAGAGCTGTAGTGGGGTACAGTACTGCAGTACATCAAGCTGTGATTGTCAGCGAGTCTTGGCTCATGCACACCTATTATAAGTCTATGGGTGTGAGTGAAACACCAGACTGCACTCAAATGATTTCCAAGTACAGCGCGAGATACATTAAGACTGGCAATTGAGGAGATGAAGAGAGTATTCTCTCCCTCACTGCACAAGATCGAGTCACAGATACAGTACAGACCAAAAGTTTGGACACACCTTCTCATTCAAAGATTTTTCTGTATTTTCATGACTATGAAAATTGTAGATTCACACTGAAGGCATCAAAACTATGAATTGACACGTGGAATTATATACTTAACAAAAAAGTGTGAAATAACTGAAAATATGTCTTATATTCTAGGTTCTTCAAAGTAGCCACCTTTTGCTTTGATTACTGCTTTGGCACACTCTTGGCAGTCTCTTGATGAGCTTCAACAGGTAGTCACTGGAAATAGTCTTCACTTCACAGGTGTGCCCTGTCAGGTTTAATAAGTGAGATTTCTTGCCTTATAAATGGGGTTGGGACCATCAGTTGTATTGTGCAAAAGTCTGGTGGATACACAGCTGATAGTCCTACTGAATAGACTGTTAGAATTTGCATTATGGCAAGAAAAATGCAGCCAAGTAAAGAAAAATGCATGGCCATCATTACTTTAAGAAATTAAGGTCAGTCAGTTCGAAAAATTGGGAAATCTTTGAAAGTGTCCCCAAGTGCAGTTGCAAAAACCATCAAGCACTACAAAGAAACTGGCTCACATGAGGACCGCCCCAGGAAAGGAAGACCAAGAGTCTCCTCTGCTGCGGAGGATAAGTTCATCCGAGTCACCTGCCTCAGAAATCGCAGGTTACAGCAGCTCAAATTAGAGACCAGGTCAATGCCACACAGAGTTCTAGCAGCAGTCAAATCTCTACAACAACTGTTAAGAGGAGACTTTGAACAGATGGACTCTACATGGCTGGTTCCCACCGTGAAGCATGGAGGAGGAGGTATGATGGTGTGGGGGTGCTTTGCTGCTTTGAAGCTCATCAAGAGAATGCCAAGAGTGTACAAAGCAGTAATCAAAGCAAAAGGTGGCTACTTTGAAGAACCTAGAATGTAAGGCATATTTTCAGTTGTTTCACACTTTTTTGTTAAGTATATAATTCCACAAGTGTTAATTCATTGTTTAGATGCCTTCAGTGTGAATCTACAACTTTCATAGTCATGAAAATACAGAAAAATTTTTGAATGAGAAGGTGTGTCCAAACTTTTGGTCTGTACTGTACATGACACTCGGTCCAGGCTCGTAGCAGAGTCTGAGCCGGGGGTTATTACCATTTCACAGCTGATGCCATACATACGCTCATGTAACTCCAATCTTATAAGAAACAAACAGGCGAAATATATAACTGGAGATTCGGGTTGATTAGAAACGTGTGACACGAAGATGGGACTGGTATTAAGATCCACAGGGATAAGAGTGGTCAGACTAGTGTATAGCATCGGCTGTGACATGCTAATGATCCTGAGCTCAGGCTCTCTTGCGAGCGTGGACTGAGTCATGTATCTGTGACCCGATCCTGTGTAGAGAGGAGGAAGAGAATAATTTCCATCATTGCCACTCTCGGTATATATCGCAAAGCATTCAGATGTGTGCTAACTGCAGCCTGATGTTTCACTCACACTCATAGACTTATATGGGTACGAGTCAGCTAAGACTCCAAGACACAGCATGCTGCGATTTATTTCTCAGTCTAATTAGGGCTGAGGAAGAACTTGCAGATTTGAGCTGCAGCAATGTATAAAATGGGCCGAGTGCAATGTGACATTTTCTCACATTGAATTCATACAAGTCACACCCCAGTGTAACTCCAGCCTTATTCTGATGGAGGATAATATAGAGCAGTGTTTCTCAACTCCACTCCTCGGGACCCACCAACAAGTCATGTTTTCAGGATTTTCTTAGTATTCTACAGGTGTTAGTTTATTCACCTGCACTGGGGATCTGTGCAATACTAAGGAAATCCTGAAAACATGACCTGTTGGTGGGTCCCGAGGACTGGAGTTGAGAAACACTGATATAGAGGGAGATGTAATAGCTGTATATCATTATACATGTAATGGGCAGGGGATTTGTGCAATTTTGTTGAGAATGAAGAGGACAAAAAGTCCCAGGATGGCTTCACTGCTACTGATCCATCATCCAGCGCTGAGGGTACCTTTACACGCCGCTACAACAGGATGGATACAACCCGCTACAGGCTACGATTGTAGCTTGCGTCGTCAATATAGCCCGTAGTAGCGGCGTGTGAAGACGGTAGGAGGCAGCCGGCAACAGATACATCTGTTTCCGAGCACTGCTCTGAAACAGGTGGCTACAAAGCCGATTGCAGCGAGCTGTATCGGCGTGTAAAGAAGCTACAGAAGGGTTGTTTCCACACCAGGCTATGTACCTGGTATGTAGCTGGGGCGTGACACAGGCTCCGGGATACCGCGCCCCATCAGCGATCATTGGTGGAAGCTCCTGCGTTACGATTGGTAGTCGCTGCATAGGGAGGCATATTTAAGGAGCTGACCAGTCACACTACACAATTGCTCGAGCGTCATGTATTAAACAGCCTCTTTCGATGCATGCCCAATCATGGGTTTCTTGCTTTGTCCTATCATCGTACGGATGTCTCGTAATCCACAATTGTGGCACGCCTACGTGCTGTCCCTGCTGCACCAGGTCCGCCCATATTAGCTTGTTGTAGCGGTGTGTAAAGGAGGTAAGATGAGCTACAGATGGCTACTTGAGACACCCGGCGATGTATCTAGCTATAGATGTAGCGTAGCGTAGCGCACCTTGTGGCGGCGTGTACAGGTGGTGCGTTTCCCGTTTGTAACCGTTTGGGCGTGCTCGTGCACGTGAAGTAGCGGGTTGAATCCATCCTGTTGTAGCGGCGTGTAAAGGTACCCTGAGAGTGATTACATAGAGCAGAGCAGAGTCCTGGCCAATCAGGGTGCAGTGGGCGTGCAGAGAGGTGTGTGAAGGGGGTCAGAGAGGAGTGTACAGTGGATGCGGTTCAGTGCAGGCTGTGAGAAGGAAAGAAAAAGCACAGGAAGTTACCTAATCATGAAAAGCATCATGTAAACAGCAAACATGGAGGCACTGAACCAGAATATGGAAGAAGCGAAGGTAGGGGAAAAAAAAACACAGTGGAAGGCTATTTCATTACAATTCAGCACAGATTGGCTTATAAAAAACAACCGAGTTTAGTAGTCATACATATCCTTTAATAGATGTAGAAAGACATACGGTAAATCCATGCAACATATTAATTCCTGCTCTGAATGTGTCAAAGGTCATAACAAGTTTCTTCTCCAAGACTCTTCTGTATCTCTGAGACTTACTTTCAATAACAACAGTTTGATGTCCATGGTGCTGTGATCCAGACTGTAAATATGTTTAACCACAGGTAGATTTATCCTTTTTTCTTTAATTATATGGTGATAAGAATTTATCCTTCTTCTAAGCTTTTGTCCTGTATTCCCTACATACAGACCCCAGATGGACATTTTGTACATATAATTAAGTATACCACATTGGATGTGGTGCAGCTGAATGTACATACATCTTGTAATCCTGGTGTGAGCTGGGAATTTTTATCTATTCCGTTGTCATTCAGGTTGCAGGGAAATGTTCCTGTTGTTGGAGAGAACAGGGAGCTTCTGACAATACATTTTAGATCCGAAGCTTCCTTAGGGGGTCTGGAAATATAGCTTTTAATCGGGCATCTTCTTGTAATAATGGTCGTAATTTCCATGCAGCTCCTCTTAACATCTCTAGATTTGGATTGTTAATGACTCTAAAGTTAGCTGGTTGTGGAAGATGATTTCTTAATGTTTTGGTGGTTCTTGTAATCTAGTTTTCAATTGCTCTTGAATGGTAGCCTTGATTCAAAAAAACATCTTTCTGACGCCCTCAAGATGATTGTCTCTATCTGTGGGGTTGGAACATATCTGATTGTATCTGATGGCCTGACTTCACACAATAAAGTTTTTTATGTGTTTTGGATTAAAACTGTCCCATATAAGGTATGTTGAGCGGTCAATTTGCTTCTGGTACAAGAATGTCTCTATTTTATTTATTCAATAGCTGTCCAAAAATTTGATTTCAGAGCAGGAGTAGTTAAGTTGATGGTGGGAAGAAACTGATTAAAGCTTCCTTGAAACATTTGCAGCTGTTCCTTCAACTTCATCCAGATGATTAAAATAGCGTTGATGTTCCGATAATAGGTCAGGGCCCTGATGAGACAAGAGGATATGATACACCCCCCCAGGGCCGTGGGGTTCTCAAAACCGGGCAAGGATACTTCTGGGGTGTCACAGGTGTTGAGACCTGGCTACTTGACATTGGCGGTATCAATAAAAGTTCGGGGATTTTGGTCTTGGGAATTGTTATCGTGACGCAACCCATGATGTTCGGCTATTGATTGCCGACGCCAGGGGACCTCTGGGAATGATGGAATTGCAACTAAGGTGGTATCACTCCACACAGGTGGAGCGGTTCCCCAGGGCAACAGGTATAGTTTATGGCAGTGGTAGGCCATTGGGGTGCAGGACTGAGGGCGTGGAATTACCAATAGTCACACAGTACGTAGTCTCCTTTACCTTTACTAGTAGTTGCAGGTTCAAACTAAGACACTGTCCACAGGAGATGTTAGGAATCCGGGTGGCCTGGAAGCAACTCACCCGGTGAGTTCTGAGGCCTCCCTGCTGCGTTCTTCTTTGCTGATCATGGCTGCCTGTAGCTAAGCTGGGACCCTCTCTTCCTTCTGGAAAGTCTCTCACCCATATGGCAGGCAGCTTGAGTCCTTCCCGGACACCACTCCTCTGGCGTCTGTCCCTGAGATCTACAGTGCTGCTGTGCCTCCAGGTGCTTTGATATGGCCAGGAAACGTGGAGTCTCCCATTTTCCGGTTTTGGCTGCTGGGTTCGTAGTACCCTCATAACTTCAGACTCTGGTGTTCGTTTAAGGCGCTCTGCTCAGGGGTGAGCTGGCAACTGACTCCACTCTCCAGGCCTTCTCCTCTCCTTTCTCAGACCCTCTCCGACGGGTCTCTCACGCTTGCTGCACTCTCGCTCTCTACTCTGCCTTGGATGAACCTTACACTGCTCCAGTCCACAGGACGTCTTCACAGTCCTCCTAGTAACTGAACTAACTAATCCCGCCACCAGGCCAGAATTTATAGGGGAGATCCCCTGAACCCAGGTTCAGTGCCCCCCCCCCTTCTGGTCTGGGGTCAGGAAAGGTGTTGCATGATGTGGGCTTAACTGGTGTGGATACCACTTCTTGCTTCCAAGCATGACATCACCCCTCCAAGGGAGGAAATGCCATTGTTCCAACCGGACTCTGGGGTGCCACAGATAAAAAGTAAGTTTCAAGCTCGGCCATGAAAAGATTTGCATATTGTGCTGCTATTTTGCTTCCCAATGCTGTGCCAGTCTCCTGTAAATACATGTTGTTATCAAATACAAAGTAATTATGGATGACGATAGTTTCTCCACAGAACCAGTATCAATTCCTTTATGTTCCATGAAGACTTTGCAAACATTTAATCTTTTCTTTTAATGTTCTTTTTATTGAGCAGAAGAGGGTATACAATCAAAGAACCATTCCCTCTCACAGGGAAAGTTTGTAGTAATTTTAACAATTAGTAACAACAATTATATGTAAATTCTTACTACATGACTTCTAAACCGTTTCCCTCAACTGGTTTTACCTAGTTAAGAACAAGAGAATAAACAATAGGTAAAAAGATAGCAACATAGAAAGTAGAGAGGTTGAAAGTTGGGGAGGGGTTAGCATGGGAAAGAATTAGTAGGGGCAGGGAAATTTATGGGAGATGGGTCAGCGAGAGGGTTCTCTCGATCACATAAGTCAATCAGGGGTAGAGATTCTCGTGAATTCCGGGGTCGCTCTATAATAAATCCACGGTGTCCATGTTTTCTCGAAAGAATCATAAGAGCTAAATGAGAGAGCTGCTAATTCTGCTGCATGGTACACCGTGTCAATTTCTCTGATTAATGGAGATTTAGATGGGATCCGATTCGAGTTCCAGTGAGTGGAAACAAGAAGTCTACTAGCGGCTATAATGTTGGAGGCTAGTCTAGAGGTGTATGCCTCCTTCGGCCAAATGGAAAGGTTGAGCAGCGCTGAAAGAGGTGTCAGAACCACCTCGCGTTGCAAAACATCTGTAAGCACCCCTGACACCGTCTTCCAATGCTCTTGTATAAGGGGGCATTGCCACCAGATGTGGAAGTATGTTCCTAAGGCAGGGTCACATCTCCAGCAGGATTCTGGCGTCAGGGAGTGCCATTTATGTATCAGTGCGGGAGTACAATACCACCTCGTTACCACCTTGTAGGAGTTTTCCTGTAATTTTACACAAGGAGAAGGACCATGAGATCATCTATATATTTGTTTGATTTGTTGTTCTGAGAACTCTATCTGAAGGTCTCGTTCCCAGAGGCCCAAAAAAATCTCTCTTGATATACGCGATGTCTAATGTTAATTGTTTATAGAGCAGGGATAACACGTTGTTGGGTATTAGCGACTGTGTGCATAGTTGCTCAAATAATGTTAAAGATCTAGTGAAGTTCAAATACCTCAAATGTTTGTGAACGTAAGCCTTCAGTTTGCCATATTGTATGAAAGAGATATCCGGCAGGGAATCAGATTGTTGTATCTCCCTATGTGAGAGAAGAGCACCATCTATTAGTAGATGATCAATAGGAATAGGATTGGATGTTGCCTGGCTTACGTCTGCAGAACTGGATATTGAGGGCCTCACTGGAAAATGGCCAATAAGATCTTGTAGATTTAGAATGGGGGACAATGATGGCAAAAACGTGCCGCATTCTTTTTTCCATATATCAGCGACAGCTTTTGTGAAGGTGTTTCTATTTGATTGTGGTTTGCAGTAAAGATCCGGTAGCAATGCTAATGACCTCAGAGGTGTGTGCGACATGGTTTCTTCGACTGAGAGCCACAACTTGTGTGCTGGTCTCCTAATCCAGTCCACAACTCTAGTCAGCATAGCGGCTGTATAGTATTTGCGTATGTCTGGTGCGCCCATACCCCCCTATCTCGTGGTAGTGCAAGTGTCTGAAATTTAATTCATAGTTTTTTGTTGTTCCAAATAAAGTTTAAGATGAAAGTGTGGATTTTGTTTAAAATTTGTTCTGGGATGTGAATCGGGAGCATTTGAAATAGGTATAAGAATTTTGGTAGTATTATGCTTTTAAGTAAGTTTTTCCTCCCAACCCACGTTAGAAAGGGGGCCTCCATGATTTGACTGTCTCCATTGCTTTTTCTAGTGTTGGTTCTACGTTAAGGGTAAGAAGATCTTTAGCTGTATGACCTATCTTAATACCTAAATATGTGATATACTTATTTGGCCATGTAAAGGGATATATGCGTTTGTATTTGTCAATAGTGGATTTGGAGATGTTAATGCCTAAAGCTTCTGATTTTGACAGATTAATTTTATAGTTGGAAAGTCAGCCATATTTCTCTAGAGTTTGTATAAAAGTAGGGATGCCCCTGTCTGGTTCAGATAAGATTACCAACAAGTCATCTACAGATGCAGCCGATTTGTGGTGTATTTTGTGTAGTTGAATTCCCTTAATTTCCTTGTTCATCTGAATATTTCTTAGCAGTGGTTCCATAACTAGAACGAATAGTAAAGGGGACAGAGGGCACCCCTGCCTCGTACCATTTTGTATCAGGAAAGGATCTGAGAGCATATTATTGATTCTCAATTTTGCTGATGGTGAGGTATACATTTTGAATATAGCTTCTATTAAGAGAGGGGGGATATGGAAAGCCGCTAGGGTGCTACGGAAGAATGTCCAGTCCACCATGTCGAAGACCTTCTCGGCATCAGTGCTCAAGAGGACCATTGGCTTATTGTGAATTTTAACGTATTGCATTAAGTGCAATATTCTGCTCGCGTTGTCCCTCCCTTCCCTTCCTCGCACAAACCCCGTCTGCTCCAATGTGATCAGTTGTGGAATCAGTTGTGGAATCAGGACCATCATACGTCTTGCTTTTAAGCTAGCATAAATTTTCAAGTCGACATTAAGCAAGGAGATACAGTCATATGAAAAAGTTTGGGCACCCCTCTTAATCTTACTCTTTTTTTTGGTTTAAAATTGTTTTTTTGTAACAGCTATTTCAGTGTGATATATGTAATAACTGATGGACACAGTAATATTTCAGGATTGAAATGAGGTTTATTGTAGTAACCAAAAATGTGAAATATGCATTATTTCAAAATTTGACAGGTGCCAAAGTATGGGCACCCTTCTGATTTTCATGATTTGAATACTCCTAACTACTTTTTACTGACTTACTGAAGCACTAAATTGGTTTGGTAACCTCATTGAGCTTTGTACTTCATAGCCCAGTGTATCCAATCATGAGAAAAGCTATTTCAGGCGTCCACATGCAAGTTGTTCTCCTAGTTGCATCTTCTCTGAGGAGTGGCATCATGGGTTCCTCAAAACAGCTCTCAAATGATCTGAAAAAAAAGATTGTTCAACATAGTTGTTCAGGGGAAGGATACAAAAAGTTGTCTCTGAGATTTAACCTGTCAGTTTCCACTGTGAGGAACATAGTAAGGAAATGGAAGACCACAGGGACAGTACTTGTAAAGGCCAGAAGTGGCAGGCCAACAAAAATATCAGAAAGGCAGAGAAGAAGAATGGTGAGGACAGTCAAGAACAATCCACAGACCACCTCCAAAGACCTGCAGCATCATCTTGCTGCAGATGGTGTCACTGTGCATTGGTCAACAATACAGCGCACACTGCACAAGGAGAAGCTGTATGGGAGAGTGATGCGAAAGAAGTCGTTTCTGCATGAATGCCACAAACAGAGTCGCCTGAGATATGCAAAAGCACATTTGGACAAGCCAGTTTCATTTTGGAAGAAAGTCCTGTGGACTGATGAAACAAAGATTGAGTTGTTTGGTCATACAACAAGGCGTTATGCATGGCGCCACAAAAACACAGCATTCCAAGAAAAACACTTGCTACCCACTGTCAAATTTGGGGGAGGGTCCATCATGCTTTGGGGCTGTGTGGCCAATGACGGCACCGGGAATCTTATTAAAGTTGAGGGTCGCATGGATTCCACTCAGTATCAGCAGATTCTTGAGAATAATGTTCAAGAATTAGTGTCAAAGTTGAAGTTACACCGGGGATGGCTCTTTCAGCAAGACAATGATCCAAAACACCGCTCCAAATCTACTTATACATTCATGAAGAGGAACAATTACAATGTTCTGGATTGGCCATTCCAGTCCTGAATATCATTGAACATCTGTGGGATGTTTTGAAGCGGGCTGTCCATGCTCGGCGACCATCAAACTTAACTGAACTGGAATTGTTTTGTAAAGAGGGATGGTCAAAAATACCTTCATCCAGGAACTCATTAACAGCTACAGGAAGAGACTAGAGGCTGTTATTTTTGCAAAAGGTGGATCTACTAATTATTAATGTCACTTTTCTGTTGAGGTGCCCATACTTTTGCACCTGTCAATTTTTGAAATAATGCATATTTCACATTTTTGGTTAGTACAATAAACCTCATTTCAATCCTGAAATATTACTGTGTCCATCAGTTATTACATATATCACACTGAAATAGCTGTTGCAAAAAAACTATTTTAAACAAAAAAGAGTAAGATTAAGAGGAGTGCCCAAACTTTTTCATATGACTGTAGGCCTGTAACTCCCACAGAGTGTTGGATCTTTGCCGTCTTTATGCTGAAGCATGACGTGCTTCCAGGGATTGGGAGGGAAGAGAACTACCACGCAGAACTACATTACACATTTTCAATAGGTGTGTGTTCAAATCTGGATAAAATGTCTTGTAGTAAAGGAGCGGAAAGCCATCTGGTCCCGGTCATTTACCTGTCGGGCCCCCAGACATGATGGACTGGAGTTGTTCAGGTTCAAAAGGCCTCACTAGCCACATTTGCTGATTTTCATCCAGTTTTGGTAATGACAGAGAGGAGAGGAAGGAGTCAATTTCGTGCTTTCTCTGATTTAAGTGTGTTTCAAGTTCATGTGGTCTCAACTGGTATAGATTTTTATAGAATGTCAAAAATTCTGATACAATTTGTTCGTAGTTTTGCGTTAACTGGCCTGATTCAGTTTTGACTTTATGAATAAATGTTCGTGACTGACGTCTTTTAATCAATGATATCATTAGTTTAGAGGCCTTGTCGCCTTGTACCAATAGGCGGTTTCTCCAGTTAGTAAAGTATTTAGCTGCCTTCTTATTAAGCAAATCTTTAAGGCGCTGTCTACATTCTGTAAGTTTTTGTCATGGTTGAATGAGCTAATGTTTTCTGATGTTGCTTCTCTAAGTTTATTATATCTTTATATGTTTTTATTTCTATTTTCCTTTGTTTATTTTGGAATGATGCTATTGATATTATTAAGCCTCTAAGTGTCGCCTTGTGTGCCTCCCAGATTATAGTAGGATCTACATCTGGAGTATTGTTGGATAAAAAATAGTCCTTAATAGCTGTTTGTATTTTGGATTTAATGTCTTTTATGCATAGGAGGGATTCATTAAGCCTCCATGTCCTGGGGTTCGAGAAGCATCCCCCACACTCCAGTTTCATAGACACCATTGCGTGATCCGAGTACAATGCTGGTAGGATTTTAGTTTCTGTAACTGTTGAAAGCAGAGTTTTGGATATAAATAGGTAATCTAACCGGTGATAGTTGTTATGTGGATGGGAATAGTACGTATAAGTTCTATCTTGTGGGTGAAAATAATGCCATACGTCTATCAGGTTTACTGAGTGGAAAGAGGACCTAATTTGGGCCAGATCCCACCGTGAAACAATACTTTTCCCAGTTGAGGTGTCTAATAAGGGCTCTAGCACTATGTTTATATCTCCCCCTATCAAGACTGAGCCTTCTGCAAACAATGAGAGCTTGTGTTGAATCCTCTGTATCCAGGGAAGATGTTTTTTGTTAGGGGCATATAAACTTCCTAGCGTGATCAGAGTGCCTTCGAGTAGGCCTTTTATGAATATATATCGGCCTTCAGTGTCAATCAATTTATCTATGAGAAGGAAGGGAATATTTTTTGCTAACGCTATAGCTACTCCTCTAGCCCTTTTTTGAGGTGTAAGTGCGTGATGCCAAGTATTATAATAGTTCTTTTCAAAATTAGGTGTTTTAGTTTTCAAAAAATGAGTCTCTTGTAGTAGTAAAATATCATAGGCTGTTTTCTTGAAGAAATGCAGCGTTTGTGACCTAGGAATTGGGAAATTCAAGCCATGCAAGTTGTGTGATACCACGTGGTATAAATTACGGTTAGTGATCATGGTGGTTGGTCATATGTAGGGATGAGCGAGTATGCTCTGCGCTACTCGTTACTCCCACGAGTATCCCGGTACTCGGGATGCTCGGCGAGCACCGAGTACCGCCGAGATGCTCGGACTGCTCGCTAATAATTATCGATCTGACACCCATACACAGCTCCCTTCAGTGCACACAGTGAGCTGGCACCACACAGAGAGCAGATTAACTGTTAGGATCCCTCTGGGGGCCACAGCAAGGTGTTATATGTTGCGGCGATTTGAAAAAGCCCACCCTCTCGCCCTTTCCCAGCAATACTCGTTTTATAACCGGAAGTCTGTGGGCGGAGCCTGTCACTCATTGACTTACATTGGGCTCGGTACTCTGGCCGAGTACACAAGTATCTTAAGATGCTCGGCCAGAGCACCGAGCACCCGAGCATTTTAGTGCTCGCTCATCACTAGTCATATGTGTGTGGTTGTTGTAGCGGAGACCCTCTCGCGGAGTTCTGGGACGGGGATAGTTGGGAAGGAGTGAGTAGGGAAGGTAGAAAGAAACAGCAGAAGTATTTTTTCTGAAAGTGAAAAGCAAATTGTAGTTAATGCATATAGAAACATCTTAGAATTTAGCCTTTCTATGGAACAGTGAGCCTTAACAGTCAGACTCATCTCCGTCTTATTCATCTCCTCCAATGTGTAAGAGTCACTATTGGGGGGTGGACCAACGGAGAGGGTTTTGCATTTTATCACATAGTGTAACTATTAGGCTACCTAGCCTTAAAGTTTTTCAACAAAATATTCAAATATAATAGAGCCTAAGCCTAAATAAAATTACAAGAACCAGTAATGGTACCTTTACACGCCGCTACAGAAGGTTAGAAACAACCGGGTGTCTCACGTGCACGAGCACGTTTCAACGGTTCCTAACAGTACCTGATACCGCCTTTACACGCCGCTACAAGGTGCTCTACAGAAGGTTTTTTCTATCCCTGGAAGCACCGACGGGTGCCGCAGGTTACCTTCTGTAGAGCACCTTCCTCATTTACACGCCACTACCACAAGGTAATATGGGAGGACCTGGGGCAGCAGGGACAACACATAGGCGTGCCAGAGTTGTGGATTACGAGACGCTCGTACGGTCATTGGACAAAGCAATAGCATCATGATTGGCCAGCCAGCGCAGGAAGGCTGGCTAATACATGATGCTATTGCAATTGTGTAGTGTGACTGGTCAGCTCCTTAAATATGCCGCCCAATGCAGGGACAACCAATCGTAACGCAGGAGCTTCCACCAATGATCGCTGAAGGGGGGCGGTATCCCGGAGGCTGTGTCACGCCCCAGGGAGTTCACTAGGTGTCGCAAAAAACCTTCCTGTTCCTCGATTACACGCCACTACCATCGGGTTGAAACCAACCTGTTTTTGAGCACTGCTGAAAAACAGGTGTCGACAGTGACCAGTGGCAACAACCTGATTTGCACACCGCTACCTCGCGGTGTTTTGACTGTGCAAGATACAATGGTCTCCGACACCCAGTTGTTTCTAACCTTCTGTAGCGGCGTGTAAAGGTCCCATTAGAATTAAATGAGTATTAATAAATGAATACGGGGGAGTGGGACCTCCCCGGGGCACCAAAGTAATTTAACGGAATAGTTCTTGTCCGTCACAATGGTGTGCTCAAAGATTTTATCCACTATTCTGGTCATTCGCGTCATAACTTTAGTTTGAAAGTTAAGTTAGTATCTGGCACAGGGGATAAGCGAAAGGGACAGGTATTATGTTATCCATCTGTGTTTTATACATTCTACTAGTAAAAAGGCCCGATGCAATTGCATCGGGAGCGCGGTGAAATGAATTGTGTGTATACAGGCGGGTGAGTGGCTAGCAGAGTATACATGGGGCTCTGTGGGTAGCAGAGTATACAGGCGGGTCTGTGGGTAGCAGAGTATACAGACTGCTCTGAGGGTAGCAGATTATACAGGCGGCTCTCTGGGTAGAAAAGTATACAGGCGGCTCTGTGGGTAGCAGAGTATACAGGCGGGTTTGTGGTTAGCAGATTATACAGGCGGCTCTGTGTGTAGCAGAGTATAGAGAAGGCTCTGTGGGTAGCAGAGTATAGAGGCGGCTCTGTGGGTAGCAGAGAATACAGGCGGGTCTGTGGGTAGGAGAGTATAGAGGCGGCTCTGTGGGTAGCAGAGTATAGAGGCGGCTCTGTGGGTAGCAGAGTATAGAGGCGGCTCTGTGGGTAGCAGAGTATAGAGGCGGCTCTGTGGGTAGCAGAGTATAGAGGCAGCTCTGTGGGTAGCAGAGTATAGAGGGGGCTCTGTGGATAGCAGAGTATGATGTGGCGGGAGGCTGGAGGAGTGAGGGGAGCAGAGGCTGGAGGGGTGAGGAGAGCAGAGGCTGGAGTGGTGAGGAGAGGTCTAGATGGAGGGGTGAGGAGAGATGCGGCTGGAGGGGTGACATGACCGCTCGGCGGCAGGACGTGGCTGCGTGCTGGGGCTGATCGCAGCCCCAGTCACACGGCATTGTCCTCTGCGGCGGGTTGGGTGATGCAGAGAGGGATCAGTTCTTGCCCTCAGGTCACACATGTGACCTGAGCGGAAGGAGCGGATTGGGCGGTGTGTGGTAAAGACAGGACGGTCATCCGATTGGTCTAGGACGCCAAGTCCTGGGCAATGGGATGGGCGTCCTGTGTGTACAACACAGCGCCCAATCCGCTTGCAGGGGCGGCGGGGGCAGGCAATGGGAGTGAGCGGGGCGTGTGAGGCTTTGCAGGCTGACACGGTCCGCTCACTCCCATTGGCTGTTGCCGGCCACAGGACGACGTCCCTGGCTCCCGGCACCCGGCCACAGCCCGTAGACCGCTACTCCAGCAGCATGGCGACATTGAGAGCCCAGCGGTGAGAGAGTGGCGAGGGGCGGAAGGCTCCGGCGGCATCCGGGCAGCATGGACCTCGCGGAGGGCGGTGGCGATGGAGCGGGGCCGACGGTTGGCAGGATGGCAGCAATGTGAGGTAGTCCGGCTGAGGATGGAGGAGGCTGAGAGGCTGGAGGAGGCTGTGAGGCTGGAGGAGGATGTGAGGCTGGAGGAGGCTGTGAGGATGGGGAGGCAGTGAGGCTGGAGGAGGCTGTGAGGATGGAGGAGACTGTGAGGCTGGAGGAGGCTGTGAGGATGGGGAGGCTGTGAGGCTGGAGGAGGCTGTGAGGCTGGGGGAGGCTGTGAGGCTGAAGGAGGCTGTGAGGCTGGAGGAGGCAGTGAGGCTGGGGGAGGCAGTGAGGCTGGAGGAGGCTGTGAGGATGGGGAGGCTGTGAGGCTGGAGGAGGCTGTGAGGCTGGAGGAGGATGTGAGGCTGGAGGAGGATGTGAGGCTGGAGGAGGCTGTGAGGCTGGAGGAGGCTGTGAGGCTGGAGGAGGGTGTGAGGCTGGAGGAGGCTGTGAGGATGGGGAGCTGTGAGGCTGGAGGAGGCTGTAGGAGGCTGTGAGGCTGGAGGAGACTGTAGGAGGCGTGCGTGAGGATGGAGGAGGCTGTAGTGAGGATGGAGAGGAGCTGTGAGGCTGGAGGAGGAGCTGTGAGGATGGGGGAGGCTGTGAGCTGGGGAGGCGTGAGGTGGGAGGAGGCTGTGAGGCTGTGGGATGGCTGTGAGGCTGAAGGAGGCTGTGAGGCTGGAGGAGGCAGTGAGGCTGGGGGAGGCAGTGAGGCTGGAGGAGGCTGTGAGGATGGGGAGGCTGTGAGGCTGGAGGAGGCTGTGAGGCTGGAGGAGGATGTGAGGCTGGAGGGAGGATGTGAGGCTGGAGGAGGCTGTGAGGCGTGTGGAGGGAGGGTGAGCTGAGGCTGGAGGAGGCTGTGAGGATGGGGAGCTGTGAGGCTGGAGGAGGCTGTAGGAGGCTGTGAGGCTGGAGGAGATGTAGAGGCTGTGAGGATGGAGGAGGCTGTGAGGATGGAGGAGGACTGAGGAGGCTGGAGGAGGCTGTGAGGATGGGGAGGCTGTGAGGCTGGAGGAGGCTGTGAGGCTGGGGGAGGCTGTGAGGCTGAAGGAGGCTGTGAGGCTGGAGGAGGCAGTGAGGCTGGGGAGGCAGTGAGGCTGGAGGAGGCTGTGAGGATGGGGAGGCTGTGATGAGGCTGGAGGAGGCTGTGAGGCTGGAGAGGTGTGAGGTGAGGTGTGAGGCTGGAGGAGGCTGTGAGGCTGGATGGAGGAGGTGTGAGGCTGGGAGGGTGAGGTGGGGGTGTGAGGCTGGAGGAGGTGGAGGCTGGAGGGTGTGAGGCTGGAGGAGGCTGTGAGGCTGGAGGAGGCTGTGAGGCTGGAGGAGGCTGTGAGGCTGGAGGAGGAGGCTGTGAGGCTAGGAGGCTGTGAGGCTGGAGGAGGCTTGGTGGAGGCTGGAGGAGAGGAGGCTGGGGAGTGAGGCTGGAGGAGGCTGTGAGGATGGGGAGGCTGTGAGGCTGGAGGAGGCTGTGAGGTGAGGAGGCTGTGAGGCTGGAGGAGGATGTGAGGCTGGAGGAGGCATGTGAGGCTGGGGGAGTGGAGGAGTGTGAGGCTGGAGGAGGCTGTGAGGCTGGAGGAGGCTGTGAGGCTGAGGAGGGTGAGGCTGGAGGCTGCAGGTGAGAGGCTGTGAGGCTGGAGGGGAGGTGTGAGGCTGGAGGAGGAGGCTGTGAGGCTGGAGGAGGATGTGAGGCTGGGGGAGGCTGTGAGGCTGAGGAGGCTGTGAGGCTGGAGGAGGTGTGAGGCTGGGGAGGCGTGAGGCTGGAGGAGGCTGTGAGGATGGGGAGGCTGTGAGGCTGGAGGAGGCTGTGAGGCTGGAGGATGTGAGGTGGAGGAGTGTGAGGCTGGAGGAGTGTGAGGCTGGGAGGGTGAGGCTGAGGAGGTGTGAGGCTGGAGGAGGCTGTGAGGATGGGGAGGCTGTGAGGCTGGGGAGCTGTAGGAGGCTGTGAGGATGGAGGAGACTGTGAGTGAGGCTGGGAGGCTGGAGGAGGCTGTGAGGCTGGGGAGTGAGGCTGGAGGAGGCTGTGGAGGCTGTGAGGATGGACTGTGAGGCTGTGAGATGGAGGAGCTGTGAGCTGAGGGCTGGAGGATGGCTGTGAGGCTGGAGGATGTGGATGAGCTGTGAGGCTGGAGGAGGTGTGAGGCTGGAGGAGGCTGTGAGGCTAGGAGGAGGAGTGAAGGATGGGCTGAGGAGGCTGAGAGGCTGGAGGCTGAGAGGAGCTGTGAGGCTGCAGGAGGAGGCTGTGAGGCTGGAGGAGGAGGCTGTGAGCTGAAGGAGGCTGTGAGGCTGCAGGAGGAGGCTGTGAGGCTGGAGGAGGCTGTGAGGCTGAAGGAGGCTGTGAGGCTGAGGAGGCTGAGGAGGCTGTGAGGCAGGAGGAGGATGTGAGGATGGGAGGCTGTGAGGCTGGAGGAGACATTTACTGTACTGAGCATGCTCAGTACAGTAAAAGGTCTCCCAACAGAAGGCAGGGGTTAAAAAACAACAAATTAATGCTCACCTCTCCCCGAGCCCCCGCTGTCTCCTGCCGTCTCCTCCAAGTTTCCTCCAAGATTCCGGTGGCTGCTGCAGGCTCCGATTGTCTGCAGAGCTCTTCTCCTGCAGTGAAAGACCTGTGGTGATGTCAGAGTCACGTGACACCAGGTTACTCCATGGTAACCTGGTGTCACGTGACTCTGACATCACCACAGGTCTTTCACTGCAGGAGAAGAGCTCTGCAGACAATCGGAGCCTGCAGCAGCCACCGGAATCTTGGAGGAAACTTGGAGGAGACGGCAGGAGACAGCGGGGGCTCGGGGAGAGGTGAGCATTAACTTTTGTTGTTTTTTTTTACAGTAGTGCGGGTCTGCGGCTCGTGATGACGCTGCGCGTCATCACTCGCAGTCCCGCGCAAAGCATGTTGGGATTGGGCTACAGTGCCCAACTCCCGATTATATAAGTAGATGAAATCAAGGAACCATGAAACTCAATAAAGTCTCGGTCATGGTTCTTAGAAAGAAGAACGACACATTACAGTCCCATGGGACTGTTCATCCGTTTGAACTGTCTCCTCCTCGGGTCTCGGTCATCTTGGATAATTTACGTTTTGACCTTTTGGGATTTAGGCGTCAGGTTCATCTGCCTTGGTGGCGGGTGTTGAAGTGGTGCCATCTGGTAGGCGGCTTCCACTTGCTCCAAGTTGGGATAGTGTTCTAGTTCAATACTCATGTCCTGACACATCTTTTTAATATCAGCTGATGTTCTGCCTTGGAGCCTTTTGTCATTAGCCGTGACAGATATGCCAAAGGGAAACAGCCATCTGTACGGATAGCTTCTCTGGTGGAAAATTGTGGTTAGTGGTTTTAAAAGGCATCGTTTGGCTAAAGTTATCAATGAAAGATCCTGGTAGATCTGAATTGTAGAGTTGTTACAGGAGATATTAGCTTTTTCCCTGGCCCTCTCCATGACCAGATCTTTTGTCCTGTAGTCCAAAAAACGGCATATGACATCCCTCTGAGGTTCCTCTGATGGCGGTTTTGGGCGCAGTGCTCTATCGACTCTTACTAGCTCCATGTCAGTGGGGTAGTCTGGCGACAGTATTGAACGGAAAGTGTCAATGATGGTTAGAGTCAGGGCGTCTTGGTTAATCGTCTCGGGTACACCTTTCAGGCGCAAGTTATTATGCCTGTCTTTATTCTCGTGGTCCTCCAATATCGTATAAATCTTGTTGAGGTGGTCTTCAGGGTGTTGGAGGCCAGAGAGGGTAGAGTTAAACTGTTTGACCACTTCCGTATTAGATGATTCTAGAGTCTCAACTCTGTGACCCATGTGTGCTAAGTCCCGTTTGATGTCCGCTAATTCCCTGGCCAGCGGTTCAAGAGCTTTGTGCAGTATTTTTTAAGGTATGATCTGGTGACCGGGAGGTCTTCATCATCGTCTTCTCCCTCGTAGTCGCTTTCATGATCCGGTTCCATACTATCCTCTACCAGAAGTTGTCTGGATGTTTTGGTTAAGGATGACAGACCTGCTTGTTTCTTTAAGTATTTGTCTAAATCTACCTGTGTGGAGCTGATAGCAGATTTGGCAGAAGATTTAGTGGATTTTGTGGTTGATTAAACCATTGTGAAGAAATGTGATGGTTGAACTTTATCTGGCTCTTGTTCTCCGTCAGTCTCCCCAGGGTGTCTCGGACTCTCACATAGCGGGGTTCGGGGATGTGTTAAGAAAATCTATTAATATTGGTTTAGGCAGAGATCCAGAAGATAGGGAGTTCTTGTTTAGAGAATATGTGGCGCCCCGCAACGGGTACGTAACAGGAGGGTACTGCACCCCTGACTGAAGGTGCAGTATTCTCCGTATCAGTAATGAACAAGTTAAATCCAAGGCTCCATACACCACATGCAACATCCAGAGGCAGAGGACCAATCAGGTCCTGGTGGGAGGAGTGTGAGATGTACAGTGTGGGGAAAGAGCAGAAAGAGAGTTAGTAAGTGGGAGAGACAAGTACAAGGAAAGAGTCGTGACAAGACTGCTAACAGGGAGGGCACCGAGAAGCGGTGACCCAGAAGCAAAGGGGGCCAGGTAAACCAAGTAACCAAATAACGGGTAAAAAGTCACCCGAGTCCAGTCCACCCGGAGTACCGGCTCCGAGGCAGTGCAGACGTCCACCGCTGCACTACAAGACTGGAGTGATAGAGGGCTTCTTCACAACAACCACCATCACCGCAGCTGTGCCAGGAGGGGTACCCACTATTGGGGTTCAGGGGACCCATCGGGAGTCGAAAGGCCACGGCTCGGGTCCTCAACAGAGGTTCCCCAGTATCCTAACCTGGTGCATGAAAGCAGCGAAGAGTAACAAGGGACAGTTAGTTAAAGGGGGAACACTGTGGAGCCTTGGAAAGATACTGTTCATCACTGGGACCACCCGGTCCGTTACCTAAAAGTGACTGTTATCCCGTGTACCATGTATAACTGAAGTAAAGAGCCGTGCAGAAGAGCATTGTGTCCGAGCTTTCATTCAGGACT
Source organism: Allobates femoralis (assembly GCA_033576535.1). Lineage (NCBI taxonomy): Eukaryota > Metazoa > Chordata > Amphibia > Anura > Aromobatidae > Allobates > Allobates femoralis. The sequence continues at coordinate 363,881,992 of JARQOC010000004.1, forward strand.
GTTACTAACCTATTCACCTACCAAACCAACTGAGCTGCCGTATTTCACCAGTGCAGCTCCTGACCCCGGGGACTTTTGCTCGTCCTGTGGGGAGCGGTTCCATCTAGCTGCAATCCATCCCTCGGAGGTCCAAGCAGCGCCGGTGCCATCACCGGACACCCACAGGTGGCGTCACGAAACAAACTTTATTTCTTATTTTATTGTGCATTGACCACCGGGCCCTTACAGCCTCAGGCACCGAACCGTGACCGCAGCCAGCGCCTGAAACCTGAGAACCCGGCTACGGTGAGTCAAATATATCCCAATTTTTACTGAGCAAACTGGAGGCCCATTGAGATGTAGCAGTCAGGTTTTGCAGAAATGCTTGTTGGTTGTTATGTTTGCCTTTAATTTTAGGGGTTTATCTAAGAAGTCTCTGAAGATAGTAGTTTGAATGATCTTTTAGCATCCTCAGCTGGTAGTATGTGGTATGGGCCAGTGGGTGTAACAAGGAGCTAAAGAGTTAACACAGCACTAAATACTCTTGTTTGGAAATATGGGTCACTCTTTTCCAAGCAGTTTTAGATTGTAGATTTGCCTGTATGGGTAATAATTTTCCTACTTTCTGTATCAGGGTCTTGACTGTTTATAAGTTGTCAACTCTTGTGAGTATATGGGCCCCAAGGAGGGTTGCTAATAAAGACTTATGGCTTAGGTTTTAAGTATTGTAGTGTGGGTTGCCAGTTCTCACAGTCTTTTGTATTCCCCGCTTTTCTGCCTGCTCCTGTGGCTCTGCAGACGGGGAATGCTCAGTAATGCTGGCGCCGTCTGAAGCGTGCGCGTTTCTTCTCTCTCCCCCTGCTTACCGTCCACCTGCTCTCTGTCTCACCTCGTGGCCCACCACCTGGATAGGGCCAAGTTGTCTCTGGCTCTTGCAGTCCCTGGGAGCCCAGGTCCGTCGGGCAGACACCGCTGCCCCCCAACACTTTCACTGTGAGGTGTCACAGCACCGTCTGCGCGCCGTCCCCGTGTGCAATGGTAGCGGGTCTGAAGGTGTGTGCCTGCTCTGCCTAGCCCTGTGCTCTCAGTCCCCGTTCCCCGTCGAGTGAGTGGCAGCTCCAGGTTCTCGCCAACCGCAGAGAGGTCCGGGTCGGCGGTTAGTGCTTTTTGTTGTGAGAGCAGTGTCAGGAGCGGGGGAGTGGTGGAGCAGATTCCGAGCTCCACAGGTGTCAATCTCCGCTCCCTGCTTCAGTGCCCGTCTCTCCTTGGCCCCACAACGTCGGCGAGTTCTCCAGTGGTTACCGGCGGTAGTTATTAGGTGTCTTGTGGGCCACGGGCAGGCAGGGTGTGCGGCTGGGGAGCGGGATATGGCTGTGCTAGGCCTGATATGGATTGGGGCTGGAGGCTTGTGCAAGACCCACCTGGAAAGAGCCGGTAGAGGCTCAGAATGTCTTTTGTCCGGGTCTCCTGGGTCTTTAGCGTTGCGGGTAGCTGCCTGCGGGGTGATTGAGGCGGTTTGAGGGCTCCCTGGTGCTGGATGGCTTGGATGCTGCATGTCTTATATGGAGCTGTGTGAAACGCAGCCTCTCTGGTCAGCGGCCATCTTGGATCCCCCTGCAAACATTTAATCAATCCTGGTGTGGGATATTAGCGTACAGAGATTCCACATCCATGGTGGCAAGTATAGTTCCTTCTGGTGGAGGACTTATAGCTGATATTATATTCAATAAGTCAGTTGTGTCCTGAATGTACAGTGAAGGAAGTAATTATTTGATCTCTTGCTGATTTTGTGAGTTTGCCCACTGACAAAGACATGAACGTTCTATAATTGTAAGGATAGGTTAATTTTAACAGTGAGAGAAAGATTATCAAAATAAAATCCAGACCTACTGGCCTTTGGGACGGGAATTAGAGTTCCAGTCCTCTAAACTTCTTTCTTTTCCTCTTCTTCTACGCTGACTCTTTTTCTTTCTTGCTTCTGCTTTTCTTTATTTTCCTGACCCTCACCCACCTCCCTGTCCCACCCGTCCACCAATATGTCCAGAATTAACATTTGTTCGCTGAACATTAGAGGTTTCAATATACCTGAGCGACGATCTCACACATATGCACAAGAGGCGTGTTCACATCCTCCTTCTACAGGAAACACATTTCAGGTCTGATAGAGTCCCATCCATAAAGCATAAATATTTTAATAAATGGATCCATAGCTCTAACCCAGAGGCGAAATCTAAAGGGGTTAGTGTAGCTATGCACAAATCCTTGGCGGTGCAGGTGATGGACTCCAGAATAGATCCCTGTGGCAGATTTGTCTTCCTGAAACTGTGGATAGCAGGTGATATCCTAACCATTGCTAATCTTTATTTACCCAACTGGGACCCGGTCCGTAGATTGATGACATATTTACATATTTTGACAGATTTTGCTGAGGGATCGGTGATACTGGGGGGCGGCCTTAACTTCGTATTTGACCGGGATCTGGACTCTTCCACTCGCAGATCCTCGGTACCGCTTCTCACCTTGAAAAACTGAGGTCTACACTTCTTGACGTCAGACTGGTTGATGTCTGGAGGTTGCTGAACCCGAGGACCAGAGACTATTCTTACTATTCTGCTGTACATGATATGTACAGTCGGATTGACCTCTTCCTAATCAGCCATAAACTCTTGTTGGCAGAACCTGTTACTGAAATTGATCCTATGATTTGGTCGGATCATGCACCGATCTTCCTCTCCCTGGGCCTTTTGGGTTTAGCTCCGACAGAATGGACCTGGTCCCTTAATCTGGGCCTCCTGAAGCAACCAGCTTGTCAGTCAGCGGTGAGATCTGCAATTGAAGAATTTGTGTCTGATCATAAATCAGACCCTACCGCACTTTCTTTCAAATGGGAGGCCCTGAAGGGTGTCATCAGAGGGATCTTCATTCAACAAGGGTCCAAACTGAAACGTGAACGGACTAAAGTGGTGTCATATTTCATGGCCTCTATTCACCAATTAGAGATCCAGCATAAACAAACACAAACCCCACAACTCATTATGGAATTGACTAAGGCCCGCACCGACCTTCGTGCCATAATGCACTCGACCTCTAGTCGCCAACAAGACCGCTTTCGCAAATATCTGTACGAGTTCTCAAATAAACCGGGGAGAGTGTTGGCTAGATTTCTTCATCCACGGCTCCCTTCCACATATATACCATCCATCAGGTCAGCGATGGGGGGACTTCTCCATGGTCCGTGTGAGATAGTAGAATCGTTTGGTGATTATTACAAATCCCTATATAACCTTAGAGGCCCCTTAGCTGACATGTCCCCCACGGATTACCTCCGGCGAGTTGAGGAATATATAACAAATACACCACTTCCTCCTATCAAGACGGAGGAATCTGAGACTCTAGAGACTGCCTTCACGGAACAGGAAGTGACAGACGCCATTCTAGCGCTTCCCGTTGGGAAGTGTCCAGGCCCTGACGGTTTTTTCGGCAAACTTCTATAAACTGTTCATTCAAGAGTTGGCACCACAACTAACATCTCTCTTTAACTCTATTTCTGATACCTGCCCTTTTGCCCCTCAGACCCTGGCGGCCACTATCACGGTAATACCGAAGCCTTGAAAGGACCCCCTCTCCTGCGCTAGCTATCGCCCCATCTCCCTTCTGAACCTCGATGTGAAGATCTTTGCTAAGATCTTAGCCTTGAGATTGGGACCCTTGTTGCTGGCCTCTATCCATGACAACCAGACTGGGTTTATATGCGTCGGGAGGCAAGAGACAATACCATCAAGACCCTGCTAATTGCGGCACAGATTCGAAGTCGCAATATACCTGCGTGCCTTTTATCGGTTGATGCCAAAAAGGCATTCGACTGTCTGAGTTGGGACTTTCTCTTGCCTCCCTGAGGCAACTGGGCCTGGGTCCGACAGGTATGGGGAAGATTCGAGCGCTGTACTGTGGCCCTACTGCTCGGCTGCGAATCAATGGGGTCCTCTCCCCTGCCTTTGGAGTTTCCAACGGCATGCGACAGGGCTGTCCCCTGTCGCCCATGCTTTATGCCATTGTGATGGAACATCTGGCCTGCGCTCTCAGGAGATCGGCAGACGTTGAAGGTATACAGATTCATAACACTCGCTTCAAACTGGCCCTTTACGCGGACGATCTTTTGGTATATGTCTCAAATTCCCTGGTCGCTTTCCCGATCATCATTCGTGAGTTCATGAGGTTTGGAGATGTGTCAAATTTCAAAGTAAACTATAATAAGACAGAGGTACTGAATATCACTCTACCAGAGGACTTGGTTAACCTACTACGGTCCTCCTTCTCGTTCCGGTGGGTGGAGAGGGGCTTGAGGTATCTGGGCATCACTATTCCAAGGGATCCTGGGGAACTTTTTACCCTCAATTACACCCCACTTCTACAATCCACACTACGTGAATTGAAAAGACTAGGCGGTACTCAATTATCTTGGTTTGGCCGTATCAACGCCATCAAGATGGACATTTTACCTAGATTCCTGTATCTATTCCGGACTGTTCCTGCCGACGTTCCACCGCAGTTTTTCCGCCAATTAAATACTGCCTTACGTAAATTCATTTGGGGGTCGGGGAAACCGTGGATCCGTTTCTCGGTACTGACTGACCCAAAACGAAGGGGTGGGGCAGGGCTCCCTGACTTTCAGCGCTATTACCATGCGGCACTCTTGTCAAGAATTGTTGACTGGAGACTTAATCCCAATCGCAAACAGTGGGTGACCGTTGAAAATTTGACTTCACCCTCTCCTTTACGCTGGGTGCCTTGGATGAGGAGGGGTGACCGTCCCCTGATCGTTTTATTCTCCCCTTTCACACGGGTTGTACTGAACTTTTGGGACACATGGCGGGGTGGAGACTGTGGTTCTACTTTCCCATCCTTGTTAGGCCCCCTCTTTAACAACCCGGACTTTCCCCCAGCATGTGGGAGACTGACTTTCTTGGGATGGAGTGCTGACTCAGACCCTGGCCTGAACCGGGCTGTGGAGAGGATGGCGGAGGTGGCTGCGATGGGAGGTGGTGGGGAGGGGCTGGGGTCCTGGTTGGAGATTTCCCAATTGAAAACATTTGTTCGGTCGCTGAGCAAGAGGACTCCCTCGAGATTCGAGTCCCTTCTGCTTGCAGCTGACCCCCCCTCTCACGTTATATTTCTTTTATGTGACACGATCTTGGAAGGTAGGCCATCGGTCGTCCCTCGATTTCTTACAGCATGACAGACTGACCTGGGGATGGTCTTTTCAGACTCTGATCGAACTAAAATTTACACACTAACCCATGAGATGTCAATATCTTGCTGTTTTCAGGAGACAAATTATAAAATATTGACCAGGTGGTACCGGTATCCCACTTTATTACATTTAATGTTCCCTTCAGTGCCAGATTTGTGCTGGAGGTGTGGGGAGGAGCCGGGCTCAATGCTACACGTGTGGTGGCAATGTAGGCCCATTCAAACTTTCTTGCTTATGATCTTCTCAACCTGTGAGTCCATCAGCGACACGCATTATACTCCATCCCCTCAAATTGTGCTTCTGTCTCTCATCCCAGGACCACTTGCCTTGATCAAACGCGGTCTTTTCCGCTTTTGCCTCATGGCTGCCAGGGTTCTGATTCCAAGGCATTGGAAATCCACATTTACTCCCTCTCTGGGAGAATGGGTGAAGGAGATGGACAGAATCTGCCGTATGGAGGGTCTGATGGCACAGGACCATGAAACCTGGGAGAAACATCAGAGGCTGTGGACCACTTGGTGGCTTTATCGTGATAACCCCTCTCTATCATAGTTACTACGAACCTTACAAATACACACTGGACGGTGTGATGACCCCACTCTCTTCCCCCTTCTCTCTCTTCCCGTTTCTCCTCCGCCTTCTCCTTTCTTTTCTTGTTCTACTCATCTGTTCTTCTCTTTTCGCATTCTTACTCTTCTATTGTTTTAAACAGTCTTATTTGATATTGTAGCTTTTTATTTTACATACGTTGATACTTGGTAAGTCCCTTTGGGGCTCATCTTTCTAGTATCTCTTTTGGTTTTCTGTCATTGAGTAATCAAGCAAATGGTTCCACCGTAGATAAATGAGGTTACGTAACCACCCCCATTAAGGGGGAAGCGAATAACTCTATTGTTTATGTATTTCTTTATTTTGGAGCAGTTACGCCTCTATTCAACTAAGTTGCTTATTCCGATCTCTTTTCCTTACAAGGTGTAACAGCATTTTGTATACATGTACCTGCAGTATCTGTTGATAATGTTATTTGGAACTGAGCTGAATACTCTACTGTGTTTTGTCATTTTAAAATATGAATAAATATTTTCTGGAAAAAAAAAAAAATCCAGAAAATCACAGTGTCTAAATGATAAAAAATGTATTTACATTTTGAAGGGAGAAATAAGTATTTGATCCCCTACCAACCATTAAGAGTTCTGGCTCCTACAGACCAGTTAGACGCTCCTAATCAACCTGCATTAAAGACAGCTGTTTTAAATTATCACCTGCGTAAAAGACTTCTATACACACTCATTTAGTCAGACTCTAACCTCTATAACATGGGCAAGACCAAAGAGCTTTCTAAGGATGTCAGGGAAAAGATCCTAGACCTGCACAAGGCTGGAATGGGCTACAAAACCATAAGTAAGATGCTGGTTGAGAAGGAGACAACTGTTGGTGCAATAGTAAGAAAATGGAAGAAATACAAAATGAGTGTCAATCACATCGATCTGGGGCTCTATTCAAAATCTCATCCCGTGGGGTATCCAGGATCATGAGGAAGGTGAGAGATCAGTCTAAAACTACACAGGGGGAACTTATTAATGATCTCAAGGCAGTTGGGACTACGGTCACCAAGTAAACCATTAGTAACACATTACGCCGTAATGTATTAAAATCCTGCAGTGCCTGCAAAGTCCCACTGCTCAAGTAGGCACATGTGCAGGCTCATCTGAAGTTTGCCAATGAACACCTTGGTGATTCTGAGAGTAATTGGGAGAATGTGCTGTGGTCAGATGAGATGAAAATTAAACTCTTTGGCATTAACTCAACTCACCATGTTTGGAGGAAGAGAAATGCTGCCTATGACCCAAAGAACACCATCCCCACAGTCAAGCATGGTAGTGGAAACTTTATGTTTTGGGGATGTTTACCTTCTAACGGCACAGGACTACTTCACCACATCAATGGGACAATGGATGGAGCCATGTACTGCAAAATCCTGAGTAACAACCCCCTTCACTCTGACAGGACATTAAAAAATGCGTCGTGGCTGGGTCTTGCAGCGCGACAATGACCCAAAATATACAGCCAAAGCAACAAAGGAGTTGATCAAAAAGAAGCACATTAAGGTCATGGAGTGGCCTAGCCATTCTCCAGACCTTAATCCATAGAAAACTTATGGAGGAAGCTGAAGCTCCAAGTTGCCAAGCAACATCCTCAAAAACTTCCTCCTGACATGTGCGTAAATCTCATCATCAACTACAAAAAACGTCTGACTGCTGTGCTTACCAAGAAAGGTTTTGCCACCAAGTATTAAGTCTTGTCTTGCCAGAGGAATCAAATACGTATTTCTCTTTTCAAAATGCAAATACATTGATATAATTTAGACAATGTTATTTTCTATTTTTTTTATATTCTATCTCTCATTGTTAAAATTAACACCTTAGTGATGGCCCACTGTAAAATAACGTGAAAATAAGTCAGAACAAAAAAGGTCCTGTAGCGCCCCCCCAGTGTCCAAAAATCTCGAGGGATTCTGCTACCGGGGGTAGCGGAGACCCTGCAGATTATGTATCGGGCTGGTATTTACCAGTATCGGCCATGTGATCATGGTTATACACTGAGCCCCTGGGTGCGTAAACATTGGAGCTCCCCCACAAGTGACCCCATTTTGGAAACTAGACCCCCCAAGGAACTTATCTAGATGCATAGTGAGCTCTTTGAACCCTCAGGTGCTTCACAAATTGATCCGTAAAAATGAAAAAGTACTTTTTTTTCAAAAAAATTCTCATGCATCCTAAACTTTGTTGGGCAATTTCTCCTGAGTACACCGATACCTCATATGCGGTCATAAACCACTGTTTGGGCGCACGGCAGGGCTCGAAAGGGAAGGAGAGCCATTTGAATTTTGAATGGAAAATTAGTTCCAAAAGTCAAATTGCGCTTCTTCCCTTCTGAGCCCTGCCGTGCGCCCAAACAGTGGTTTATGACCACATATGAGGTATCTGTGTACTCAGGAGAAATTGCCCAACAAATTTTAGGATGCATTTTATCCTGTTGCCCATGTGAAAATGAAAAAATTGAGGCTAAAAGAACATTTTTGTTGGAAAAACTAAAATGTCCATTTTTTGTTTCCACTTTGCTTTAGTTCCTGTGAAGGACCTGAAGGGTTAATAATCTTCCTGAATGTAGTTTTGAGTAGCTTGAGGGGTGCAGTTTTTGGAATTGTGTCACTTTTGGGTGTTTTCTGTCATGTAGACCCCTCAAAGGGACTTCAAATGTGATGTGGTCACTAAAAAAATGGTTTTGTACATTTTGCTGAAAAAATGAGAAATTGCTGATGAACTTTGAACTTCCTAACCAAAAAAAGTTTTTTCCCAAAATTGTGCTGATGTGAAGTAGACATGTGGGAAATGTTATTTATTAATTATTTTGTGTCACATAACTCTCTAGTTTAACAGAATAAAAATTAAAACTTGAGAAAATTTCACCAATGTTTTTTATATTTTTTCACAAATAAACGCAGAAATTATTGACCTAAATTTACCACTAACATAAAGCGCAATATGTCACAAAAAACAATCTCAGAATCACTAGGATCCGTTGAAGTGTTCCAGAGTTATTACATCATAAAGGGACACTGATCAGAATTACAAAAAAGTTCTGGTCATTAAGGTGGAAATTGGTTCCATCACTAAAGGTACCTTTACACGTTGCTACAGGATGGTGGAAACAACCGGGTGCTTCACGTGCACGAGCACGCACAAACGGTTGAAAACGGTACCCGCACCACCTTTACACGCTGCAACAAGGTGCGCTACGGTAGGTTACATCTATCTCTGGATACACCGCCAGGTGCCACAAGTTACCTTCTGTAGCTCACCTTACCTCATTTACACGCCGCTGTAACAAGGTTATATGGGCGGAACAAAGGCAGCAGGGACAACACATAGGCGGGCCACAAATGTGGATTACGAGAATTCCGTACACTGATAGGACAAAGCAATAGCATCATGATTGGGCAGCCAGCGCAGGAGGCTGACTAATACATGACGCTTGAGCAATTGTGTAGTGTGACTGGTCAGCTCCTTAAATATGCTGCCCTATGCAGCGACTACCAATCGTAACACAGGAGCTTCCTCCAATGATCGCTGAAGGGGGGTGGTTTCCCGGAGCCTGTGGCACGCCCCAGGTAGATAGCAAGGTGTCGAAACAACCCTCCTGTTCCTTATTTACACGCCGATACAGGCCGTAACCATCGCCTTGAAATCAACCTGTTTTTGAGCTCTGCTCTGAAACAGGTGCCTCAAGTGACAGGTGGCAACAACCGTCTTTACACGCCGCGACCGCGGGTTGATTTGGCGGTGCAAGATACATTTCTCTCATCTACCCGGTTGTTTCCACCATCCTGTAGCGGCGTGTAAAGGTACCTTAAGGGGTTAATTTACCCTTAAAATTATATACTGTTCATGTTTTTGTCAGTGGGCAAATGAACAAAATCAGCAAGGGATCCAATAACTATTTCCTTCACTGTAGCTGGGTGTATACTTTACCAGTAGTTTAAAGTGAACCTGTCACCACATTTTTAACTTTTAAGCTAAAAGTGCCACCATCAGCAGCACCAATGATGCATTTTAAGAAGGTGGCTATAGTGTCCTGACTGCCCCTGTACACAGAATAAACACTTTATAAAAGTTTTCCGCGATATATTATAATTACCAGATTTCAGTCCTATTGGCTTGATTGCAGTTCGGTCTGTCCCCCCTCTCTGCGCCGATCATCATCTTCTTCCTGCATCATTCACATCGCCAGGGGAGATCTCACAAATACGCACTAGATTCTGCAAAGTTCAGCCTAGAATGTATGGGCTAAAGTGTATGGGTTATACACTTTACCTTGGCTAGGAGACAAAAATACAGGTGAGATTATTATTTGTTTTTTAATTATTTAAATAAATAATTAAAAAAATAATGAGTGGGTGCCCTATTTTTGATTGCCAACCAAGGTAAGACTGGGCAGCTGGGGGCTGGTATTCTCAGCGTGGTGAGGCCCATAGTTATTGAGGCTCCTAGGCTACAGAATAGCAGCCTGCAGTCGCCCCAGAAATAGGCGGTCTTCCCGATGCCCTGGTGAAGTGTCTTCACGGTAATAGAAGGAGTTAATGACAGCTAAGTATTGACAGCTTGCCATTAGGCACTATATTGATAATGTTCAGGCTTCTATGAGACCTGTACATTATCAATCATATGAGTAAATCGTTAAAAAACACACACAGAGAAAAATACTTTTATTTGAAATAAAACACACAGACAACCCTCACTTTTCCATTTATTAACCCTAAGCATACCCTGTGACGGTAAATCACAGTGAAGTCTCACTTTCTCAGCATATGGAGGACACATTCACAGAATGCACCGCCATATTCTGGAAGTGAAGCCACTCCGCTTGAGCCTAGACTGTATGGTCTTCTTGGAGGTCCAGACTGCAGCCAATACATTCTAGCTTGTTCACTACTAAAGACACTAGAATATATGGGCTCTTTCTAGGTATATATGGCTTTAGTGTAGTGTGCCATGTGCGGCCCCCTCCAAGCAGGTATGCTTATTGGCATGAACCACCCTGGCCCATGTCATTTCTGGAAGAAATTAGGCTCTCTGATACCATCGCCTGAGAGTGGTTACACGTGCCTACATGTAACGCGTTTGAGAAGCAATGTACCCAGAGCCGGGTGGCGATCTTCTTTCAGAAGAGGGAGTTTGGGTTCCTAGCAGAAGATATGACTGGTGACAGGTGCTACCTAAACTGGTCCACCCTGCTGCATGACCATCTGCCTTCATGACTGCAGAACCTTTATGTTGGAGAGGTGGTCAACCTTATGAAGGTGAAGGGCAGCAAGTGATGGTATACAGTAGGTGTAAGTGGGGTCGCCATTGCAGAGCAATTTCAAGACTGGAATTACAAGACTGGAGGCCAACATCAAGTGGATGGAGTGTCAGCTGCTCGCTAGGCCTGATCTTGTTAGCCAGCCAGCTGTAGAAAAAAATCACAGGGGCCAGAGATCCTAAAAGGCTGTCGGGGTTGTCCGAATTTCTCCCATGTGTCCTAGAGGGGGTAGCCATTCCCTTATTCCTCCAGTATCTTCTCCAGCAGTGGCCATGACAGGCCATGACAGGGCAGGTGGTAAGAGAAAATGCCTCATGAGAAGTAGCCCCCTGTGAGTCTCCCTCCGAGACTGTCCTGCAGCATACTACAGTGCGGAATGGCAGCATTTCAAAAACTGGTACAATCTTTTTGCTCCGATTAAAGAGGACTGCCCTAAAAAAGGGCTGTTGTTTTGCTGACCAGTACTGGAGTTGCCTTGTTGGCTAGATAAGGTCTGTTTGGAGTTCTGAGAAGAGCGCGGTCTTTTTTTGTTAATTATATTTCTCCCCTTCCCAAGTTTATTACCAGTTGTGCTTCCCCCTGATGGAGAAGTGAGACTGCAGCCTTTGGGCTACACTCTCAAAGCCCTTTATTGACTGTGCAATTAATTGTCTGTGCCCCGTTATCTTGATGACCTTTAAATCATTTTAATGGAAGCTACTGATGCTTGAGGGGCTTACTTATATACTGTGTGTATATATGTGTGTCTTTTAGACTTTTTATAGTCTGTGCTAAATTCCTATTTTAAAACGATCTCTGTTTGTGTATTATAAATGTGAAAAATTACATCATGTACCTACATGTGCTTTTTTTTTAAAGTTGCTATAGTAAAGCTTTTCAAAGTGTCATAGCTTCAGTGTTGTTCCATGAAAAGATATAATAAAATATTTACCAACATGTGAGGGGTGTCTAAATTATAACACATAATGGAGTGTACATCAATAGTATATGTTCTAAATTGATATATATTCACAAGAAAACTCTTACCTTTATTAAGAATCAGTATGCAAAGTACCACTAACATTGCTCCCCAACATTCTGTAAGGTTGCAGCCAAAGGCGCCTGGCCTCGGTAGTGTGAAACTTGGAAAGCAGAGTTCAGCACAAGGTGCTGAGAGGGTTTCTTAACCACTTCATGACCCTTGACATTCCTATACGCCCGGTCGGTCTGCAACAAACTTCCATTCATCCACGACCTCTTTATCTCTAACAAACTCTCATTCCTTGGCTTCACTGAAACCTGGCTAACCCCCTCTGACACAACCTCTCCGCTGCACTCTCTTATGGCAGACTCAGCGTTTCCCACACACCCGCCCCTCTAACAAACATTGCAGAGGAGTTGGCCTACTCCTGTTCAATAATTGCTCCTTTACGCCTATTCCACTGTCACCGTACTCTACTCACCCCTATTTTGAAACCCACTCCGTCCGCATCTTCTCTCCCTGTAACCTTCAGCTGGACATCATTTACCACCCCCCTGGACCCATCGCCTCCTTCCTTGACCATTTCACCACCTGGCTACTCCACTTGCTTTTTGCGAACAGCCCCACTATGATCATGGGTGACTTCAACATCTGCATTGATACTTCAACCTCAGCACTTCTTTCACTACCTACCTCCTTTGGGCTCTCCCAATGGTCCTCCTCTGCCACTCACAAAGATGGCCACACACTGGACCTCATATTCACCCACCTCTGCCCCCACTAACCTCTCAAACTCACCCTTTTCCCTCTCTGATCACAATCTACTGACTTTCTCCTCTCTCTCCTTCCCTACTACACTACCCCTACTCTGCAAACTCAATCATCCTCACAGGAAGCTAAAACACATTGATTTACACTCATTCTCAGAATCCTTTCTCCCTCTCGCCGACATAGCTTCCATTTGCGACACAGACACTTGCCACCACCGTATATAACACCACAATAACTGTGGCCCTCGACTTAGCCGCCCCACTCACACACAACACTCCTCGCGCAAACAGGCAACCCTGGCACACCACCCTCACTAAAGTCATAAGACAGGCGTCCAGGGTTGCCTAGAGGAGATGGAAGAAATCTCAATCCACTGAACACATCGCGTTATTCAAGCAGTCCCTCACCAACTTCAAGTCTGCACTCACTGCCGCAAAAGCCGCCTTCTCATTCCTAATAACCTCCTTGTCCCACAATCCCACAATCCCAAATAGCTTTTTAAATTCTTTACTCCGTCCGCCCGCTCCTCCTCCCTCTCCCCTCATCTCTGTTGAACACTTTGCCTCCTTCATCAAGCAAAAGATCGATAAAATCAGAGACAGCTTTAACTCACTGTCCCCACAGCTTCCCCTCTCACCTACTATGCCCTCTCCTTCCAAAAGCTGCTTCTCCCCCATAACAGAAGATCAGCTCTCCTCTAGGGATGGGCGAGTCCCGTACTATTCGGAATCGCTATACCCGCAACGAGTAGGTCTCGGTACTCACTACTCGTTGCGAGTATAGCGATTCCGAGTACTTTTGCAGTGTATCAATAGATACACTGCAAAAGTCCTGTAAAAGAGAGGAAAAGTGGTTAAAAAATAAAAAAAATCGGATACTCACCTTAACCGACGGCTGTACCGGGACCGGCCGATGCACATCTATTCATGTAAAAGGACCTTTCACTCTCTCAGCCAATCAGATGGCTGGGAGAGATCTGGCCAATCAGATGCCGCCATTTCACAATGACGTGATCGCTAGCGGCCACCTGATTGGCCAGATGGAAAGGTCCTCGATGTACCTGAGAGGACCTTTCCATCTGGCCAATCAGGTGGCTGCTAGCGATCACGTGATTGTGACGTGGCAGCATCTTATTGGCCAGATCTCTCCCAGCCATCTGATTGGCTGAGAGAGTGAAAGGTCCTTTTACATGAATAGATGTGCATCGGCCGGTCCCGGTACAGCCGTCGGTTAAGGTGAGTATCCGATTTTTTTATTTTTTAACCACTTTTCCTCTCTTTTACAGAACTTTTGCAGTGTATCTATTGATACACTGCAAAAGTACTCGGTACTTGCTACTCCCAAGTAATCCTAATTTACTCGGCGAGTAGCGAGTACACGAATACCGCTACTATTCGGCGAGTTCCGAATAGTAGCGGGTATACTCGCCCATCCCTACACTCCTCCCTTCTGTCAAAGTCGCACCTCACCACCAGCGCCAAAGACCAGCTCCCATCCCACCTAACTCCCAGCCTCACCTCAGTCTTCATCCCAATCTTAACTCATCTCTTCAATTTATCACTTACCACTGGTGTCTTCCCCTCATCCTTCAAACACACTTTGATCACACCCATCTTCTAAAAACCCTCCGTCGACCCAGCATCTGTTTCTAACTATCGCCCCATATCTCTTCTCCCCTTCGCCTCAAAACTACTTGAACAACATCATGTGCATTCAGAACTGTTCTGCCACCTCTCCTCCAGCTCCCTCATTGACCACCTACAATCTGGCTTCCGACCCCACCTCTCCACCAAAACAGCCCTAACCAAAGTCACCAACGACCTACTGACCGCCAAGAGCAAGCGACACTACTCCGTCCTCGTCCTCCTCGACCTATCTGCTGCCTTCGACATTGTTGACCATTCCCTCTCACTTCAGATCCTGGAATCTCTTGGCATCACTGAGCTAGCCCTCTCCTGGATCTCCTCATACCTAACGGACCAGACTTTCAGCGTCACCCACTCACACACCTCCTCTTCGCCCTACCCACTATCCATCGGTGTCCCTCAAGGCTCGGTCCTGGGACGACTACTCTTCTCCATCTACACTCTTGGTCTTGGACAACTCATTGAGTCCCATGGCCTTCAGTACTATCTCTATGCCAATGACCCACCCCAAGGCCCTGGGGTACTCTGAACTCGGGTGTTTGCAATGGGAGATGTCACTGGTGGCTTGCCCGAGCCGCTGGTGGTAGATAAAATTGTGTAAAAATGAAAAGGGAAATAAAATAAAATAAAGTGTTGTGGCACCACCTACGGTGTCTGGTGATGGTACTGGCGCTGTTGCAGACCTCCGGGGATGATGGATGGGCAGCCAGATAATTACGCTCCCTGTAGGTGGTGCGGGGTCCTAAGTGCAGTATGGATGAATGGGATTTCACACAGGGAGGTGGCTCTGCAGGTATATTCTCTGGGTTGGACAGGGTCAGGGCTGGAAGAACTGACACACACACACGCTGGATCTATTTCTGTACCTTTAACTGATGATAAAGCAGGCACTGTCCAGGGCTCACTCCGGGTGGTCAGGAAGCACTTCAGGATCTCCACATCTGGTGAGTTTTGAGGCCTGCTTGTCCTTGTTAGTGTGTCTAGGTCCTGACCTGTCTGAAATCCTGGCCTGACCTCTCCTGTGCTCTTCACTTGTATGGCAGGTGTTAAAAACCTTTTTGTTGGGCACCGCGTCACTCCTGCAGACCCTGGCTCTCTTCAGTGCTGTGCCACAAGTGTCCCCAGAAGACCAAAGTCTCCTGGTTCTCCGGTGGTTTCTCTGCTGGGATGTCTAACCCTTGCAGACCTCAGTGTCCGGGTTGCTTCTTGGGGTGGACCAGTATGGCTCATCTGCCCCCAATCTGCTCCTCGCCTTGCCTCCGACCCTCACTGTCGGGCCCAGCACTGGCTAGGCTTCCTCACTGGCACGGGCCTAGCGTGGCTCCATTCACCAGTATGTCTTCCTCAGTACTGTTCCGTACTGAACTGCCTAACTCCTCCCCCGGGCCTGAATTTATAGGGGACCTTGCCTGAAGGTAGCAAGTAGAGCTCCCCCTTTAAGTCTGGGGTGGAAGGTGTTGCATGTGTAGGGTTGCCTGATGTGGAAATCCCTCTGTGCACCAGGTGTTTCTGTGACACTTACTCACAGGGGTGCCACACCAATGACACCCAGATCTACCTGTCTGGAACTGACATCACCTCCCTACTATTCAAAATTCCACAATGCCTGTCCACCATCTCATCCTTCTTCTCTGCTCATTTGCTCAAGCTGAACATGGACAAAACTGAGTTCATCGTCTTCCCCCCAAGTCTCTCTCCCCCACTACCCGACCTATTCATCCTTGTCAGTGACTGCTCACTCTCCCCAGTCCCCCACGCCAAGTGCCTCGGGATAATCCTCGACTCTTCCCTCTCCTTCAAGCCTCACATCCAGGCCCTCGCCACCTCCTGCTGACTCCAGCTCAAAAATATTTCTCAGATTCACACTTTCCTTGACCATGACACTGCTAAAACACTTGTTCATGCTCTCATTATCTCCCGCCTCGACTACTGCAACCTCCTGCTTACCGGCCTCCCTGCCACCTCCCTTGCACCTCTCAAATTTATCCTGAATTCCGCTCCCCGACTAATCCACCTGTCTTCTTGCTACACCGCCATCTCTCCCCTCTGCCAAGCCCTTCACTGGCTCCCCATTTTTCAGAGATCTCGTTTTAAAATACTAACAATGACATACAACAAGGACATACAATGACATACATAAAAAACCTGTCCCCTCCATATATCTCTGACATGGTCTCTCGATACCTACCTTCACGCAACCTACAATCCTCCCAAGAGCTCCTGCTCTACTCCCCTCTCACCTCCTCTTACAACTGCATACAAGATTTCTTCCATGCATCTGCTATACTCTAGAACTCTCTCCCCCAACACATCAGATACTCGCCTACCCTGGGAACTTTCAAAAGAAACCTGAAGATGCACCTCTTCCATCAGGCCATCAACCTGCAATGAGACCCGGTTTACCGCACCGTCTCACGTTCGGCACAACCCCCTCCTACTGTATCCCTACCTGTCACTCTCACACTGTGAGCCCTCGCAGACAGGGTTCTCTCTCCCCTCCTGCATCTGTATGACTTGATTGTCCACATATATTGTACTTGTCCTTGTCTGCCCTTTTCATATGTAAAGCGCCATGGAATCTAATGGCGCTAAATAAATAATAATAGGTCGGTGGTACTTACCAACCTCTGACTTATAGGTACATCATTGCTAAAATGCGGTGCCGTAGCGCACAGAGGTCGCACAAAGGTGCTGGCTGATTTTGCCAGCAGGGGACCAGAGCTCCACCTCAGGGTGGGTTGCCTTCCCACCCAGCAACTACGATCTTTGTGACTGGCTGTTTGATTCTGAACAGCCAATCAAAGCGATTCTAATGAAATTGCCTGAGCAGTACTGTAAAAGCACTTCTCATAGGCCAGAGCTCAGAAGAGGCGGTGTCAACCCTGCAACCCTGATTGGGAAAGATCTTGCTGTGACGTGTGATCATTTCAATCAGCGTGCAGAGGGGCAGTGTGATCCAGTTGTGACTGCTTCCCTCAGCTTCATCCTGTCGGTGAAGACTGAGGAGGAGTGATCTCACAAAGCCAGGGATGATTCTCGCACCATGCCTGGCTGTTTAACCCTCTAAATGATGTGATTGATATTGATCACAGCAATTGTTAGGCAGAGGGATTGCGGTCCCTCTCCCCGCTGACTGAGACCCCATGGTGTAATTGCAAGGGCCCAATCTTTGCCATGGCGAATTCCAGGTTACCTGACTTCAACAAGCCTCTGGGATCATGTGGTCTAGGAGGCATGATATGCACTGACAGCTGCAATATGATGTCATGTGATGCCATGTCTTTAAAAGGACTTAGGAAAAAAGTTAAAAAAAAGTAGAAACATTTAAGAAAAAAAAAAAAAAAACAGAAAATAAAGAAAAAATAATTCCAAAGACTTCAAAGTTCAGTGATGCAAAAATCCTTTATGTTTTAAAAAGGCATTTTTAGTGTGAAAGTAGCCAAACCTAAAATGAAAAAACTAAATAAATGTAGTATAGCTATGATTGTACTGACCTGACGAATAATTTGCCTAATCACTTATATCACAAGGTGAACAGTGTAAAAATAGAAATAAAGTTAATTCCTCAACTACTGCTGATTAGCATATTCTGCCTCCCAAAAACCACAGTAAAGCTCAGCTCATGGTTATCCTGTGCTCTACGCTGAGCATTCACATTGGCAATTGCGTAAATCTCTGTAAAACAAAGACAAAGTTCCGAACAGAAAGTTCCCTGTAATGAGGCAGAGGGAGTCACCGTGAACTCCTTTGCCTATTATCTGGTGGCATCTATCTTTATGCGCATCTTTTTAGGTGTGCACAAAAGTAATAATAATATAATATAATATTTATATAGCGCTATTGATTCCATAGCACTTTACATACATGAGTAATGCTGTCTCTCTTGGAGCTCACAATCTAAACATCCTAGCAGTATGTCTTTACAATGTGGGAGGAAACCAGAGTGCCCGGAGGAAACCCACGCAAACACAGGGAGAACATACAAACTCCTTGCAGATGTTGTCCTTAGTGTCCTTGGTGGGAGTTGAACCCAGGACCTCAAGACCCCAGTGCTGCAAAGGCTACAGTGCTAACCACTTGAGCCACCGTGCTGCCACAGTCAACACACAGTCAACCACAGTTTGTGCATCTTTGAAAAGAAAAAGACACCACTGAACAAAGGGCAAACAGAGTCCAGAGTAACACTGCTGCCTTATTAGGCAATGGATCCATCAGGGTTTCACCTGAATTACGTATTTCAGAGATGTAGATGGGAAACTTGAACGTAAGTGCTCAGCATAGAACGAAGGATAAATGTGAACTGATCCAAAACAATACTGTACCCAAATTGCCACCAATAGCATCCAACTCGACCCACAAAAAACAAGTCCCCAGCAAGGTCCGACATCTGTTAATGGAAATATAAGAGGCTTCCACGTTACTTGTAGCACAAAGGCTCTGGAAAAGTGCTATGCCTCCTTGCCCCACCCCAAAAAGAAAACTAGCAAAATCTGCACTCACAAATCCATATTCTCCCCTCCCTTATGAGCCCCAAAACATCTTAACCAGAGTTAATGTTCACATGTTTGTCATTGTTGTAGTGAGGAAAGCTGGCTTAATTTACTTTGTGTGTGTCTCCAGAAGCACAAGCTGGGCACAATGTACCAGCACTAGGGATGGGCGAATCCTGAAATACTCGGACTCGCTGGACTCTAACGAGTCCGGGTCCGAGACTCGGTACTCGTTGCGAGTCCAGCGAGTCCGAGTAGTAACCTGTACTTTTGCAGTGTATCTATACAGATACACTACAAAAGTACCCTAAAAGTTAATGTAAGGGGTTAAAAGCAATAAACATTAATACTCACCTCCTGTACTCCTGGACCGGGACCGGGACCGAAGACCTCCGGCTGTTGCAGGACCTCCGAGACCACCGGGAGAAGATGGGGAAAAGGACCTTGCAGTTCAGCCAATCAGCATTCGGCTAGCGGTCACATGGGTTTGTCATGTGACTGCAGTGCAGCCGCGTCACAACCCATGTGACCACTAGCCGAATGCTGATTGGCTGAACTGCAAGGTCCTTTTCCCCATCTTCTCCCGGTGGTCTCGGAGGTCCTGTAACAGCCAGAGGTCTTCGGTACCTGTCCCGGTCCAGGAGTACAGGAGGTGAGTATTAATGTTTATTGTTTTTAACCCCTTACACTACAAAAGTACCCTAAAAGTTAATGTATCTGTATAGATACACTGCAAAAGTACAGGGACTTGCTACCCCCAAGTAATTCCTAAGGAAACTCGGCGAGTAGCGAGTCCCCCGAGTCCGCTACTATTCGGGCGAGTCCCGAATAGTAGCGAGGAATTCGCCTATCCCTAACCAGCACTAAAATGACTGATTTGCAATCTTTTATAATACAACATTAACTGCACTTGACTTCATAGGTGTTTTCCATAGATAAATTCATGACTTCTATTTAATATATTTATTAATGACCTTGTAGGGGGCATACAGAGTAGAATCTCAATATTTGCAGATGACACTAAACTCTGCAGGGTAATCAATACAGAGGAGGACAATTTTATATTACAGGAGGATTTATGTAAACTAGAAGCTTGGGCTGCTAAATGGCAAATGCGCTTTAATGGGGATAAATGTAAGGTCATGCACTTGGGCAGAGGAAACAAAAGGTATAATTATGTGCTTAATTGTAAAACAATGGGCAAAACTGTCACTGAAAAAGACCTGGGTGTATGGGTAGATGACAAACTCACATTTAGTGGCCAGGGTCAGGCAGCTGCTGCAAAGGCAAATAAAATAATGGGATGCATTAAAAGAGGCATAGATGCTCATGAGGAGAACATAATTTTACCTCTATACAAGTCACTAGTGCGACCACACTTAGAATACTGTGTACAATTCTGGTCTCTGGTGTATAAGAAAGACATAGCTGAACTAGAGCGGGTCCAGAGAACAGCGACAAAAGTCATTAGAGGAGTAAGGGGTCTGCAATACCAAGACAGGTTATTAAAGTTGGGGCTATTTAGTTTGGTAAAACGAAGGCTTAGGGGTGATCTTATAATAATGTATAAATATATGAGGGGACAGTACAGAGATCTTTTTAATGATCTTTTTACTCTTAGGCCTGAGACGGGGACAAGGGGCATCCTCTACGTCTGGAGGAAGGAAGGTTTAATCATAATTGCAGACATGGATTCTTTACTGTAAGAGCAGTGAGACTATGGAACTCTCTGCCACATGATGTAATGAGTGAGTCACTACTAACATTTAAGAAGGGCCTGGATGCCTTTCTTGAAAACTATAATATTACCAGTTATATATACTAGATTCTTTAATAGGGTGTTGATCCAGGGAATTAGTCTGATTGCTGTATGTGGAGTCAGGAAGGAATTTTTTTCCCCAATGTGGAGCTTAGTGTTGCCACATGGGTTTTTTTTTGCCTTCCTCTGGATCAACATGTTAGGCTATGGGTTGAACTAGATGGACTTAAAGTCTTCCTTCAACCTTACAAACTATGTTACTATGTTACTATGTTACTACAGCTATAGATTAAATCCCAAAGGTGTGTAATTTCCAAAATGTGGTCACATAAGGGTATTTATGCTGTTCTGGCAACTAAGGGCTCTGTAAATGGTTTCCGAAAACTATTATAGGAAAATCTGTGCTCCAAAAGTCAAATGATGCTTCTTCACTTCCGAGCCCTGCCGTGCATCCAAACAGTGGTTTTCCACCACATATAGGGTATCCTCGTACTCAGGTGAAATTGCATAACAAATTATGGGGTCTAATTTCTCTTTCTATCCTTGTGAATATTAAAATATTTGGTACTAAAACAACATTTTTATGAGAAAAATATATTTTTTTATATTGACATTCTACATTTTCAAATTCTGTGACACGCCTGAGTGTTCAAGGTGCTCACCACACTTCTAGATAAATTCCTTGGGAAGTTTAGTTTCCAGAATGGTGTCAGTTGTGAGGCATTCCATTGTTTAGGTACATAAAGGGCTAAGGAAATGTGACATAATACACGTAGACTATTCCATCAAAATCTTCACTCAAAAAGTTTACTCCTTCCCTTCCGAGCCCTGCTGTGCACCCAAACAGTGGTTTTCCACCCCATATCATTGTACTCAGGAGAAATTGCACAACAAATTTTGGGGTACATTTTTCCCTCTTAACCTTGTAAAAATTAAAAAAATTGTCACTAAAACAACATTTTTTTGTGAAAGAAAAAAAAACTTTTTCTTTTTCATAGCTCAATGTTATAAAATTCTGTGATGCACCTGGAGGTTCAAAGTGCTAAAAGCACATTTAGATAAATTCCTTGTGTGGGGGGGGGGGATCTAGTTTCCAGAATGGGGTCAATTGTGGTGGGTCCATTGTTTAGGTGCATCAATGACTCTCCAAACGTGACATGCTG
Source organism: Allobates femoralis (assembly GCA_033576535.1). Lineage (NCBI taxonomy): Eukaryota > Metazoa > Chordata > Amphibia > Anura > Aromobatidae > Allobates > Allobates femoralis. The sequence goes on from JARQOC010000004.1 coordinate 363,903,874, forward strand.
TCCACTAATGATTCCAGACAATTTTCCATTTCAAAAAGTCAAATGACACTCCTTCTCTTCTGATCCCCAACAGTGGTTGTCCGCAACATTTGGGGTATTGGCGTATTCAGGACCAATTGCTCAAAAAAAAATTATGTCCATTGTTTCTTGTTGCTGACTCACCGCGGCCGGCTGACTCCGGTTTAGACAGGCGATTCTTCTCCTTCCTTGTCACGGGTGGACCGCGCCTGCCGGTAGTGGGGCCCGGTGTAGTGCAGATCAAAAGTGAAGACGTCTTGCGGGAACAGATTAAAGGGGTTTTAATTTGTTTTCTTCGTGACGCCACCTATGAGTAGTTCGGTAAGGGCTACCGACGCTGCGGAACCTCCGGGGTGATGGACAGCAGCAAGATGGTACGCTCCCCACAGGCTGAGCGGTGATCCCCGGAGGCTGGAGCTGCTCAAGATGTTGTGCGGCAGCTGCGGTTACCTCTTAGTTAATGACGGACAATTCATAAGGAATCACAGACACAGGAAGTCTCTATAACGGTTCTTTACTGTAACCATGAAGGCAATACACAGTATGCAGTGGTTACAGGTAGCGGACCGGGTGGACTCAGCAGTGGTAGTGTTCCTCAGAGATCCGCAAGTGTTCCTCCATTCTACCTGTCTTGTTCTAACCAATGTCGCCCAGGAATACCAGGTCGGGTACGGGGAGGCTGCTTCAATGCCCTATCCATCTGTGTACGCTGTGGATGCTTTGGGGAGCCTTGGATCCCTCAGGGGGTACACCGCTGGTTAGACGACTGGTTGGTGGTGGGGTGCTCCTATAAAGCTGCTCCTCCACGGGGCTGGTTCGCATGACAGAGGTGAACTGCTGCCAGCTTCGGTACCAGTGAACCGGCTGTAAGTTGTGGGCACGGGAGTCTTTTGGGAACCCGTGTAATAATGCCCATTCCCGGATGGTAAGGCCTCGGGTGGTGACACCCGTCCGGTGACGGCCCAGGGGCCCGCACGGGGTGCGGAGCCCCCGCTCCTCTCCTATCTCGAGGGTTCTCTCTTCTCTTCTGTTCTGTTCTACTCTACTGCACTCCACCCCCAGGGCCTATGATTGGTCCCCTGTTCTAGGTGTTGCATGTTGAGTTAGATCTCTGAGTTAACTATTGCATTGCTGAGTCAGAGGATATTGCGGCTGCAATACCCTCTTGTGACGCACTCGTTGCGGGGCGCCACACTCCCCCTTGGTTGAATACGCTTGTCCCCAAGCGTCCCACTACTCACATTACAGAGGTTTTTATATTTTATAACTGGTAATACACTTTTATTAATGACAGGTCATATATGCATAAAAGTGAGGTAGATAAACAGGTTAACACATTGCGCGGACCCGGCGGGCGGTCGACTGTCCTTAGTATAAAAGTTCAGGCTGTAGCCGCCAAGTCGCGGTGTTTCGGTGCAAACAGGAAGAAGTCTCTTTTAATAGCAAAGTTCAAACAACAACAGTCACTTATGAATGGCAGTGTTCCGGACTCGTATGGCGAACCACCCATCACGGCATATATGGCGCTCATAGGTTACAATGTCCCCTCTATACAAGTCTCGGCTTGGATGGCCTCGCGGTAGGTGCGATTCCACATCACGGCGCCCCACAAACACTTCAGTACTCACACCCTCCTCCCTTACGAATCCCCACCCGGTGGACAAGTTAAATTTGCTTACCCACCCGGTTTTACGGAATTGTTCAGGCAATGGAGATTGGCGGCGGGCCTCGGCACGAGCCTGCATGTTGGCTTGCAGTCGAGTGTGCCACTCGTCTCTCCGGATACGACGTACCTCTTCGTCGGAGTGATGCGGCGTGTGGATAAAGTCACTACGGCGTGCTGGTTGTTGAACCGCTCGAGCTTGGTGGGCAGTCTGGAGTGGAGCCCGGTTCAACGGAACCGGAGAAGATACTGTTGCGGCGGCACCCGACCAGTGCACCCGAGCTGATCGCCCGGCAGAAGGGTTCCTTGTGTCTCCCCAGGCGAACCCGGTGTAGAGATCCTCAGCTGGACTGTAGGTCTCCTCGTCATCCTCCTCGACCTCCTCGATGACTACGTCGGGCTGCTCGGCTGACGAAGACGATGGGATGGAATCCTCTGGATCGGTGGGTGGCTGTGCGACAAAGTTCTCATCTGGATCGTTGTGCAGGACTTCCAGGCTGCCTGCCTCTTCTTCTGTAGCAGCAGGAAGTGGTGTTTCAATCCCGGTCACCAGGTAGGCCTCTGTAGTTGCAGAGGAGGCCTCCGGTTCAAGGGAGAAACAGGCGACAGTCTCGGTAGTGTGGAAACTAGTCGCGGGTTCCGCAGGTGGAACCAGGTAGAGGTCAGCTTCTTCGTGGGAGCGTATTGGAAGCTCCGGCTCTGGAACGGGATCGGCTGCGGTATCGTCCGCTGGAACGGGTCGAGCTGTGGTCCTCACTGGAATAACACAGTCTATGGGCTCCGGTGACGAAGCAGGACAGGTGGTGGGCGACGGTGAGGCTGTTGAAAAGCTGGCGATGTCGTCTGGGCTTGGAGAAGCTGTACCCGCTCGGCTCTGCTGCATCGCATGATGGAGTCTTCTGCCTAGGGTCGCGCTCCAGCTGCGAATCGTCCACTCCACTGTCTCAAGTAGTCGCACCCGGAGGTCTTGTAGAGCCTCTAGCCAGAAGTCGGGGCTGCCATCTATGGTAAGGGCAGGATCCGGACCCGGTTGGCCTATGGCTGCTCTGGCCTCCGCCTCGACCTCCCGCATTAGGTCTTGGAGTCTCGTGCTGGCCATTCTTCTTGGAGGGAAACCACACCCGTTCAACCGGTAAGACGTTCCGGTAGAGCTGGTGAAGAAGTCTTCTCTCTCTGTCGGTGTGTCTATCTATGACACTCCCATTTCCTCTGGGCTTTTGGTAGTCCAATCGTGGGAAAAGTATTTGGGGTCCGCCCCCGTGGTTGATTTGAGCAATCAGGGCGGACAAAGAGTTTGGCGCCTTTTTGTCTTTAGCCCTCCCACAATGAGGAGGGGGTTGACTCACTCCTGGGCTTCACGTGGCGGCTTCTTGTGGCGGGAACGCCATCTTGGGCGCTATCTTGGCCTGATGGTGTAAAGGCGGGAAAGTTCTTTTTAGGACGAACAAAGTCCAATTGTAGACAATAAAGTCCAGTTTAAGCACAATATACCCGTTGGGTAACGGGCCTGCTCGTATCCTGTTCGTGACGCCATTTTCTGACTCACCGCGGCCGGCTGACTCCGGTTTAGACAGGCGATTCTTCTCCTTCCTTGTCACGGGTGGACCGCGCCTGCCGGTAGTGGGGCCCGGTGTAGTGCAGATCAAAAGTGAAGACGTCTTGCGGGAACAGATTAAAGGGGTTTTAATTTGTTTTCTTCGTGACGCCACCTATGAGTAGTTCGGTAAGGGCTACCGACGCTGCGGAACCTCCGGGGTGATGGACAGCAGCAAGATGGTACGCTCCCCACAGGCTGAGCGGTGATCCCCGGAGGCTGGAGCTGCTCAAGATGTTGTGCGGCAGCTGCGGTTACCTCTTAGTTAATGACGGACAGTTCATAAGGAATCACAGACACAGGAAGTCTCTATAACGGTTCTTTACTGTAACCATGAAGGCAATACACAGTATGCAGTGGTTACAGGTAGCGGACCGGGTGGACTCAGCAGTGGTAGTGTTCCTCAGAGATCCGCAAGTGTTCCTCCATTCTACCTGTCTTGTTCTAACCAATGTCGCCCAGGAATACCAGGTCGGGTACGGGGAGGCTGCTTCAATGCCCTATCCATCTGTGTACGCTGTGGATGCTTTGGGGAGCCTTGGATCCCTCAGGGGGTACACCGCTGGTTAGACGACTGGTTGGTGGTGGGGTGCTCCTATAAAGCTGCTCCTCCACGGGGCTGGTTCGCGTGACAGAGGTGAACTGCTGCCAGCTTCGGTACCAGTGAACCGGCTGTAAGTTGTGGGCACGGGAGTCTTTTGGGAACCCGTGTAATAATGCCCATTCCCGGATGGTAAGGCCTCGGGTGGTGACACCCGTCCGGTGACGGCCCAGGGGCCCGCACGGGGTGCGGAGCCCCCGCTCCTCTCCTATCTCGAGGGTTCTCTCTTCTCTTCTGTTCTGTTCTACTCTACTGCACTCCACCCCCCAGGGCCTATGATTGGTCCCCTGTTCTAGGTGTTGCATGTTGAGTTAGATCTCTGAGTTAACTATTGCATTGCTGAGTCAGAGGATATTGCGGCTGCAATACCCTCTTGTGACGCACTCGTTGCGGGGCGCCACATTGCCTTTGTGAAAATGAAAATAAATGAGCCTAAAAGAATATTTTTGCGAAAAAGTATTCTTTCATTTTCATGGCTCAACATTACAAAATTCTGTGAAGCACCTGGGGGTTCAAAGTGCTCACTACACATTTAGATACATTTCTAGAGAGAGTCCAGTTTCCAAAATAGGGTCACTTGCGTGGGGTTTCCACCGTTTAAGCATATCAGGGGCTCTCCAAATGTTACATGGTGTCTGCTAATAATTCCAGCCAATATTCCATTCAAAAAGTCAAATGATGCTCCCTCCCTTCCGAGCCGTGCCAAGTACCTAGTGGTTTTCCGTCATATATAGGGTATCAGCATACTCTGGACAAATTTCCTAACACATTTTGAGCTAAATTTTATCCTGTTTGTCCTATAAAAATTAAACAAATTGAGCCTAAAAGAACATTTTTGTGCCAAAAAAAAAGTAGTTTTGTATGTATGAAGCACTGTAGGTTCAAAGGGCTCACCGCACATCTAGATAAATTCCTTGAGGGGGTGTTTAACAAACTTTAAATGTGCTTGACGTGCTTTTTGTTCAACAATGGAGTCTTGCGTGCAGTGGCGTAACTTGAAGCTCATGGGCCTCAATGCAAGAGCTCCAACAAGGCACCCAATTATTTGACATCTATAAAAGCAATAGTCTTTTTCTATAGGCCAAAGGAACTTTTGGGGCCCCCTAGACTCCAGGGCCAGGGTGCGAGTGCAAATGTTGTTGTTAAGCCCCTGCTTGCATGATGAGCATGCATTCAGACCGAGGAAACTGAGTGCATTAGTTATTGTTTTCTTTGACACAATTGTATGTGCTGATTACAGGTCCTTCTGTAGTTTTAAATAGGTGGTCCTTGGGTCTTGGACCACTGTTCTCTGATAATTCTTTTCACTTCTCTGTCTGAAATCATGAGGAGTACCTAGTCATGGCCAGTTTATGGGGAAAATATGTTCTTTTCACTTCTGGATTGTGACCCCAACAATGCTCACTGGAGCCTTCAGCAGTTTAGAAATTCTTCTGTAACCAGTGCTTTAGTATGTTTTTCAACAATAAGGTTGCTCACTGGTTTTACCCATCGTAAGATGTTTCTTCTGTGGCACATTGGTAAGGAGACACCTTTTTATAGGCCGTCAATTGAACCAGCTGAACGTTTTCACTGGGTGGCAGGATTGCTTTCTAATTGCTGATAGATTTTAGCTGATAAAACAAAGTATTTACTGATCTCAGGGAGACCAGTTCAAGAAAACACTGCGGGCAGCCAGCTAAAGCGCTCAACACAGTGAATTCCTAGGCCCATTTCCCCCTGGGAATTTTGAATATGCAAATAGAGTCTGTGGAGCCTCGTTTAGGAGTCTCAACACAGGACTAGCCAGATCTTCCTCTAGTGAAGGACCTAGCCATGATAACCACCATATTAAGTGGCCCTTAGAGTCAATATCCAGCTCTTTACAAGCTTAAAGATATGACAAGGGAATACCAAAGCCAAGTATCCATCCACAGATAGCTGTTTCGGGGTGTTGCCCCTCATCAGTGTGGAGTAGGATTCTGGCTAGGGGGAGCAATGCCTAGTAGACCAACAAAACAAAGTATTTACTGATCTCAGGGAGACCAGTTCAAGAAAACACTTCGGGCAGCCGGCTAAATTGCTCAACACAGTGAATTCCTAGGCCCATTGCCCCCTGGGAATTTTGAATATGCAAATAGAGTCTATGGAGCCTCGTTTAGGAGTCTCAACACAGGACTAGCCAGATCTTCCTCTAGTGAAGGACCTAGCCATGATAACCACCATATTAAGTGGCCCTTAGAGTCAATAGCCAGCTCTTTACAAGCTTAAAGATATGACAAGGGAATACCAAAGCCAAGTATCCATCCACAGATAGCTGTTTCGGGGTGTTGCCCCTCATCAGTGTGGAGTAGGATTCTGGCTAGGTGGGAGCAATGCCTAGTAGACCAACAAAACAAAGTATTTACTGATCTCAGGGAGACCAGTTCAAGAAAACACTGCGGGCAGCCGGCTAAATTGCTCAACACAGTGAATTCCTAGGCTCATTGCCCCCTGGGAATTTTGAATATGCAAATAGAGTCTATGGAGCCTCGTTTAGGAGTCTCAACACAGGACTAGCCAGACCTAGTCCTGTGCTGAGACTCCTAAACGAGGCTCCACAGACTCTATTTGCAGATTTTAGCTGATGTCATGCCATGACTTTCTATGTCATTTTGCACTTCTCTTTATTTATGTGTTCAATAGTTCTTCCCTACGTCATTTCTCATTATTAAACATAATTTAATTTATTTACATTTATTGATTGATTTCTTTGTCTGTGTGGATTTAATGATATGTTACTGACATCTGGGGAGAATTTCATGTCAACAGCGTCTTTAGAGACATATTTACTTAAAAAATTTGTGACGTGTTAACGGTAATACTTATGTCACTTTCTGTGTATAGTGTATGCAATTATTGATGTCCACACTATAAAGGGTGTTACTAGTATATTTATGACTAAGTGTTATAATGTTAAAACCCATTGTATCTACATTATAACATGAAATGCATTTGCATTGTAACCTATTATGTTATGTTGTCTGTCAAATCTTTGGCCTTTTAGCCATTTTTAATATGTGAGATACACAAAAATATATTCACACTTTTATTATCAAAAAAATATTTTTTTTTCTTCATAGAGAATTTCATCTTTTAATATACCCCTTACCTTAAACCATTTATGACCTTGAAATTTTCCGTTTTCCTATCGCCACGTCAGCACCCACGTCAGTGAGTGGGTGCTGTCCTGGACTCCATAAAACATGATTACCGGTAAGTAATCTACCATTTTCCTATTGCAACTACAGCACCCACTCACTCAGTGGGTGATGTTATAGACTCCGTAAAACACGATTACCAGTAAGTAAACTAGTATTTTTGCGCTTTAGTTTTTCCTCTTCTTTGTCCAAAAGCCATAACCTTTTTAGTTTTTTCTGTCAAAATAGCAGTATGAAGGCTTGTTTTATGTGGGACGAGCTGTACTTTTGAATTAAATCATTCATTTTATCCTCTAGTTTACTGGAAAACGGGAAACAAAATTCCAAATGCGGTGAAATTGCAAAAAAGTGTAATTCCCCAATTTCTTTTTTTATTTACCATGTTTACTATATGGTAAAATTTACATAACAAAATGATCTTCCAGGTCTGTGCAAGTACAAGATACCAATCATGTAAAGTTTTTTCAATTTAAATGGTTCAAAAAACCAGAAACATACAGACGTTTGTAAAACAAACTTTTCCTTTTGGCACCATTTCTCTAGAACTGTAACGTTTTCATTTTTTGGTATCTGTGGCTAAGTGATGACTTATTGTTTACGACCTGAGCCTATGTTTTTACTGATACAATGTTTGGGTAGATACTGTTGTGTCCCATGACTTGGGAATTATTCAATGTTTTATTGCTGCAATGCTGTGTATTGCATTTCTGTATTGCTAGGCAGAAGCATTGCTTTATTAGTATTTTGTCCCTTCACTCTCTCTGTAGCTCCTGTGATGTCTGTGACTCCTCCCTTCTTCCCCATGTTTTGTTCTGGTCATCCATTTTAGAGGTGCCACATGTCTTTCTGCTCTGTGAAGAATCACTCTTTTTGCCTGTTGAATTATACATCAATACAAGATTTTCTATTAAAAGAACGCTCTTTTCTCTGGAGATTTGTATAATGTCTGTGTGGCTGAGTTAGACTATCTGAGACTCCTTCATATGAACATGAGTACGATCCATACGAATACCCACATAAAGATAGTTCAGCCATCTACCACATTATTGAAGCTGTGGATCAGAACAGTAAAAAGAGTGTCCAGCCTTCAAAGCCAGTAAAGAATTATTTCTACTGACTTCCCAGGACAAAAATACATTTTCCAGCTATAACTGTAAAGCCAAATAAGCTTAGATGAAACCAGGTGCATAAGCAGATTCTAACAATAAAGTATTATTCTGTGTGAAGCCATCCCTGCACATTATCCCCCTCTGCTAAACACTGCTAGAAAACCATCAGCTCCTACCATTGCACATATTCTACATGCCAAATACTCAACATGTCTGACAAAAATACCACTCACTCCCTGCCAGACTTACAACCACAAGAACAGTATCTATATCCCCGTACAGCATCTAGTAAAAAAAGCTTAACAAGCCCACACAGAAAGCCAAGGAGAAATTAGAGACAGCAAAATGTGAAAGAGCCATCTCTGCGCAAAAGAAGGCGTAAATAGAAGCCGAAACAGCACGCAAGAGACCAGAAATTGATGGTTTGGCGGGATTGCAGCAGCACTCAAGAAAACAGAAATAGAAGCCATAGAGAAGAAATGTGAGTATGCAACAGCTATGGCAAAGTTAAAGGTCTTTGAACAAGCAATCAGTGGAAATCAAAGAGACAGCATCAGTTTATGTGAGAAGGATGCAGAAGACCCACTTTAATGCACAAAAGACTATGTACTTAGCCAAATCGGTGAACTGATGAGCACCACTAACGTTCCTGTCAGTGCCAATGCTTTTCCAAGGCACCAGGAGGACGATCCTCCTACAGCACCTGGCTTTCAAGGTCAGTCCAATGCACCACCAACTTCCAACCTTGATCCTTCATGCCCCAAAATGTGTCGGGACCATGCACCTCAGGAAACTCAAGACACAAATGCCTACTCGCAACCCAATGTTCTGGCTAGTCACAATACTCCTAATACCTGCATAGTTCCAGCCTAAGATGCAAAAGATCATATGAACAGTGATACTCAACCATTAAGTGTGCTCACAAAGTCAGAAAGAACAGAAATGTCCAAATTTGCAAGGTATATGATTCGCCGTACACTTACTAATAGTAGTCTCACAAGATTCGACAATAAACCTGAGAACAACAGAGATTGGAAATTTGCCTTTAGAACTAATTAGTGACCTCAGAATCATTGCTGCTGAAGAGCTGGATTTAATGATCAGGTGGTTGGGACCACAATCCACAGAGCAGGTTAAGAGACTCAGATCTGTACATACCAGTAATGTAGCAGTTGGTCTCATTGAGACATGGGAGGGACTAGAAAGCTTTGTCAATCCTGAAGCCATAGGAAGTACACTGTTCAAGCGACTACAGGATTTTCCTAAAATATCTAGCAAGGACAATTCAAAATTCTAACTGCTCAGCGACATGCTGTTAGAGATCCAATTGGTCAAGGCACACACTGGACATTGCATGTGGGGTGAACCCCATAGGTTCCAAGCTCCCATATAATGTGCAAGAAAGCTGAACCGTAGTTGGGTCAAGATACAATAGAAAACATCAAGTCTCCTTTCCTCTATTATCCTACTTCTGCAATTTTATCAGAGAGATTTCAGAGTATAAAACTGACCCAAGCTTTTCCTATGGAGAACCAAGCAGCCGTGGTTCATCTCCTCCTAAATTTGAGAGTGCATGTTCAAACGACAGAAACCGCAGTGGTTAAGTGTCAGCGAAAAAGACAGATATTCTGCCTACACTGACATCAGCTCCAGATGAAAGCAACGAAGATGAAAAAAACGTTGAAAACCCAAATTGTTAGTGCCCCATTCATAAGATGCCCAACCTCTAAAGAAGTGCATCAGTTTCAGAAAGAAACCACTCCATGAACGCAAGATTACCTGAAGAAGTCTCAGTTATGCTACACATGTTGTGCTTCTACTGAACAATTTACTAAAAACTGTAAAATAGCAATCAAGTGTTTGGAGTGTGACCGTGAGGACCACATACAAGCAATCCATCCCACCCTAAATCTGCACCTACGCCTGTTCCCAACGCAAACCTAATGGGGAGAATGCAGATCAAGCAGCAAGCCATCTCACAATATCATGCACTGAAGTCTGTGGAGAAGGTCCAAAGTCCTGTGCAATGATTTGCCTAGTGAACGTATATCCCAAGGGTCACCCAGAGAAAGCCGTGAAGGTGTACGTCAGCTTAGACGATCAGAGCAACCAATCACTGGCAAGGTCAGTATTTGTTGATATGTGGTAGTCTAATTTGTTCATCATGACTATTGCACCACCCTTGTCTGCTGGTTTAATGATGATTTCTTTGTTGGTTTTCAAAAACAGTATGGCCTTCTCTCCTGGGCATTGATGTTGGATGGTTGCCATAAATTTCTGTAGAAAATCAGAAAATCTTCTGTGGGCAAAGAAAATCTTTATGACAACTGTGTCAATCAGATATTGAAAACTTTAGACATGTTAAAGGAATCAAATGTGAATATTTTTGATTATGACAAATCCTATATACTGAAGAAAATGAATTATTACTTGAAGATCCAGTGCTAATTTCACACTGGGTGCTGATTTAAAGGAGATAATATGGATCAAAGCTAAGCAGTCACTGTAATAACTACAATAACTTTGGTAAGCTCTCTCAAACCTGGGGAAGTCTGAATTTGACATGTTTCCTGTGGGTTGGCAGTCACTACAAAATGCTATTCTTGTTTGGAAACTAATCATCACTTAAACACTTTTGTATCTGAATTCTTGAAGAAGATTGACCAAATTGTGATCTAGCAAATCATTTGGATTAAACATGTGAAAGCGATGAATAAACTATAAAAAATAGCCATGATGCACACTTTGTAGACCCCACTAATCTGTTGTGGTAGCTTGCCAGATTCCATAGGAATCTAAAATGCTTGCATCCTCAGTTTGTGATATAATTTTAGCATCAGGATTTTTATTAAAGAGACTGGTCATTATTTATTTTAAATTTTGGCCTGGCTTCTGACATTGCCTTCAATTCTCACGTTTGTCTGAATTTCTAAAACGCCTCCTGGACCGATTTTCAATTTTTGAGTGTTAAGGATATTACTGTTCTATAGCTTGAAAAATACACTCTAACATCTTTTGTAGTTCTTGTCCGTATAATTTTCTTGGCACAAAGGGCAAGCAGCAGAAATTGGGTTTAGATGACAAAGTCACCAAGTAAGGCTGGTTTCACACTGCAGTTTTTTTCACTGATCTGGGTCCATCCAGTTTTTGTGCCAAAACCCGAGAGGAACCAGGAGAGAAACTTGCAGAGAGAAAGTATAATTTAAACATTGACACCTGTTCTGAGTTTTGGAGACACTCCAGGTTTTGACACACAAACCTGATTGAACCTGATCAGAGAAAAAACTGCAGTGTGAAACCAGCCTAAGTGCTTTAACCTATTACCGTATATACTCGTGTATAAGCCGACCCGTGTATAAGCCGACCCCCCTACTTTTGCCCCCAAAACCTGGAAAAACCTATTGACTCGTGTATAAGCCGAGGGTGGACCCCAGCACAAGTATACAGCCCCAGCAGTGTGGTATACAGCAGCCTCCCCAGTGGTAGTATACAGCAGGAGCCCCAGTGGTATATACAGCAGCAGCCCCAGTGGTAGTATACAGCAGCCCCAGAGATATATACAGCAGCCCCAGTGGTAGTATACAGCAGCCCCAGAGGTATATACAGCAGCCCCATTGGTAGTATACAGAGCAGCCCCATTGGTAGTATACAGCAGCAGCCCCAGTGGTATATACAGCAGCAGCCCCAGTGGTAGTATACAGCAGCCCAGAGGTATATACAGCAGCCAGTGGTAGTATACAGCAGCCCCATGAGGTATAACAGCAGCCCCAGTGGTAGTATACAGCAGCCCCAGAAGTATACACAGCAGCCCCAGTGGTAGTATACAGCAGCAGCCCCATTGGTAGTATAAAGCAGCAGCCCCAGTGGTATATACAGGCCCCCCCATCAGTATACAGGCCCCCCTCCTTACTGCCGCAATCCTGTAAAAGAATACATTAGTATACTTATCCCTGCCGCTGTCCCGCTGCCGCTGTCCCGCCGCGCCATCACGCTCCTCCAGCTTCATCCAGCGTCTTCCGGCTTCCTCCTCTGGCGCGCAGACAATGACTTCATTGCCTGCGCCCACCGGAGGAAGCCGGAAGAAGCCGGATGAAGCCGGAGGAGCGCGATGGCGGCGGCTGGACAGTGGCAGCGGGACAGCGGAAGGGATAAGTATACTAATGTATTCTTTTACAGGATTGCGGCAGTAAGGGGGGGGCCTGTATACTGATGGGGGGGTGACTGTATACTGTATACAGTGTATACAGTATACAGTGACTCGCGTATAAGCCGAGGGGGGACTTTTCAGCCCAATTTTTGGGCTGAAAAACTCGGCTTATGCGCAAGTATATACGGTAACTTTCCTGAAAGCATTGCTTAGTCATAGGCCTTAATGTTTTGGCAGAATTTTGGTGTTAAAAATTTTTTAAATGTAAAATTTTGGTGCAAATTACAATTGTGCAAAAAAATGAGTCACAGCAGTTGAAAGATGCATTAAGCTTAAAGAGGACCTGTCACCTCCTTGGTGCATGGCAAACTAAATGCAGCACTAAATACAGCAGGTCTGCTGCATTCAGGGAAGGGGTCCCCCATGTCTCGAGCCCCCCTGTACACCGAGAAATACACTTTAGAAATCTTACAGATAAGAGGTCTAATGGGTAGGATCTGTATAAACAGGTCGTCGCCGCTAGCAAAGTCCTCCAACCTCCTCCTTCTTTGTTCCTCCCCCTCTAGGTCTCTGCCGCAACATCCTGTTTTTCCCTCTTCTCCTGCTCTGTCAATCATGCTGCCGCACAGAGCGGCATTGCATGATGTCAGCGGCAGAGTCTGCCCTGCTTTATGCTTTATTCAAACAGCAGGGCAGGGAAATCTGGCGATATGGGGGACCCCTTACCTGAATGCAGCAGACACACTGCATTCAGTGCTGCATTTAGTTTTCATGGACTAGGGGGTGACAGTTCCTCTTTAATAATTAAGAAGTTCACGTTTCTTAAAAAAAATTAGTGCATTTTACTCTAGTGCACGGTTCATCCAGACTGGAGTAGACTAATTTGATGAATTAAACCCATAGCATTGGAGTAAATACAGATGACATTTAGTGATCAGCGAGTATATTTGTCACTATTCGTTACTTGCACCGATATTAATGTATTCGGGCTACTCGGTAGTCTGCAAGTGTTTTTGATATTCTAGTGAGCTGTTTGGCATGTTTGCTGGCTAATTTTCACGCAATAAACCTGCTGGGATTGCTTGCGCATAGTAATACTATATTCATCTTTGATAATAGCATTACTGTGATCGTCAGGTGCAGTATAACCAAAGAAAGAAAAGACGCTCTAGCCGAATAAGCGATGAGGTCTGGGAGGGCTGTAAAAAGTCAGAGATGGATGATAATGTACTCAAACTGCATGGGAACAGTATGTAGACATAATGTAGTTTATGTCCTCATGCTGTTCTGCCATACAGCTGTCTGCTCTGAGTGACAGGACCTATTGAAGATAGATAGATAGTTGGTAGAATAAACAGAAAAAAAGCTGCACAGCACTCAAGATATAATGTGAACTGGTGTAAGCTGTGATGCTGGAATAAACAAATAGAAAAAAATTCACTGCAGCACTCAGTTACTACCAATCATGACAATGCTAACAAGCAGTTTATATTTGAGGAAAAAATTTAAAAACTTACGTTTTTTCAAAAAACTCCATATTCACATATTTTTATTTACGAATGTCATTTCTGTTTATACCTATAGGTGGAGTTGCTGGATCCATAGCTCACATTGCACCCTCATCAACCCCAGGTGGTCTGTGATTGAAATGAGTCCACCCACTCAGAAATAGAGATAAAGGTTCAGTAGAGCACAAGACTTAGTGAAGATGTGGGACAGGGAGTTACAAGAAGGACAGGGATGTCAGCATTAGGACCCATCAGATCTAAGGTCACCGTGTAGTGGTTGATGGGCAAACAGATATTGGCCAATATATTACCAAAAACCTTAGTAAATAAAAATATGTGAATGTTGAGTTTTTTGAAAAAACGTAAGTTTTAAAATTTTTTCCTCAAATATAAACTGCTTGTTAGCATGTGTGCATATTTGGTAGTAACTGAGTGCTGCAGTGAATTTTTTTCTATTAGTTGGTAGAAAAGGTAGATCGGGTTTACCGGTCTCCCGCTGCTGTTTCAGGGCCGCCCATTAAACTTCATGCATATTCACAGCATTGACGGCAACAGCTAATCACAGAGGCTCACGCTCTGTGAGAGCCTCTGTGATTGACTGTTATAATCAAACTACATTTCCACAATCTGGACAGAGATTGTGCTTGGTTGCCATACACATTAGTGTATGGCAACCAACCTACCATCATAGTATATTAAATAAATACATAATTAAAAAAAAAAAAGGCATGAGGCTTCGAAGTATTCTTTAGCCTAGCTCAGTGAAAGTGGACAGCTGCAGCTGCCACCCTCGGCTGCATAATTTTACCTTGGCTGGCAAACAAATTGTGTGAGCTCCGCTCTATTTTTAATTGCCAGCTAAGATAAAACTAGGCATCCGATGGCTAGTATTCTCAGTGAGGTGAGGCCCATTGTTTTAGAGACCTCCATGCTAAAGAACAGCAGCCCACAGCCACCCCTGAAAATGATGCATTCATCATAGCAACATTTCCAGGTGCTTTACCAGGTTCTTCCAGCGGCTCTGGTGGCAATGGCAAGCTGGGCAATAAGTAGTTAATACTAGCTTTATATTGCCAGCTGGTACTAAACCCTCAAATTTTTAATGTCAGGCCAAGTTAGACCCAGCATTAAGAATCTCACATAAATGGTTAAAAACAACACAATGCAGGGACAAATCATTTGATAATAAATAAAAGCGCAGAGACACTTAGTGACTCCATCTTTATTAACCCCTCCCCACCCTCATACCCCTTCATAATCCTCGTCTTCTCTCTTCCTGGACTCACGCAGCTCTGCTACATCAAAGACCATGGGGAGGAAGAACACATCCACTCCCCATGATATCTGATCACTAAATGACAGCGCTGAGACTGGCGGTATAGTCACTAATAGTGATTGCTATGGCAACGGTGACCTCACCGCTTACTATACTGCAGGTCTTAGCGCTGTCATTCAGTGTTACACACAGGTAACTTTAAGCTGTCTTTGATCATCTGGCAGCTGATCATTGGCTGAGCTTTGCCATTCCGTCTATTGTTTGATCCATTCGAATGGTATACTTCCGTTTTCTTCCACGTCTCTCTGGTCTTACTTTCCCTTTTAATGCAATGGAGAGCATTTTAGCTGAACAACCCATGCTACTTCTTTATATGTTTTACCCTTTCTAATCAACTTTTTAATCAAATTACACTGTTCTTCGGAACAATGTTTCGAACTACCCATATTTCTCAGGCTTTCAAGGAGAAATGTATGAACAACATGTGCTTGTTCACCCTTAAATGAGGGCCCCCTTATTCACACCTGTTTCTTCACAGAATGATTGACCTCACTAATTAAACTCCACACTATTATTTTGAAAACACCTCCTTTCAGTTAATTATTTAAATACACAGACTCTAATACATGCAGATCATGTATGTGGAGTCAGTTGGTATTTTAAATATCTACTGCTCCAACTGGTAATATAATTTATACCAAAACAGTGAATATTCTGTACTCATATTGAACTGCTATTATTTTGAACACTACTGTAGATTTCTTCCTGCATATTGACCAGCGCATCCACTGTAAGTTGAATACTATTGTGAATAAAGGAAATCGGGGTGCCTTTCTTGTCTTGGGAATTGGGGGTCTTCCTATACTTAAAAGTAATTTCTCCTATTACAGGACAGTGTGTCCCGATGCTCATTTACAGATTTATTTCAGTTATACTGGGATACTTTGTTTCTATTTTGTACATATATTTACTGGTATTTGGAATACTTTTGTATCTATCTGGAGGGTATTTGGTCACTCACTAGCTCTTAAGGTACCGTTACATGGTACAATATCGAAACGATCTCACTAACGATCTCAGGGCCACGGGGTTGTTATGACATCGTTTTCACATCGTTGGTGAGATGTCAACGTCTAGGTATCGTGGATGACGCAGCAATGATGTAGTGAGCAGGTATCGTTCTCAAACCCAGCGAACGATACTTGTTCACTGATGTGAATGGGCAAGTCGTGAACGACATCGTTATCGTAGTGTCACACTGAACGATGCAGCAGGTTGGCTGATCGTTGATCCTCTGATTTGAGAACATGTTCTCTAATCTGGATTCAGCAATCCAATGATTTATCATATCCAAATCTCAGAGTCACACACAACGAGGTAGTAATGATGTCGCTTGAACGACTACAAACCGTGACATTTCAGCAATATCGTTGACAATATGTGCCGTGTAACGGAGCCTTAAAGAGCAATGTTTAACCTGACTTTTTGCACATTCTTGTAATGATGTTTAATTTCATAGTTTGTAGGGCCCTCCAGAGGGAGAAATCCATATTCCTTGATCCTGGGTGGTGGAAGAAGCAGGAGTGAAGATTCAGAACTTCAAATCTTTTTTTATAGACTACACTGAGAAACGCAATAATAAAATAACATACAATATTAAACATTTTTCAAATTACCTTAAACAAAAAGGTATGCTTTATCTAGTGCACTCTATTGCCATAAATCAGTGTCCACCCATCAATGATTTCATAGGACATTCAGTAAGATGGGCTGCATAAAGAACATCTGCTCGAGACATACTTCAGGTTGGAGCAGTGTCCTGTTAGACATCCTGAACTCATATTCCTCTCTTCAGTCTACCTGACAGGACATTGAGTGGAGTGGATTAAAGAGGAAGATAAATACCCTTCTGTAACTGAGAATGAATATCCATCTCAGTCAGCCTGACAGTTTTAGAGCAGGGAGGACATTATCTTGCTCTTCACGCAGCCCATCATAGAGCAGCTGCACATTGCTAAATGGAAGTTACCATATTTAAAATCTTGATGATGCACTAGATAAAGCATAACATTTATAATATTTAAAAGTATTTTTGATACATTTCTTGGAAAACCCCTTTAAATAAAGATATTGTGTACGTGGGTGTTTGCATAGTTGTTTTTGGTGTCTATGTATACTTTGATGCACACTTTTTGATATTGGTAGGTGATGCCTATCCCATAAAGGAATTACCAGCTATTCAAATATTTCATGGCTTCCCAAAGGTGCACATGTCTGAATTTCCGCCTCCACGCCGTCCCATAATTTCATGGCTTAATTCACACTTGGTTTGACAGACTTTTGCACCTTTTGTTTTTGAGAACTCCCATGTTTTTTGAGAGATAGCAGGGAAACGTTTTAAAAGCAATGGACCAAATCCCATGGTCTGAACAAAATGGGTTCATAACATGCAATATTATAAATCTTTATTCCTGTATCCTGCATGATAAAGCCATTCAAGATGTTCACTACAATTTTGAAAATATAGCATGTATTAAGACAATTTAAAAGAATACTGAGTGAAATAAAATATCTTCGTAAACGTTTTTACGTACAATAAAGATCTTCCTAAAAACAAAAGGAGCACAGATGGGCTTACATTTTTCACCTTATTTAGCGATTTTGTATGTCGCATGGTGGGAAGAACTCTTTATAAAAAGCTCATGTAATCCTTTTTACAATGATATTATTTGGATGGAAGGCTATATGGATGATCTGGTCACATAGCATGACATCTATCTCATGATTTGTTGATTTAACTATTTAATTAACAATAAGTTGAATCTAAAATTTACATTTTCATGCTCCAATCTTCCATGGAATTTTTAGATGTGACATTGGAAAGTAGAAGTAAGAAAGCTGTTACCAAAATGTACAGAATACCGATCTGCCGCAATAGCATTTTAAGGGCTGATAGCGGTTACCCTGTTTATACAATTAATGGGGAATTCATCAGGGCAAAAAGAACTTGTACAGATGAGAGTAATTTTTTGAGAGAAAGTGAAAGAATTTCATAGTGATTAAACAATAGACCGTATTAAAATGCATAGTTGAAAAGTCTTTTGACTGAGCAAAGAAAATTCATAGAAGCAAAGTATTTGAATATAAAAATGTTGGTAATAAAAAAATGCAAAATTACTTACTGGTAATCGTATTTTCACAGCCCATGACAGCACCCACTGAGAGTGAGTGGATCTGCCCATAGGTACAGGAAACCTAGAGATAAAAAGGGGCGGTCCCCTCATCTCCTCAGTTGGTTACATAGAATTTGGAGGAACTGTTATAACCGTATAAACACATGAACATCTTAATCAGTATATCAGAATACCATCACCATAAGAGTGAGAAAGTAAACAAAACACCTTTTTTCAAAGTGTAAAAAAAACAGTGAATAAATAATAATGGGGGAAAGTGAGTGGGTGCTGTCGTGGGCTCCATAAAATACGATTACCGATAAGTAATCTTGGATTTTCTTATCGCCTCGACAGCATCCACTGAGAGACTTTCAGAGACCATCACCCGGGGGGGACCACATGATTGAGAACTGATCTCCTGAAATCAAGGTCAGAGGAAGAAGACAAATCAAGCCGATAGTGTTTGATGAAAGTGGAAGGTGAGGCCCAGGTTGCCGCCTTACAAATTGAATCGATAGAGACATCAGCTCTCTCAGTCCAGGAGGAAGCCATAAGCCTTGTACAATGGGCCTTATGCATTCAGGAAGACTCTCACCTTTGGCAGAGTAGGCTGTGCAGATTGCGTCTCATATCCATCGGCGAGAGTGTTTTTTGTGATGCCAGACCCCTTTCTGTGGCCCTGAAAGGAGACCCTACTCTTCCTCCAGGACTGAGTTGTAGCCATGTATTCTAGAACTCCTCTCTAAACATCTAACGTATGGAACCTGTGTTCCTCTGGTGTAGATGGGTTCTTATAAAAGGAAGGTAGGTATATCTCCTGGCTCCAGTGGAATCTAGAAGAACCTTCTGGTAGATAGGCTGGATCTGGTTTAAAGATTAGCTTGTCTTGAAATACTAAAAGAAAGGGGCATCTATTGAAAGAGCCTGTATGTCCCCCACCCTTCTAGCTGACATTAACACTACCAGTAAAGCTGTCTTTAGAGTCAGATTTTTAATGGAGGTAGAACTTGGGGACTCAAAGGGGGGACCCGTCAAAGCGTCCATTACCATGTTCAAATCCCAGGCTGGGATTCTGGCTTTGTGTACAGGGTCTCTACACTCACAAGGATGTAAAAAATCTAGAAACTCATCTGTCCCCTGCTACATTGCAATTATATAATGTACCCAGAAACGATATCTGAACTTTTAAAGTGCAGACGGACAGACCCAGCTCACGACCCTTCTGTAAAAATTCTAGGATGGCTGGGATAGGCACCTGGGTGGTAATGGGGACTGATTAGAATTGTAGGAATTTTTTCCACACTCGACAATAGATTTTTGGGGTACTACTTTAGAGAAGAGTAGACACTAAAGCTTCAGAGAATGCTTTCTGCCTTAGAAGCTGCTTCTCAAATTCCACACCATCAGACGGAGACCCTCCACTTGAGTGTGACTGAATGGATCCTGAGAGAGCAGCTCCGGACCTGTTGGTAGGATCCATGGGTCAGTTACTGACATAGCTTTCAGCCACTAAAACCAAGGCCTCCTGGGCAAGAAAGGAACAAGAGGATCACTCTCTATCCTTCCTCCCTGATATGTATGATGACTAGAGGAATCAGACACATCAAGGGAAAGGCATAAGCTAGATTGTAAGACCACCTGGCTGGTAGGGCATCCACCACCTCTGGGTGATCTGATTACTGTAGCGAAGCAAACTGTCTGACTTGTCTGTTGCTTCTGGTCGCAAATAGGTCTATATCAGGGATTACCCTTAACCGTACTATTTGTTTGAAAATCCATTTGTTCAACACCCACTCTCCTTGGTGAAGAGAATGGCGACTGAGGTAGTCTGCTCTGATATTGTCTATCCCCCTGATGTGCAGGGCTGAGAGGGAGAGATGTTTCTCTGCTAGTGAGAATCTGTCCTCCCACAGTGGATATCAGAGAATGTGACCGTGTACCTCCCTGGTGCTTTAGATGGGTGACTACCGTGGTATTGTCGGGGGGTGGATTCGCACATGGGAATTTTGAAGGATGGGTAGGAATCTGAGAAGAGCATATTTTACAGCCTTCAACTCTTTTAGATTCAAGGAGCCTATTGCATTTCTTGCCGTCCACCTCCTCTGGGCTAGGCGATCGTCTATTTGAGCCCCCACCCCAAAGGGCTGGCATCTGTTGTGACTATGCTGTCTGGGGTATGACCCATGGAACCCCCTTGGACAGATGAGCTGGATTTAGCCACCAATAAAAAGAGTCCACTGTAGATGCTGACATACGCTTCCTGCTTTTAAAGTGTCCCTGCAATTCCTTGTCAGCCCTGATAATATCGTATTGCAGATCTCTGGAGTGAAATTGTGCCCACTGCACTGCCGGGATGCAGGAGGTCAAGGATCCCATCAGGAACATGGCATCTCTCAGAGACAGTTCTGAGTTGTTCACTACACTGTAGACTTTGCTGATAATACTCAGAAGCTTGTCCTCCGGGAGAAAACACCGCCGAGTACCTGAATCTAGGTGGAGACCTAGAAAACTCTGTAAGGTTGATGGAGTTGGTCTTGATTTTTGCAGGTTTATAATCAAACCCAGATCCTGTAAGGATGAGATGATATGATTTAGTAGGGAAGTGCACTGAGCTGCATACTTCTCTACTATCAGGAAGTCATCCAGACACAGTATAACCAGAGTATCCCATTCTCATAAATGGGCCATTACTTCTGCAATCACCGTTGTGAAAATGCATGGAACCATGGACAGGTTGAATGGAATTGCGGTATACCGGAAGTGCTTGACCTGGTCGTCCAGACACACTGCTACTCTTAGAAACTGCTGGTGGTCTTGATGGATAGGCAGGTGATAATATGCATCCTTTAGGATGGCCATAAAGCACCTGGGAAACAGAAGCCAAATTGTAGATTTTATGGATTCCATTTTAAAGGTATGGAATCTGAGGAAGGAGTTTAACTTTCGTAGATTAATAACACTGGGGAACACAATTTTTTAGGAGTTAGGTCAGACAACTGTTCTTAATTAATTTTTGGATGCTGAATCCAGAAATGATCTCAGTTTTTCTCTATCACGTCAAGTTTTTGAACTATAGGATTTTTGTCTTCCCAAAAATATGTAAACTACTGTACCTAAAAAGTGTTTTTTTTCAAGATATTGATAATTATGACGTATTTGGAGCTGCACACACCTCTCACCACACTGTCTTAGTTGTGACTACTCTTACAAGTTACCACGTAGCTCTATATGAGTCGAATTGTAATCAGATAACAAGTCTTATTACAGATATCAGTGCAATTGTGCTTCTCTGGCAGGTAAGTTGTGGAGGAAAAACTTGACGTGCTAGAAAAAAACTGACTACATTTTTGGTATCAGCATGCCAATTTTAGTATAAATCAGCTCAAAAACCTAACTCAACAGAAATTTTTTTTTAAATTGTTCCCAGGAACCATCAGGCTTGGGAACCAGAAATAGAGGGGAATAAACCCCCTCCCTTCCTGGCCCCCAGGAACCTCAACTAGAATCTGTTTCTTTAACAGATCTCTAACCTCAGCTTCCAAAGCCAATTGATGGCCAGGGCTAGATAGAGTAGTTTGAAGAAAAGAATCCCTAGGATTCTCTGAAAGTCCATTTTTAACACAAATGAAATTAAATAGAGAATCCATCTACTGGATGTAATATGGGTCCACCTATTGTAAAAATATTTCAGTCTACCACCGACCGGGCGGTCTGGATTAGCGATACCTGTGTTTGCGTTTGGGTGATGAAGAACCACTGAAGTAGGCACCTTTCTGCTTCTGTTCAGTGGGCTCCCATCTGGAGTCTGACCTCTTTCGTTAAAATGGCTGCTTCCTAAAGGCCTTCCTATAATTAGGAGCAGATGGTTTAGAGAAACCCTTCTTCACATCCCCTGCCTTTGCAGAATGTCATCAAGCACAGGGCCAAACAAGTACTCACCCTGGCACTGTATGGTGCACAGTTTGGTCTTAGCGTGCGCATCCCCCTTCCATTCTTTCAACCACAGGGCCCAATGAGCAGGATTGGATAACCCAGCAGATATGGCGCCAATCTAAGGGAATCATCAGATATATTTGCCAAATAGGCTGCACCACTACAGAGCTGGGGAACAGAGGCTAACAGTCTATCCCTGGGTGTTCCTGCCTTAATGTGATCTTCCAGTTGGTCATCCCATACCAGCATAGATCTTGCAATACAGGTACTGGCTACTGCTGACTTGAATGCTCCTGAAGATAACTCCCAGGCTCGCTTCAGTAACGTCTCAGCCTTCATGTCTGATGGATCCTTAAGGAGACCCCTGTCCTCTAAGGGCAGTACAGTTCTTTTTGAAGAAGAAGCAACTGCTGCATCTACTCTTGGGACCTTGCGCCACTCAGGCAGCTGGGTATCCTCAAAGAGATATTTATGCTTTGATGATGAGGGAAGGAAACCCCTGGTATCCTGTTTCTCCTACTAGTTTCGTACAAGATCCTTTTTTATGTCAAAGACTAGAAAGGAACGACGCTTCTTTTGTGACAAGCCTGCGAACACCAGGACCTGAGCTGACTTCGGCTCCCTGGGATCTGTTATACCCATAGTAGAACAGACAGATTTAACCAGGGTGTCTATATCCTGTATAGGGAAACATGATCTCCCTTCCTCATCAGATGATGATGATTGGAAAGACTCGATTAACCCTTCCTCCTGTATCTCTTCAGTGGATTCAGACATGGAATCATAGACTCCCTGGCTAGCCTTGGGTCTTTTAGGCGTATAGACACTCTTAAGGGAATTTCTAATCTCCTCCCTAACAAATGATTTTAGATCAGCATTATGCACAGGAGCTTCCTCGTCCAGGATCAGAGAGATGCAGGGATGACATAACCGTTTGGCATAATCATCAGGAAGGGGCTGCATACACAAGGCACATGCTTTATGTTTGCTCTTGGATAGCTTCTTTTTAGCCTAAGTGCACATAGAAAAGAAGGGGGATTCAGCTCACTAGGTGACTACACAGATACACTCACCATCCGAAACTTGTCAGTGGGATACCAGCTCTGGAGGTGGAGGCACAGTGCTGGATTTGGAAGGCTTGGGCTGAAGGCTCTGCTTACTCCCAGTGTCAGTGGTATCACCACCCTTAGGGTGACCATCACTGCTCAGCCACCTGTGGGTGCTCCTCCACATCTGCTGGGGAAGACATGTTGATAGCTTGTGCTGGGACACCGGCCTATTTGATTCTACGACCACCCCCCTCTCCGGTCCCCCCTGAAGTCAGTCAGTCACTTCCGGGTATTGGCCGGTGTGCATGTGCAATGGAGAACCTGGAACTGAGGTGCAGGGTGGCCAATGCCTGCATGCCCTCCTGATGAACACAGGGGCCACCTGAGCTGAGCCCACGCGACCCATGGCAGCACCACAATGACCATGGGATTGCGCCATCCATCCAAGCGGGAGTCTACAGGCAGGGCTTCCCCAATGCTGCAACTGGAGACTCGACTCTGCCGTCCCCACAGGCATCACACAGAGGCATCAGGACCCAGCTAACACATTCCATGCCGCAGGTTCCCATAAGGACAGGAAACCAACTGAGGAGGTGAGGGGGACCACCCTGGTTTATCAGTAGGTTTCCGGACCCTATGGGCAGATCCCCTCTCTGTCAGTGGGTGCTGTCGTGGCAACGGGAAAAAACAAATAGATTTACTTTTAGTACAAATTATAGCTCACAGTATGACATTAAAAAATTATTTAAAAGATTATTCCCATATTAAATCAAGACAACATTTTTAGTAAAATACTTATAAAAGGTTATAGATGTCTGGCAAGAAGGGAGCGATCACTGGCTAACATTATGCAGACTGTCACCTAGTCTGCATAATAAAAAAAAAAAAAATAAATAACAGTTCAGATTGGCTCTATGTCAAGGGATTTTTTAAGTGTTGAAAAAATAAGTGCAATACGTGTAAATTTGCAACAAAAGAGAAAATGGAAGATCATCAGTGGAATATAAAAATTGTCACAGTAATCATGCAATTTATGTGATACAATGTACAGTCATGGCCAAAAGTTTTGAGAATGATACAAATATTAATTTTAACAAAGTCTACTGCTTCAGTTTTTCTAATGGCAATTTGCATATACTCCAGAATGTCATAAAGAGTGATCAGCTTAACAGCAATCACTTGCTAAGTCAATATTTGCCTAGAAAATGAACTTTAACCCCCAAAACACATTTCAACATCATTGCAGTCCTGCCTTAAAAGGAGCAGCTAACAACGTTTTAGTGATTGTTCCATTAACACAGGTGTGGGTGTTGATGAGGACAGGGCTGGCGATCAATCAGTCATGATTAAGTAAGAATGACACCACTGGACACTTTAAAAGGAGGATGGTGCTTGGTATCATTGTTTCTCTTCAGTTAACCATGGTTATCTCTAAAGAAACACGTGCAGCCATCATTGCACTGCACAAAAATGGCCTAACAGAGAAGAGTATCGCAGGTAGAAAGATTGCACCTCAGTCAACAATCTATCGCATCATCAAGAACTTCAAGGAGAGAGCTTCCATTGTTGTCAAAAAGGCTCCAGGGCGCCCAAGAAAGACCAGCAAGTGCCAGGACCGTATCTTAAAACTGTTTCAGCTGCGGGATCGGACTACCAGCAGTGTCGAGCTTGCTCAGGAATGGCAGCAGGCTGGTGTGAGTGCTTCTGCACGCACTGTGAGGCGGAGACTCTTTGAGCAAGGCCTGGTTTCAAGGAGGGCAGCAAAGAAGCCACTTCTCTCCAGAAAAAACATCAGGGACCGACTGATATTCTGCAAAAGGTACAGGGAGTGGACTGCTGAGGACTGGGGTAAAGTCATTTCCTCTGATGAATCCCCTTTTCGATTGTTTGGGACGTCTGGAAAACAGCTTATTCAGAGAAGAAGAGGTGAGCGCTACCACCAGTCTTGTCTCATGCCAACTGTAAAGCATCCTGAAACCATTCATATGTGGGGTTCGTTCTCAGCCGAAGGGAATCGGCTCACTCACAGTCTTGCCTAAAAACACAGCCATGAATAAAGAATGGTACCAGAATGTCCTCCAAGAGCAACTTCTCCCAACCGTCCAAGAGCAGTTTGGCGCCCAACAATGCCTTTTCCAGCATGATGGAGCACCTTGCCATAAAGCAAAGGTGATAAGTAAATGGCTCAGGGAACAAAACCTAGAGATTTTGGGTCCATGGCCTGGAAACTCCCCAGATCTTAATCCCATTGAGAACTTGTGGTCAATCATCAAGAGACAGGTGGACAAACAAAACCAACAAATTCTGCCAAAATGCAAGCATTGATTATGCAAGAATGGATTGCTATCAGTCAGGATTTGGTCCAGAAGTTGATTGAGAGCATGCCAGGGAGAATTGCAGAGGTCCTGAAGAAGAAGGGTCAACACTGCAAATATTGACTTGCTGCATTAACTCATTCTAACTGTCAATATAAACTTTTGGTACTCATAATATGATTGCAATTATATTCCTGTATGTGATATAAACATCAGACAAACATAAAAAACAACCAGAGGGCAGCAGATCATGTGAAAATATAATTTTGGTGTCATTCTCAAAACATTTGGCCATGACTGTACGATGTGCAAAAATTAATTACCGTATGTAGGCTGTACAAGTAGAAAGATAAAAATGAGAATTGCTGAACATGTGTAAGGCTGGTTTCACATAACGATTCTGTGCCTGTCCGTGGGATCCGACTTTGAAGGGGGACCCCACGGACAGGCACGGATCCATACGGATCCCTGCAATCGGATGGCAAATAGCCATCCGATCTGCAGGATCCGTGTGGATCCTGCGGTCCCCTGTCTCTCCCTACTCCTGCCTCCTCCATCTTCTGCCCTCTCCTATGCTACTCTGTCCACCCGCTATTCTTTGCTGTGCCCCCGCTATTCTATCCTCCTCTATCCCTATCCTGTCCCCTGTCCTCTTCCCTGTCCTCTCCCTGTGTGTAAAAAAATAAAAAAACCTCCTCCCGGAGGATACATCACCTCTCACAGGCTCCACGCTGCAGCACCATCAAGACTGAAGGACCTGTGATGATGTCAGAGTCACATGACCCGGTCAGCTGACCGGGTCTCTTACATCATCACAGGCTCTTCAGTCCTGATCGTGCGGCAGCGTGGAGCCTGTGAGAGGTGATGTATCCTCCAGGAGGAGGTTTTTTTATTTTTTTACACACAGGGAGAGGGCAGGGGACAGGATAGGGATAGAGGAGGATAGAATAGCGGGGGACACAAAATAGAATAGCGGGGGCACAGCATATAGAATAGGAGAGGGCAGAAGATTGAGGAGCAGAAGCAGGGAAAGACAGGCAGTACGGAGCCGACATCGGATCCGAGGTGAGCTCGGATCCGATGTCCATAGGCTCCCATGTTGTGGGCACTAGGATCAGCCTCGGATCAGCAGTGATCCGATGCTGTCCGATGTGAGTCACGGACACAAAATCGTAGCAGGCTACGATTTTGTGCCCGTGATTACATCGGATGGGATCGGATGGTGCCAAAATCGGATGCCAATAGTGGCCCATCCGATCCCATCCGATTCCCATAGGGGAACATGGGGTCCGATTTCGGATCCGATTGTATCCGTTTTGGAACGGATACAATCGGATGACCGAAAATCGTTATGTGAAAGCAACCTAAGATAGCAATAATCGGAACAACACTTATTTAGGAGCTATCAAACAGTTTATTGATGTGCATGAAAAAATATCTTGAAAAGTTTACCTTTTTTGGCATAGAAAAAGTTTTTTCACCAACTCAAGCAGATGATTGTCAAACAAAGTTACTTCTGAGAGAGGTGCTATGGATAATGCCACTTGATTACAAACAGCCCAGACGAATGAAGTACAAAAGACACACTATGCACATATATTAAAGTGAATTCATCAGGAATAATTCAATTTTGGTATTAAAAATAGTTTTAAAAATATATGTATCTTAATCATGTTATAGTCTAAAATTTATTTACCTGAAAATTTCATTTACTGGAGTCCTATGGCAGCACACAAATAGGTTAATCCTTAATTCCTAGTCAGTACAGAAGATATGTTAATTAGCAATACATACAGGACTTTTGATTGGCTGGACATCCCCCTTCATTTCTCCCTCCATAAAGGAGGGAGGGACAAACAGACCGCACACCATGTACAGGGCCGTATTAGGAGTTCCTGCTGCCCTAGGCACTGTCAGCAGTGCCCCCCCCACCTGTCACGGCTCATCCCCCCATTGCAGCCCCTCCCCATCACAGCTCCTCCCCCCATTGCGGCCCCTCCTCCCATCACGGACAATCTTCCCCTAGTTGCGGCCATCCCACCAAGCTTCTTGTAGCTTCTCCCCCCACATTTCATCGTGTAGTACATATAAAAGGTTTGTCCAACCACACTGCAGAGACATACTGATAGGATGTTCACATTGTGAGCCCCAATGGGGACAGTGTTGATGATGTATGTAAAGTGCTGTAGAGTTCATAGTGTAATATGAATGCAAAAAATATTATTCATATATTATGTCACAATACCGGGATCTGAGGATCTTCTATTTCTCTGATGCCATGTTGCTGCCTGTCTCGCTGTCATCCTCTTTTGACACTGCAGTGCGGTGGACAAGAGAGCATTAACTGGTTAATAACAAGAAGTATGGTGTGTGTACTAACTGAGCCATAAACACCCCCATACCATGAAGTATGGTGTGTGTACTAACTGAGCCATAACCCTCCCCATACCATGAAGTATGGTGTGTGTACTAACTGAGCCATAACCCTCCCCATACCATGAAGTATGGAGTGTGTACTAACTGAGCCATAAGCCCCCCATACCATGAAGTATGGAGTGTGTACTAACTGAGCCATAAACCCTCCCATACCATAAAGTATGGAGTGTGTACTAACTGAGCCATAAACCCTCCCCATACCATGAAGTATGGAGTGTGTACTAACTGAGCCATAACCCTTCCCCATACCATGAAGTATGGAGTGTGTACTAACTGAGCCATAAAACCTCCCCATACCATGAAGTATGTAGTGTGTACTGAGCCATAAACCCTCCCTATACATTGAAGTATGGAGTGTGTACTACCTGAGCCATAAACCCTCCCCATACCATGAAGTATGGAGTGTGTACTAACTGACCCATAAACCCTCCCCATACCATGAAGTATGGTGTGTACTAACTGAGCCATACACCCTCCCCATACCATGAAGTACGGTGTGTACTAACTGAGCCATAAACCCTCCCCATACCATGTCCAGCAGACAGGGTAGGATTACTATATCGATTTTAGTATTAGGGTACGGACACACTGGTGTGAAACTTGGATGAGTGCAAAACGTGATTTTATCGCATTGCACTCGGACCAATGTAATTCAATGTCTGAGAGCAGATTGTCGAGTGTCCGACACTTTTTTCTCATCCAGATTCAGGATGAGAAAAAGTCACAACATGCTGCGACAGTATGAGATTCACGAACAAGACTCGCCAATGCAAGTCTATGGGGCCGACAAAATCACGGACCACATACGGACATCACACGAACTATCCGAGTCGGACACGTTTTTTTCATGGATACATTATCATTCTGTAACTGAGATCACTGTAAAATGTTCCTGTAAATGAGTCCACAGTAATAGCTGCTGAGGAAAGAACAGATTGCACACGGATGTGATCTGAGAGAAATGTTGGACACTCGCACAGCAGTTGGATGCCAAACAGACCAAAAAAACGATGACACTCATCCGACTCTCCTGGATGGGAAACGGACCGATTTTAAGGCGGCGGGAGATAGTATACCACCATGTCCTCAGCTCCGTGCTGAGCATTGTGTACCACCATGTCATCAGCTCCGTGTTGTGCACAGACAGTGTACTACCATGTCATAAGCTCTGTGCTGTGCACAGACAGTGTACCACCATGTCCTCAGCTCCGTGCTGTGCACAGTGTACCACCATGTACCCAGCTCTGTGCTGTGCATAGTGTACCACCATGTCATCAGCTCCGTGCTGTGCACAGACAGTGTACCACCATGTCATCAGCTCCGTGCTGTGCATAGTGTACCACCATGTCCCCAGCTCTGTGCTGTGCACAGTGTTCCACCATGTCCCCAGCTCCGTGCTCCGTTGGATGCCAAACAGACCAAAAAACCGATGACACTCATCCGACTCTCCTGGATGGGAAACGGACCGATTTTAAGGCGGCGGGAGACAGTGTACCACCATGTCCTCAGCTCCGTGCTGTGCACAGTGTACCACCATGTATCCAGCTCCGTGCTGTGCATAGTGTACCACCATGTCATCAGCTCCGTGCTGTGCACAGACAGTGTACCACCATGTCCTCAGCTCCGTGCTGTGCATAGTGTACCTCCATGTCCCCAGCTCTGTGCTGTGCACAGTGTACCACCATGTACCCAGCTCTGTGCTGTGCATAGTGTACCACCATGTCATCAGCTCCGTGCTGTGCACAGACAGTGTACCACCATGTCATCAGCTCCGTGCTGTGCATAGTGTACCACCATGTCCCCAGCTCTGTGCTGTGCACAGTGTACCACCATGTCCCCAGCTCCGTGCTCCGTTGGATGCCAAACAGACCAAAAAACCGATGACACTCATCCGACTCTCCTGGATGGGAAACGGACCGATTTTAAGGCGGCGGGAGACAGTGTACCACCATGTCCTCAGCTCCGTGCTGTGCACAGTGTACCACCATGTATCCAGCTCCGTGCTGTGCATAGTGTACCACCATGTCATCAGCTCCGTGCTGTGCACAGACAGTGTACCACCATGTCCTCAGCTCCGTGCTGTGCATAGTGTACCTCCATGTCCCCAGCTCTGTGCTGTGCACAGTGTACCACCATGTCATCAGCTATGTGCTGTGCAGTGTACCACCACGTCCTCAACTCTGCGCTGTGTACCACCATGTCCTCTGCACACCCCCCTCCACATCCTCTGCACACACCCCTCCACGTCCTCTGCACACACCCCTCCACGTCCTCTGTACACCCCCTCCGTGTCCTCTGCACACCCCCTTCGTGTCCTCTGCACACCCCCTCCGTGTCCTCTGCACACCCAGTCCAAGTCCTCTGCACACCCCCCTCCATGTCCTCTGCACACCCCCATCCATGTCCTCTGCATACACCCCTCCATGTCCTCTGCACACCCCCTTCCACGTCCTCTGCACACCCCCCTTCATGTCCTCTGCACACCCCCATCCATGTCCTCTGCATACACCCCTCCATGTCCTGTGCACACCTCCCTCCACGTCCTCTGCACACACCCCATTCACGTCCTCTGCACACCCCCTCCGTGTCCTCTGCATACCCCCCTCCATGTCCTCTGCACACCCCCCTCCATGTCCCCTGTACACCCCCCTCCATGTCCTCTGCACACACCCCTCCACGTCCTCTGAACCCCCCACCATGTCCCCTGCACATCCCATGTCCTCTGCACCCCTCCTCCATGTCTTCTGCACACGCCTCCATGTCCTCTGCACACCTCCCTTCACGTCCTCTACACACACCCTCCATGTCCTCTGCACACCCCCTCCATGTCCTCTGCACACACCCTCCACGTCCTCTGCACACACCCTCCGTGTCCTCTGCACACACCCTCCGTGTCCTCTGCACACCCAACTCCATGTCCTCTGCACACCCCCCTCCATGTCCTCTGCACACCCCCCTCCATGTCCTCTGCACACCCCCCTCCACGTCCTGTGCACACCCCCCTCCACGTCCTCTGCACACACCCCATTCACGTCCTCTGCACACCCCCTCCGTGTATTCTGTACACCTCCCTCCGTGTCCTCTGCACACCTCCCTTCACGTCCTCTGCACACCCCCTTCACGTCCTCTGCACACCCCCTCCCTGTCCTCTGCACACCCCCTCCCTGTCCTCTGCACACACCTTCCACGTCCTCTGCACACACCCCATTCACGTCCTCTGCACACCCCCTCCGTGTATTCTGTACACCCCCCTCCGTGTCCTCTGCACACCTCCCTTCACGTCCTCTGCACACCCCCTTCACGTCCTCTGCACACCCCCTCCCTGTCCTCTGCACACCCCCTCCCTGTCCTCTGCACACACCCCTCCACGTCCTCTGCACACACCTTCCACGTCCTCTGCACACCCCCCTCCATGTCCCCTGTACACCCCCCTCCATGTCCTCTGCACACACCCCTCCACGTCCTCTGCACCCCCCTCCATGTCCCCTGCACATCCCATGTCCTCTGCACCCCTCCTCCATGTCTTCTGCACACGCCTCCATGTCCTCTGCACACCTCCCTTCACGTCCTCTACACACACCCTCCATGTCCTCTGCACACCCCCTCCATGTCCTCTGCACACACCTCCACCTACACTCCACGTTCCTCTGCACACACCCTCCGTGTCCTCTGCACACCCACTCCGTGTCCTCTGCACACCCACCTCCATGTCCTCTGCACACCCCCCTCCATGTCCTCTGCACACCCCCCTCACTGTCCTCTGCACACCCCCCTCCACGTCCTCGTGCACACACCCCTCACGTCCTCTGCACACACCCCCGTTCACTCCTCCCTGCACTCCCACTCCCTCCACCCGTCTGTAATCCTGCTCACACCCCCTCCTGTCCTCTGCACACCTCCCTTCACGTCCTCTGCACACACCCCTTCACGTCCTCTGCACACCCCCTCCTGTCATCTGACACCCCCTCCCTGTCCTCTGCACACACTCTTCACGTCCTCTGCACACACCCCATTCACGTCCTCTGCACACCCCCTCCGTGTATTCTGTACACCCCCTCCGTGTCCTCTGCACACCGTCCTCTCACTCCGTCCTGCACACCCCCATTCACGTCCTCTGCACCCACACCCTCACCCCTGTCCTCTGCACACCCCCTCCCTGTCCTCTGCACACACCCCTCCACGTCCTCTGCACACCCTTCCCAACGATCCTCTGCACAACCCCCTCCACGTCCTCTGCACACCCCCCATTCACGTTCTCTGCACACCCCCTCCACGTCCTCTGCACACACCCACTCCGTTCCTCTGCACACCCCCCTCCATCGTCCTCTGCACACCCCTCACATGTCCTCTGCACACCCCCCTCCGATCCTCTGCACACCCCCTCCAGTCCTCTGCACACCCCCCTCCACTGTCCTCTGCACACCCCCCTCCACGTCCCTTGACCACACCCCCCTCTCACACCCTCCTCCCTGCACACCCCCCTCCAGTCCCCTGTACACACCCATTCCTTCACGATCCTCCTTCTGCACACCCCCTCCTGTCCTCTGCACCCCCCTCCGTGTCCTCTGCACACCACCCCCTCCTCCGATGTCCTCTGCACACCCCCCTCCATGTTCCCCTCTACCACACCCACCTACCATGTCCTCTCTGCACACACCCCTCCATGTCCTCTGCACACCCCCCTCCATGTCCCCTGCACACCCACCTCCATGTCCTCTGCACACACCCCTTCACGTCCTCTGCTCACCCACCTCCAGTCCTCTGCACCCCCCTCCATGTCCTCTGCACATCCATATCCTCTGCACCCCTCCTCCATGTCTCTTGCACAATGCCTCCATGTCCTCTGCACACCCCCCTCCATCTTCTGCAACACCCCCTCCACATCCTCTCACACCCACTACCCCTTCACATCCTCTGCACACCCCCTCCATGTCCTCTGCACACCTCCCTTCACTCCTCTGCAACACCCCCTTCACGTCCTCTGCACACCCCCTTCCAGTCCTCTGCTCACCCACCCTCCATGTCCTCTGACACACCCCTCCATGTCCTCGCTGCACATCCCATGTCCTCTGCACACACCCCCTCCATGTCCTCTGCACACACCCTCCATGTCCTCTGCACACCCCCATCACATCCTCTGCAACACCCCTTCACTTCCTCTGCACACCCTCCATGTCCTCTGCACCCCTCCTCCATGTCCTCTGCAACACCCTTCCATGTCCTCTGCACATACCCCTCCCATTCCTCTGCAGACACCCCCTTCACGTCCTCTGCACACCCCTCCATGTCCTCTGCACACCCCCCTCCACGTCCTCTGCACACACCCCTCCACGTCCTCTGCACACACCCCTCCACGTCCTCTGCACACACCCCTCCACGTCCTCTGCACACACCCCATTCACGTCCTCTGCACACACCCCATTCACGTCCTCTGCACACCCCATTCACGTTCTCTGCACCCCCTCCATTCACGTTCTCTGCACCCCCTCCACGTCCTCTGCACACACTCCCTCCACGTCCTCTGCACATACCCTCCATGTCCTCTGCACACCCCCTCCATGTCCTCTGCACACCCCCTCCATGTCCTCTGCACACCCCCCTCCACATCCTCTGCACACCCCCCTCCACGTCCTCTGCACCCCCCCCTCCATGTCCTCTGCACACACCCCCATGTACCTTGTATAGTCAGTCCCAGCATCTCCTAATGTGTTGACAAGACTTCTCGTCGGCAAAATGTGGCTCCACCCACCTGAGTCACATGTGCGTGACGTCATCACAGGTCCTGTTCCACACGGCATCTGTACCGCCGGCAGAGCTATGATCCCGCCACCTTCCCTCTGCCCTGTCGCCTGCCCTGCCGCCTGCCAGCCTGCCATTAATCATGCAGACTAGCGCCAGCTCCGGACCTCAGCCACGGTGCAGCACCACCACTACTAGTGAGGTGAGGTGGGTGGGCGCGATGACTGGGAGGGAGGTGTCTGGGGGAAGCGGGGTTACCCGGCCGGGGCTCATAGCAGGGTAGAAAAAAAAAAAGAAAAAAAAACACTCTTGGTCGCCGCCCTCCCCAAATCTCCGCCACACTAGGCACGTGCCTACAAGTGCCTAATGGCAAATACGGCCCTGACCATGTATGGTTTTCTTCAAGCAATAGTGATCTTAATAGGGTGGGAAGTCTGTGCTGCCGTAGGACTCCAGGAAATGAAAATTTCAGGTAAATATATTTTAGACTTTCCTGATTGTCCTACAGAAAAAAAACTCACCAAAATTTGCCAGGTAAATACCCATTGCACTTAGCAGCGGCTGCCAGCTCCTCTGAGAGGCAACACAGGTGTCTGTATGCCGGTACTCAATCACCTACAACCCACAGTGGGGGCGGTTGTGACACCAGCGTCCTGCCATACTGTCAGGGAGGTGACTGGTGGCATTTAAAGACACGAAGTTACCAAGGGCTCTGCCATTCACGGTACATGCAAGGCATAGTCTCAGAGCAGCCTATTGGTCACGCCCTTCTATTAGATCAGGCGGGCTGCTCCGGACTGATTACATGCCTCACAAAACGACAGACGCCCCCCAGAGGGCTCAGCCTCATACTGCAGATGAAAAAAATGCAATAAAACACTAAAGATGAAAATGTGAGGTGTTTGTGGTATTTTGGCCAAAGTACGTAAGCTGGTAACCCACGGTCAAGGGCCCTCACGCTTACCAGTCCTAACCACATGCCTTTTGCGACATGTATGATTTATGTTATATCATATTCACCGAATGGACTTAAAAACATTGAAAAAACTCACCAAAATTTGCCAGGTAAATACCCATTGCACTTAGCAGCGGCTGCCAGCTCCTCTGAGAGGCAACACAGGTGTCTGTATGCCGGTACTCAATCACCTACAACCCACAGTGGGGGCGGTTGTGACACCAGCGTCCTGCCATACTGTCAGGGAGGTGACTGGTGGCATTTAAAGACACGAGGTTACCAAGGGCTCTGCCATTCACGGTACATGCAAGGCATAGTCTCAGAGCAGCCTATTGGTCACGCCCTTCTATTAGATCAGGCGGGCTGCTCCGGACTGATTACATGCCTCACAAAACGACAGACGCCCCCCAGAGGGCTCAGCCTCATACTGCAGATGAAAAAAATGCAATAAAACACTAAAGATGAAAATGTGAGGTGTTTGTGGTATTTTGGCCAAAGTACGTAAGCTGGTAACCCACGGTCAAGGGCCCTCACGCTTACCAGTCCTAACCACATGCCTTTTGCGACATGTATGATTTATGTTATATCATATTCACCGAATGGACTTAAAAACATTGAAAAAACTCACCAAAATTTGCCAGGTAAATACCCATTGCACTTAGCAGCGGCTGCCAGCTCCTCTGAGAGGCAACACAGGTGTCTGTATGCCGGTACTCAATCACCTACAACCCACAGTGGGGGCGGTTGTGACACCAGCGTCCTGCCATACTGTCAGGGAGGTGACTGGTGGCATTTAAAGACACGAGGTTACCAAGGGCTCTGCCATTCACGGTACATGCAAGGCATAGTCTCAGAGCAGCCTATTGGTCACGCCCTTCTATTCGATCAGGCGGGCTGCTCCGGACTGATTACATGCCTCACAAAACGACAGACGCCCCCCAGAGGGCTCAGCCTCATACTGCAGATGAAAAAAATGCAATAAAACACTAAAGATGAAAATGTGAGGTGTTTGTGGTATTTTGGCCAAAGTACGTAAGCTGGTAACCCACGGTCAAGGGCCCTCACGCTTACCAGTCCTAACCACATGCCTTTTGCGACATGTATGATTTATGTTATATCATATTCACCGAATGGACTTAAAAACATTGAAAAAACTCACCAAAATTTGCCAGGTAAATACCCATTGCACTTAGCAGCGGCTGCCAGCTCCTCTGAGAGGCAACACAGGTGTCTGTATGCCGGTACTCAATCACCTACAACCCACAGTGGGGGCGGTTGTGACACCAGCGTCCTGCCATACTGTCAGGGAGGTGACTGGTGGCATTTAAAGACACGAGGTTACCAAGGGCTCTGCCATTCACGGTACATGCAGAGGAGCTGGCAGCCGCTGCTAAGTGCAATGGGTATTTACCTGGCAAATTTTGGTGAGTTTTTTCAATGTTTTTAAGTCCATTCGGTGAATATGATATAACATAAATCATACATGTCGCAAAAGGCATGTGGTTAGGACTGGTAAGCGTGAGGGCCCTTGACCGTGGGTTACCAGCTTACGTACTTTGGCCAAAATACCACAAACACCTCACATTTTCATCTTTAGTGTTTTATTGCATTTTTTTCATCTGCAGTATGAGGCTGAGCCCTCTGGGGGGCGTCTGTCGTTTTGTGAGGCATGTAATCAGTCCGGAGCAGCCCGCCTGATCTAATAGAAGGGCGTGACCAATAGGCTGCTCTGAGACTATGCCTTGCATGTACCGTGAATGGCAGAGCCCTTGGTAACCTCGTGTCTTTAAATGCCACCAGTCACCTCCCTGACAGTATGGCAGGACGCTGGTGTCACAACCGCCCCCACTGTGGGTTGTAGGTGATTGAGTACCGGCATACAGACACCTGTGTTGCCTCTCAGAGGAGCTGGCAGCCGCTGCTAAGTGCAATGGGTATTTACCTGGCAAATTTTGGTGAGTTTTTTCAATGTTTTTAAGTCCATTCGGTGAATATGATATAACATAAATCATACATGTCGCAAAAGGCATGTGGTTAGGACTGGTAAGCGTGAGGGCCCTTGACCGTGGGTTACCAGCTTACGTACTTTGGCCAAAATACCACAAACACCTCACATTTTCATCTTTAGTGTTTTATTGCATTTTTTTCATCTGCAGTATGAGGCTGAGCCCTCTGGGGGGCGTCTGTCGTTTTGTGAGGCATGTAATCAGTCCGGAGCAGCCCGCCTGATCTAATAGAAGGGCGTGACCAATAGGCTGCTCTGAGACTATGCCTTGCATGTACCGTGAATGGCAGAGCCCTTGGTAACCTCGTGTCTTTAAATGCCACCAGTCACCTCCCTGACAGTATGGCAGGACGCTGGTGTCACAACCGCCCCCACTGTGGGTTGTAGGTGATTGAGTACCGGCATACAGACACCTGTGTTGTCTCTCAGAGGAGCTGGCAGCCGCTGCTAAGTGCAATGGGTATTTACCTGGCAAATTTTGGTGAGTTTTTTCAATGTTTTTAAGTCCATTCGGTGAATATGATATAACATAAATCATACATGTCGCAAAAGGCATGTGGTTAGGACTGGTAAGCGTGAGGGCCCTTGACCGTGGGTTACCAGCTTACGTACTTTGGCCAAAATACCACAAACACCTCACATTTTCATCTTTAGTGTTTTATTGCATTTTTTTCATCTGCAGTATGAGGCTGAGCCCTCTGGGGGGCGTCTGTCGTTTTGTGAGGCATGTAATCAGTCCGGAGCAGCCCGCCTGATCTAATAGAAGGGCGTGACCAATAGGCTGCTCTGAGACTATGCCTTGCATGTACCGTGAATGGCAGAGCCCTTGGTAACCTCGTGTCTTTAAATGCCACCAGTCACCTCCCTGACAGTATGGCAGGACGCTGGTGTCACAACCGCCCCCACTGTGGGTTGTAGGTGATTGAGTACCGGCATACAGACACCTGTGTTGCCTCTCAGAGGAGCTGGCAGCCGCTGCTAAGTGCAATGGGTATTTACCTGGCAAATTTTGGTGAGTTTTTTCAATGTTTTTAAGTCCATTCGGTGAATATGATATAACATAAATCATACATGTCGCAAAAGGCATGTGGTTAGGACTGGTAAGCGTGAGGGCCCTTGACCGTGGGTTACCAGCTTACGTACTTTGGCCAAAATACCACAAACACCTCACATTTTCATCTTTAGTGTTTTATTGCATTTTTTTCATCTGCAGTATGAGGCTGAGCCCTCTGGGGGGCGTCTGTCGTTTTGTGAGGCATGTAATCAGTCCGGAGCAGCCCGCCTGATCTAATAGAAGGGCGTGACCAATAGGCTGCTCTGAGACTATGCCTTGCATGTACCGTGAATGGCAGAGCCCTTGGTAACCTCGTGTCTTTAAATGCCACCAGTCACCTCCCTGACAGTATGGCAGGACGCTGGTGTCACAACCGCCCCCACTGTGGGTTGTAGGTGATTGAGTACCGGCATACAGACACCTGTGTTGCCTCTCAGAGGAGCTGGCAGCCGCTGCTAAGTGCAATGGGTATTTACCTGGCAAATTTTGGTGAGTTTTTTTCAATGTTTTTAAGTCCATTCGGTGAATATGATATAACATAAATCATACATGTCGCAAAAGGCATGTGGTTAGGACTGGTAAGCGTGAGGGCCCTTGACCGTGGGTTACCAGCTTACGTACTTTGGCCAAAATACCACAAACACCTCACATTTTCATCTTTAGTGTTTTTATGCATTTTTTTCATCTGCAGTATGAGGCTGAGCCCTCTGGGGGGCGTCTGTCGTTTTGTGAGGCATGTAATCAGTCCGGAGCAGCCCGCCTGATCTAATAGAAGGGCGTGACCAATAGGCTGCTCTGAGACTATGCCTTGCATGTACCGTGAATGGCAGAGCCCTTGGTAACCTCGTGTCTTTAAATGCCACCAGTCACCTCCCTGACAGTATGGCAGGACGCTGGTGTCACAACCGCCCCCACTGTGGGTTGTAGGTGATTGAGTACCGGCATACAGACACCTGTGTTGCCTCTCAGAGGAGCTGGCAGCCGCTGCTAAGTGCAATGGGTATTTACTTGGCAAATTTTGGTGAGTTTTTTCAATGTTTTTAAGTCCATTCCCTGATTGTCCTACAGCAGCACACAAATGGGACTTGGTAAGCAATACATTAAACTTAGGGTTGGGTATATCCCTGTGTCGCTTGTTTTGGCACCTTTTGCCAAAGGCTGAGCCATCCGCAACTAATATGTCAAGACGGCAGTGAACCATTAATGTAGAAAATGACAAAAAAGTGGAAGCTCCACCCATATGGTTTAGAGGAATGTGTGCTAGTTCAGATCAAAAGGCTGAAGCAGCCTGGGTAGTACGGGCCCAGGCGGTTAGTGTCGTTCCAACCGATTTAATAGGTAGGCATCAGCAAACTGAAGAAATAGATTTTTATCCTCTCTGAAACGACGAGTGTTCTGGAGCAGCAGAATTCTTGTAAAATGCAGTAAACTGAGAATTATTTCCTGATTGAAGTTAAAAGTGAAGCCAATCTTTGGACGAAATCCAGATAGAAGCCATAAGGCTACATGGTCTGTACCTATTCGTAGATATGGTTCTCTGGTAGACAATGCCTGGAACTCTCCTATTTGTTTGACAGTTGCTATTGCCACTAAGAATAAGGTTTTCCAAGAAGATGTTTGATTGATGCCTGCTCTGAAGTTTCAAAGGGAAACTTAGAAGAACTTTTAGGACCAAGGTGAGATCCCATGAGGAAAACAGGAGGTACAAATGGTGGGCTCAGGCTTCTAATGGCCTTAAAAACCCTTGTGATTATCTGGTCTGGAAAACAGGGATTTTTGTGTACTCACCGTAAAATCCTTTTCTCCGAGCTCATCATTGGGGGACACAATGCCGAGCAACCCTGGATGGTTCAGATGGATGGAGTAGTGGATGGTTGGTGGATGGCCACCTTGTTCCAACAAGGCTGCAACGTCAGCAAGGAGGTGGAGGAGTCATGTTTTGGGATGGAATCATTGAGAAACAGCTAGAGGCCCCTTTAAGGTTCCTGAAGGTGTGAAAATGACCTCTGCAAAGTATATAGAGTTTCTTACTGAGAACTTTTTTTTCCAAAAAGCAAAAACGTGCATTCAGGAGCAAAATCGTCTTCATGCATGACAATGCACCATCTCTTGCTGCAGAGAATACCTCTGTGTCATTGGCTGCTATGGGCATAAAATAAGATAAACTCACCATCTTCCCCTGACCTCAACCCTATAGAGAACCTTTGGAGTATAATCAAGCAAAACATCTATGAGGGTGGGAGGCAGTTCACATCAAAACAGCAGCTCTGGGAGGCTATTCTGACATCATGCAAAGAAATACAAGCAGAAACTCTTCAGAAACTCACAAGTTCAATGGATGCAAGAATTGTGAAACTGATATCAAAGAAGGGTTCCTATGTTATTTCAGTGAATGTGACCTCCTAATGCTGCAAATTCAACAAATGAGCATTTTCAGTTCTTTCAAACATATCAAATGTTTAGAAACTCTACTGTGCCTAATAATTTGGAACAGTGCATTTAGATATTTTTTTTCATTTTGAAGATTATACTGTTATCATTGGGAGGTTTCTTTAATAAAATGCGATGTATACTCTAACGGGTGATGAATTTTGTTAGACTGACAGTCATTTGCACCGACTATTTAGGAAAATCAGAGAAAAAGAACATTTGCATTATAATTTGGAACATGGTGTAAGGTATAGACCTTTATCGATTTCTTGTGTGGAACACCATCCGTTATAGATTTTCCATATTCTTGCATACACTCTAAAGATACTACATTGTTACTACCTTGTTGCGTGTGACTCTGAGATATGGATATGATAAATCGTTGGATCGCTGAATCCAGATTTCAGAACATCTTCTCAAATCTGAGGATCAATGATCAGCCAACCTGCTGCATCATTTTGTCTGACACCGCGATAACGATGTCATTAACGATTTCCCCTATTCTCAGCAATGAAGAAGTATTGTTCGCTGGGTTGTGTGAACGATACCTGCTCGCCGCATAGTTGGTGCATAGTGCACGATATCTAGTCGTGTGACATCTCATTAACGATCTCTAAACGATGTCCTAACGACCGCCCTGCCGATGACATCGTTTCAATATTGCAGCGTGTAACGGTACCTTTAAAGTTTCTGGTCTTCTAGCTATCAAGAAGGTTGATGAGGTTAGATTTGTCCTGACAATCTCCATGTTGACAGATGCAGCTTGCACCGGATCCTGTGAAGAACATTTCCTTGAAATAGGTGATCTGGTACAAGTTGAAGCTTCTAGAACAGGGGTCTCAAATTCGGTTGGGTTGGTGAGCCGCACACAGAAAAAAATTTATACCAGGGGGCCACATCCATTGTAGGACTAAGTGATATTTTTAGTAATACCAGAATTTTTTGCTCAATTTAGTAAAGTACAAATCCTGATCCATTTCTTGTAGTAATGTCCTTTTCAACTGATGTCCCCCATCTGATCCCCTTTTCTAGTGATGTTCCCCATCCTGATCCCTTTTTCTAGTGATGTTCCCCATCCTGATACCTTTTTCTAGTGATGACCCCCATCCTGATCCCCTTTTCTACTGATGTTCCCCAGCCTGATCCCTTTTTCTAGTGATGTCCCCCATCCTGATCCCTTTTTCTACTGATGTCCCCCATCCTGATCCCATTTTTTTATGATGTCCCCATCCTGATCCTCTCTTTTAGTGATGTCCCCATCCCGATCCCCTTTAGTAGTGATGTCCCTCATCCCGATTCCCTTTTGTAGTGATGTCCCCATCCTGATCCCCTTTTCTAGTAATGTCCCCCATCCAGATCCCCATTAGTAGTGATTTTCTCCATCCCGATCCCCTTTAGTAGTGATGTCCCACATCCTGGACCGAGTGGCGTAACTACATTGATGTGGTCCAGGTGCAGGATTTGCTCCGGGGCCCCTCATGTGAAGACGATGGGGAGGGGTGGGGGGGTTCTAGTGGGAATTTTTGGGTCTTCAGTTTGGGCCCCCTCATGAGGAGCGGGGGGGGGGGTGCTAGTGGAGTTTTGGAGCTGTCACTTACCGCTGGCGCCGTAGGCCTCCAGCGCCCCGCGGTCGGCAGTGAGGAGAGGAGGGGCGGGCAGAGCTGCAAGAAGTGAGGTTTCTCTCACTTCCCGTCCTCCCTCCTCTCCGGCCGGCACTATCGCGGTCACGGTGGCCAGCTGTAGGCACTGGACACGGGGCCCCCCCAGGGGGCCGTGAAGTCCCCCGGGGGGCGGGCCCGGTCTCAGCCGTGACTGCTGCAACCGCGGTAGTTACGCCACTCTGCCTGGACCCCTTTTGTAGTGAGGTCCCGCATCCTGGTCCCCTTTTGTACTGATGTCCCCCATCCTGATCTACTTTTATAGTGATGCCCCCCATCCTGTTTTACCTTCTTTTTACACACTCACATACATACTCATTCACACTCTCACACACCCTCACACACAAACCCACACACAATCACACACTCTCATACACACACTGAAATTCACACACAGTTGGTTCAATCTTTTTTGTGGATATAAACCACTGATGCTAGATTGTCAGATTGGACTACTACCAATAGTTTGCAAAGAAAGTGACAAAAATGAAAGAGTGCCGGTCTTATTGCCCTCAACTTTGAGGTTGGCTGATAGACAGTTTACTTGCTCTGACCAAGGTCTCTGCACCGAACTGTCGTCCACCTGACCCTTCCCTCACACAAACCCTGATGCATCCGCAGTGAGAATCATTGGGCAGTAAGGAAGAAGGATCTTCTGACTAGGACTTGATGGGGTCAATACCCACAGGAGATCTTGCCTGGCAGCTTTAGGTACATGCACAGGGAATGACGGTGAAAGTCTAACTCGGTCCAGCACAAGATATTTGTTCAGAGAGAGCAGGAGTGATGCTAAGTCCATGGAACTGCTTCTATGGATGACGACAGTATTCCCAAGACTCTCATAGCGGAGTAGATGAAACAGACTGACATGAAGTTACTGGAGTCTTTCGCTGAACAAAGGCAAAGAGAAAAGGTGAGGGTGGATGACAAACCTGAGGATCTTCATTCTCTTGGAAGGAACCAGCTGTGACTTCGGTCTGTTTATAAGGCATCAATGAGACGTTAGTAAACTCAGCCTACTGATTAAGGTCCACTAGCTGGGATTTGAAGAAGGCCTATAGCAGTGGTGGCGAACCTATGGCACGCGTGCCAGGGGTGGCACGCAGAGCCGCCTCCGCTGGCACGCAGCCTCGCCACCACACTGCCGGTTTGATCTGCCGGCGTGTGCCGCGCCGCCGGCAGATCTAAGCTGTATCTGAGCAGAGGAGACATTTCTCCTCTCTCAGACACTTCTAAGCCCGCCCTCCCGGCCAGCGTCATGTGACAGCGGTCATGTGACGCGCCCGGCATCACGTGACCGCCCTCAGTGCTGGAGAGGAGACAGGATGCAAGCTGCAGCAGCGGTGAAGAAAGGTGAGTATGAAAGTTTTTTTTTTTTCACCAGCAGCCAGGATGGGGCCAAACAATGAGGAGGATGATGATGGGGCCATACTATGAGGAGGGGGATGATGATGGGGCCATACTATGAGGAGGAGGATGATGATGGGGCCATACTATGAGGAGGAGGAGGATGATGGGGCCATACTATGAGGAGGAGGATGATGGGGCCATACTATGAGGAGGAGGATGATGGGGCAATACTAGGAGAAGGAGGATGATGGGGCAATACTATGAGGAGGAGGAGGATGGGGCAATACTATGAGGAGGAGGATGATGATGGGGCAATACTATGAGGAGGAGGATGATGATGGGGCAATACTATGAGGAGGAGGAGGATGATGGGGCCATACTAGGAGGAGGAGGATGATGATGGGGCAATACTATGAGGAGAAGGAGGATGGGGCCATACAAGGAGGAGGATGATGGGGCAATACTAGGAGAAGGAGGAT
This sequence comes from Allobates femoralis, assembly GCA_033576535.1. Classification (NCBI taxonomy): domain Eukaryota; kingdom Metazoa; phylum Chordata; class Amphibia; order Anura; family Aromobatidae; genus Allobates; species Allobates femoralis. Next base: position 363,947,545 of record JARQOC010000004.1, read on the forward strand.
GATGGGGCAATACTAGGAGAAGGAGGATGATGGGGCAATACTATGAGGAGGAGGAGGATGGGGCAATACTATGAGGAGGAGGAGGAGGATGGGGCAATACTATGAGGAGGAGGAGGAGGATGGGGCAATACTATGAGGAGGAGGAGGATGGGGCAATACTATGAGGAGGAGGAGGAGGATGGGGCAATACTATGAGGAGGAGGAGGATGGGGCAATACTATGAGGAGGAGGATGGGGCAATACTAGGAGGAGGAGGAGGATGGGGCAATACTATGAGGAGAAGGAGGATGGGGCAATACTATGAGGAGGAGGATGATGGGGCAATACTATGAGGAGGAGGAGGATGGGGCCATACAAGGAGGAGGATGGGGCCATACAAGGAGGAGGATGATGGGGCAATACTATGAGGAGGAGGATGATGGGGCAATACTATGAGGAGGAGGATGATGGGGCAAAACTAGGAGGAGGAGGAGGATGGGGCAATACTAGGAGGAGGAGGAGGATGGGGCCATACAAGGAGGAGGATGATGGGGCAATACCTGGAGGAGGAGGATGATGGGGCAATACTAGGAGGAGGAGGATGGGGCAATACTAGGAGGAGGAGGATGGGGCAATACAAGGAGGAGGAGGATCGGGCAATACCTGGAGGAGGAGGAGGATGGGGCAATACAAGGAGGAGGAGGATGGGGCAATACCTGGAGGAGGAGGATGGATGATGGGGCAATACTAAGAGGAGGATGGATGGATGGATGGGGCAATACTAAGAGGAGGATGGATGGATGGGGCAATACTAAGAGGAGGATAGATGGATGGATGGGGCAATACGAAGAGGAGGATGGATGGATGGATGGGGCAATACTAATAGGGGGCAGGATGGGGCATATTATTATGTCATGGGGCATATTGTTATGTGATGGGGCAGGATGGGGCAATACTAACAGGGGGCAGGATGGGGCATATTATTGTGTGATGGGGACAAGGATGGGGCAGATTACTATGTAATGGAGGCAAGAATAGGGCAATACTACCAGGGGGCAAGTTGGGGCATATTACTATGTGATGGGGACAATGGTGGTGCAATAATACCAAGGGACAAGGATGGAGCACATTACTGCTGGATGGGGCATATTACTACATCGGGACAAGGATGAGACTCATTACTGCAGGATGGGGCATATTACTTCAAGGGGACACGGATGGGGCATATTACTACAAGGGGAGAAGGATAGGGCATTACTGCAGGATGGGGAATATTGCTGCAAGAGGACAAGGATAGGGCATTACAACAGGATGGGGCATTACTACATGATGGGGCAGGATAGGGACATTACCACAAGGGGACAAGGATGGGACATTCCCGAAGGGGACAAGGATAGGGCATTCTACAAGGGAATAAGGATGAAGACATTACTACAAGAAGGGGGTCAGGATGGAGCACAACTGCAAGGAGAGGGTCAGGATGGAACATATAGCTAGGAGAGGATCAGAATGGAGCAAAACGCTAGAAGGAGAGGATCAGGATGGAGAACATAGCTAGAAGGAGGTGGTCAGGATAGAGCACATAACTACAAGGAGAGGGTCAGGATGGAACATATAGCTAGGAGAGGATCAGAATGGAGCAAAACGCTAGAAGGAGAGGATCAGGATGGAGAACATAGCTAGAAGGAGGTGGTCAGGATGGAGCACATAACTACAAGGAGAGGGTCAGGATGGGACACATTACTAGAATGAGAGGGTCAGGATAGGACACATTACTACAAGGAGAGGGTCAGGATGGAGCACATTACTACAAGGAGAGGATCTGGATGGAGCCCGTAACTAGAAGGAGAGGGTCAGGATGGAGCACATAGCTAGAAGGGGAAGGACAAGATGGAGCACATAACTACAATGGGAAGGTCAGGATGGGAAACATTACTACATGGAGAGAGTCAGGATGGAGCACATAGCTACAAGGAGAGGGTCAGGATGGGACACATTACTGCAAGGAGAGGGTCATGATGGAGATATTACTACAAGATGAGGACCATGATTTCAGTATGAAATCTGCTTGTATTCCATGATAAAATCTATCTCCTATCTGTCTAATATTCTGCATTTTTTCCATACAGATCAATCCACCTGCTGTTTCTAGAAAGGGCGGTGGCAGCGGCTCAGCTTCAATGTCCAGTACACATGAGCTGTCTGACCACTGCCGAAGAGAAGAGAAGACTGCAAAGGTAAGTTTAAAATCAATTAATTGTTAAAATAATTGAATTGATCATCAATGTTTCAGGACTACAAGCCCTGTACAGGGAAGAGAGTTAGCATCTGCTGGCTCTCCCCCCTGTGCAGCGCTTGTGATTACCACTGCTGTAATTTAGGTTATATTATCGTGTTGGCACTTCGCCATAAATAATTTTGTTTTAGGTTGCAGTTTGGGCACTCGACCTCAGAAAGGTTCGCCATCACTGTCCTAGTGCTTCTGAACAGTTGATGCAATAGATGATTGTCGCTAATTCCACTGCAATCTGAACGAACTCCGCTGTGCTATGACTTCCTCCAGCCGCCACTCAGACAGGCTCTGTTGCTCAGCAAGATCAATGCAATCTGCCATGCGATGTCATATTCCACCATCAGCTGCGGACCTCTCATTGGCTAGCAGCTTGCATTGATCTTGCTGAGTGGCAGAGCTTGTTAGTGCCGCGGACTGAAGTCATCACACAGCGGGGACTGCAACGGCCCCCTGCACTGGGGCGATGCATCATTAAGTTGTCCAAGGTGCCGTGGGCTGCATAGTGAAGCCCCAGGGGCCGAGTGTTTGAGACCCCTGCCCTAGCACAACAAGGACAGAAGTCACATACTAGAATTTACCATTACTAGGGTGATGTTCCACACCCTGGACTCTATTTACTGCTACCCAATCATTGTTCCAAGTCTATATGTCAACCAGCACAGGCTACCAAGAGGTGTCACACCTTAGGCACCACTGTGCCTACTAATCTCTGTGCACCTCTAAACTTTCAGAAGACTCATTCTTGATGAAGACCCGGTGTAGGGTCCACGATCGAGAATTGCAAATAAAAACCTCGAAAGATACTCCTATTTCCTATCTCAAGTTTTCCTTACTAGTGTGCCTGGAATACATTTTTTACTGCATTGGATACGTTTTTCCCTTGAGCATCTAACAGATGATCGAGCTAGACTATAATTTTTTCATATGTACCTCTGTTGTGGCCCACGAGAAGACTTGTTTGAAGGGACTCCAGATTGCCGTAGGTGGGTTGATTTATGGATGAAGTCGGATTACTTGTCAATTCGCTGTGAAAGAGAGTTATGACGCAACAGACAGACATGGACACTGAAATAGAGACTTTGCAGGCTATCTTGTGATAATGAAGTATATGTGGGTCTAATAATGTCGTGGTGTGTTAGTCAACAGCTTAGGTGTACTGAAAAGAGGCGTGTGTGCCGTAGGTCATCTTGTGGTTGTGTAACCAATATATGGTTTGGTAGACTATATATTATATCCAAGTACAAACACGGAATGCCAGGTTTCCAAACTAACTTATATGTTATAGTAGTTGGAGTTCTGACTCGGTAGGCAGTATGGCCATAGGTACGGAGGAGGGGGGTGTCTGCGGGTTAACGGATGGAGCTTCGTGATCACTGCTTTGCTAGTTGTACCATGTCAGTGTCATGAGTCAGTTTTGACCTGGCTACTGAATCGTAGCGGGTCTTGGCAAGGCCGGCATGTATAGAGCTGCCGGCTGGACATGGTATGCGAGTCACTGTCTGGCTGGCGGTTGGGTCGGATGTCATAAGGCCGCTGAGGTGAGGGGCTATAGAATGCATGGTAGCTGTGTGTTCTGCACACTGCCTAGTTGGTAACCTATAGACCAATGGTGGAGGCAGTCAGGTTGATCCTGCGGGTTGGAATTGTGCACGGAGGTGAACATTGGACAGTGTTGAAACTTCTGTAGACCGCTGAGGCAGACGGTTGTGTGGCATTGGAAGCTAGAAGCCCCGATTGGCAGATCCTGCTTGCTTGTTCTGCAGGCAGTTCTGTGGTGCATGTGGGTATGTGCAATGGATACAGATACCAAGGCTTATACTGTAAATGCATGGGGGTGCACAGCTGGCATTTCCTGCCCCTTGACAAGGTGGCTTAAAGGGGGTAACCGTCTAACTATGGGCCCAAACCCACGACCCTGAGATTTAAGAGTCTCATGCTTTACCGACTAAGCTAGCCTCTCCCCTACAATTTGCTTGCCAGCGATAATATGATGTTAAATGCTGGAAAGTGGTTAAGTAATGTATGCCGATTTTTGACTGACAATGGCATGGTGTAGGTAACAATAGTGTTACTATTAGAGATGAGCGAGTAGTAAAATGCTCGGGTGCTCGAAGCTCGGGCCGAGGATCCCAAGATACTCGTGTACTCTGCCCAAGCACAATGTTATCCTATGGGAGACCTGAGTATTTTTCCAGCATGACCCCTGGCAGCATGGATAAACCCTAAAAATGTCACAAAAGTATCAGAAAAGTGCTGAAATGACATGGGAACAGCATGGGGAAGACCCCTGTAAGCATTTCAGACTCCAAGGTCACTGCTGTGAACAATGTTGTCAGAGTATTACGCCACTCTTACGGACTGTCAAGGAAACGTTACAAAATGAAATCAAAATGGATTTTCATGGAGAAAATATTAAGGGCTCATACCCACTTGTGAGACAGAGTTGGTGTATGTTAGTTTTTTGGATTACATGAAAGATTTTTTTTTTTAAATTTTGTGGCACTCCGATGCCCCCGGAAAGAGATGTACATGAGGGCCTCTTTTAATATTGTGCCCATTATAAGGAAGTGGGTCTTTTGTAGTATTGCCCTAGGCAGGGAAACCAAAAATAGTTTGGCACTCTTATGCCCCTGGATAGAGGCGTGCATGAGGGTCTCTTTTAATATTGTGCCCATTATAAGGAAGTGGGTCTTTTGTAGGATTGCCCTAGGTAGGGCTGCCAAAAATAGTGTGGCACCCCAATGCCCCTGGATAGAGGTGTGTGTGGAGCCCACTGGGACGAGGTACTCGATACCGGACCGGGTTGCTGCTGGGGATGTCACAGAGGTCCTGGTCCGGAGGGTGGTTGCCCTAGGCAGGGAAGCCAAAAATAGTCTGGCACTCTTATGCCCCTGGATAGAGGCGTGCATGAGGGCCTCTTTTAATAATGTGCCCATTATAAAGAAGTGGGTCTTTTGTAGTATTGCCCTAGGCAGAGAAACCAAAAATAGTGTGGCACCCCAATGCCCCTGGAAAGAAACATGGAGGAGAGCCTCTAAATATTGTTCCCAATACAGAGGAGCGGGTCTCCTGTACTTGTAATGCCCATTCTGTAAGCATGGACTAAAACATTTACCCCTGGGGGCATACATGAAACTACTGCCTAACTTTTGAACGGTTAGGGTCATCATCATCATAAATATGATGTAAAAAAATTATGTTTTCGTGGCATCATGAACCACGGTCGCACTGATCATATGATGGTGGCGGATGAGGAGAAGGAGGAGCAGTACAGCAAGTAGCCAAAGTCTTGAAGTGTGTACCCATGTGTGGGTGTGTGGTGGTGCATGGCAATTTACCGGCACAAAATTTAAATTCCGCTATCATTTGGTGGTGGTGTGGTGAAGTCAGGCCCAATCCAACCCTTGTTCATCTTGATCAGAGTCAGCCTGTCAGCATTTTCAGTTGACAGGCAGGTGCGTTTATCAGTAATGATTCCACCTGCAGCACTAAAAACGCGCTCTGACAAAACGCTAGCGGCAGGGCAGGCCAGGACTTCCAAGGCATAGAGAGACAATTCCTGCCACGTGTCCAGCTTGGATACCCAATAATTTTAAGGCACAGAGGAGTCTAGGAGCACTTTTGTACGATCGGTAAGGTACTCCCTCAGCATCTTCACAAACTTTGCAGTCCTTGTGACACTACCCTGCACCTCAGGGCCTGTGGTACGGGATGTGCTGAGAAAAGTGTCCCAGATCTTTGAGAGTGTTCCCCTACCTCTGCTGGATTGGACTTGTGCCTCTCTCGGCCGGACGCCTTGGTTGTCCACCGAATCGTGACTTCTGCCGTTAGCATTTTCAGAAGGGAATTTTTTGACTAATGGCCTTCTGGTACTGCAGCATTTTTGTAGACCTCTCCGCCTCGGGAATAAGAGAAATAAAGTTCTCCTTGTAGCGTGGGTCTAAAAGTGTCACCAACCAGTAATGAGTGTCCGCCAAGATGTTGATAATGCGAGGGTCATGAGACAGGCAGCGTAACATAAAGTCAGTCATGTGCACCAGACTGTTAACAGGCAAGACTTCAGGGTCCTCACCAACAGCATGACTGTCCATGCTGGCCTCATCATCCTCCTCCTCTCCCGTCCTCTGGTCATCCACGCTGAACCGACGGTCTGACTGTTGTGCATGTATTACCGTCAATTCCGCACGAAAGTAGCTCTATTTCTTCATCCTCCTCGTCATAGTCCTCCAATGCACGTTGGGATGAGATGAGGCTTGGCTGTGTGTATTCACCCAGTATGGTTTCTTGCTCCAACTCATCGTGCTCCACCTGCAATGCATCGTCTTTGATTTTGAGCAGAGAGCGTTTTAGAAGACAGAGAAGCGGGATGGTGACGGTAATGATGGTGTCACCGCTGCTCACCATCTTGGTGGAGTCCTCAAAGTTTTGGAGGATGGTACATATGTCGGACATCCATGTCCACTCCTGAGGTCTTATATGTGGAGTTTGAACCGTATACCGACGGCCTAGTTGATGCTGGTACTCAACAACTGCCCTCTTCTGCTCACAAATCCTGACCAACATGTGCAGTGTGGAATTCCAACGCGTGGGGACATCACACACCAGTCTGTGAGCTGGAAGCGGCAAACGCCGCTGAAAGCTGGCAAAAGCAGTAGGTGACTTTCTAAAATGGGCACACAGGCGACGTACTTTGACAAGCAGATCCGACAGCTCCGGGTAGGATTTAATAAACCGCTGAACCACGAGGTTGAGCACATGGGCCACGCATGGAACATGTGTCAGCTCGCCTCGCCTCAGTGCCGCCACTAGGTTCCGGCCATTGTCACACACGACCATGCCTGGCTGTAGGTTCAACGGTGTGAGCCAGTGATCTGCCTGCTGTTTCAGAGCTGTCCACAACTCTTCAGCATTGTGGGGTTTGTCACCTACACATATTAGCTTCAGCACAGCCTGTTGCCGCTTAGCCGAGGCAGTGCTGTAGTGCTTCCAGCTTGGGACTGGTGTGCAGGGTGAAGTGGAGGAGGAGGAGGGGGCTGAGGAGCATGATGTTCTGGAGATGTACACTGTGGGTGAAACCCTGAGTTAGGGCCTGCAATCCTTGGTGTCGGAAGGACATGTTCCGTCCCAAGCTCAGACTAGGTCCCAGCTTCAAGAATATTAACCCAGTGTGCCGTCAGCGAGATGTACCGCCCCTGCCCACAAGCACTTGTCCACGTGTCCGTGGTTAGGTGGACTTTGCCTGAAACTGCGTTGTTAAGAGCACGTATGAGGTTTTGTGGCATGTGCTTATGTAATGCGGGGACAGCACACCGGGAAAAATAGTGGCGGCTGGGGACCGAGTAACGTGGGACAGTCGCCGCCATCAGATTGCGGAATGCTTCCATCTCCACTAGCCTAAAAGGCAACATTTCCAGCGCAAGTAGTCGCGAAATGTGTGCGTTTAGAACTGTGGCCTGTGGGGCATTGGCAGCGTATTTGCGCCTGCGTTCCAATGATTGGTGTATGGATAACTGAACGCTGCGCTGGGACAAGGACGTGGTTGATGATGGTGCTATTTCTGCTGGTGCAACTACAGGTGAAAGACAGGAGGCATCTTCGCATGCAGTATGGACAGGGGATTGTCTTGCACGCACAACAGTGGAAGATGCAGCGGTGTCACCCGCAGACACTGCTCCTGAATGTACATCCCACAAAGTCGGGGGCTTTGCTGATATGTGCCTGATCATGCTGGTGGTGGTCAGGCTGCTAGTTTTGCTACCCCTGCTGATGCTGGCATGGCAGGTGTTGCAAATGGCCTTTTTGGAATTATCTGCAGACACCTTAAAAAACAGCCAGACTCGGGAAGACCTAACAGTTGTACTGGCAACTTCTGTCGTGTTGTTGCTCCGGGGAACGGTTGCCTGCCTTCTTCCTGTGGACACCACCCTGCTTCTTCCAGCCTGTTGTGATGCTACGCCTAACTCCCTCTGTGCACTGCTGTCCTCGCTCTGCATGTCCTCCTGCCAGGTTGGGTCAGTTACTGGATCATCCACCACGTCGTCTTCCACTTCCGCACCCTGGTCCTCCTCCTGACTTTCTGGCAATTGTGTCTCATTATCGTCCACCTCTTGTTGAGACACGTTCCCACCGTTGCCTTCGTGAGACCGTGGCTACTCAAATATTTGTGCATTGGTACATACGATCTCCCATGACCCACTTTAAGTTGAGCTAGCGAGAGGCCAGAACCTACGAATGGATAAGTGAACAGCTTTTCAGAGTATCCAAGTGTGGGATCAGTTATGTCCGAGACCGGGCACTCGGCATGGTGGGAGGAAGGAGGATCAGGGTGTGGAATGTGCGGTCCAGTCTCACGGCTACTGACACTTGACCGTGTGGAAGACAGGGTATTTGTGGTAGTGCCAAACTGACTGTAAGCATTGTCCGCTATCCAACTAACAACCTGTTGACACTGGTCTTGGTTTAATAGTGGTGTACTGCTGCAGTCCCCTCGAAATTGGGACAGGAAGGTCGAGCGAGATGATGTGGGCGTTTGGCGTGGCGCAATTCGAGGTTGCACATACCCTCGGCCTCTACCTGCACCACCATCACGTCCAGTTCCTTGTCCCTTGCCACCGGCCTTGCGCATTTACAATGTTGTTGCTGCCTGTATACAGCTAAATGAAGGCGTCCAAAAGATGTTTTTTAGCTGCACACTAAGATTACAGATTACAGCGGTTTAATCCCGGCAGCTGGAACGGTCAGACACAAACGCTGACGCGTATACCGTGTTTTGGCGTATATTACTTGGAGCTACAACCTACTCCTGCTGCACTAAGATACTAAATGAATGCAAACAAGATTTGGTTTTTAGCTGGACACTGAGATTAGAGATTAAGGCCCTGCAGGTGGACTGGTCAGACACAAACGCTGGCGAGAATACAGAGTCTTTTGGCGTATCCTAAATTACGCTACAACCTACTTCTGGCTATAGAGAGCTAAATTAATCCCTAAAAGCACTGTTTTGGGATGGATGAGCCTGTACACCAGCCCCAGATGTGATGCAGGCTGGTATACTGGCACTATGAAGTTTGCTATATACCCTGCCTCCCTGTATACAGCTCTATTAGTCTGGACTGTTGTGGTAATTATATTGTCAGCCCTGCGCCTACACTAGCTGAAAGGTCACAAATCTGTCCCTCAATCAGCAGCACCTCTCCCTACACTGACTGTCTGTGGATCAGAGTGACGAGCACAACGCGGTCAGGTCTTATAAAGACCTGATGACACTGTGCGGCCATCCAATCACTGTAATGCCACAACCAACATGGCTGTGGCATTACAGTGTCTGTGAGCCAATCCCTGCCTGTGGGCTGGCTCTGTAAAGAGTGCCAACATGCAGGGAGGTGGACCCCGAGCATAGCAAGAGTATCGCGAGATTACTCGCTACTCGCCGAGTAGCCAGAGCACCGAGATATTCGTGCGAATACCAAGTAGTGACAAGCATACTCGTTCATCCCTAGTTACTATGTGTTATACAGTGCCTTGTGAAAGTATTAGGCTCCCTTGAGCTTTTCAACTTTTTGCCACATTTCAGGCTTCAAACATAAAAAAAAACTAGAATTTATATCTTTAAGAATCAGCAACAAGTGGGACACAATCATGAAGTGGAACGAAATTTATTGCATATTTTAAACTTTTTTAACAAATAAAAAACTGAAAATTGGGGCGTGCAATATTATTCGGCCCCTTTACTTTCAGTGCAGCAAACTCTTTCCAGAAATTCAGTGAGGATCTCTGAATGATCCAATGTTGTCCTAAATGACTGGTAATGATAAATAGAATCCACCTATGTGTAATCAAGTCTCCGTATAAATGCACCTGCTCTGTGATAGCCTCAGGGTTCTGTTTCAAGTGCAGAGAGCATCATGAAGACCAAGTAACACACCAGGCAGGTCCGAGATACTGTTGTGGCAAAGCTTTTTTTAGCCGGATTTGGATACAAAAAGACTTCCCAAGTTTTAAACATCTCAAGGAGCACTGTGCAAGCAATCATATTGAAATGGAAGGAGTATCAGATCACTGCAAATCTACCAAGACCCGGCCGTCCCTCTAAACTTTCATCTCGAACAAGGAGAAGACTGATCAGAGATGCAGCCAAAAGGCCCATGATCACTCTGGATGAACTGCAGAGATCTACAGCTGAGGTGGGAGAGTCTGTCCATAGGACAACAATCAGTCATACACTGCACAAATCTGGCCTTTATGGAAGAAGTGGCAAGAACAAACCCATTTCTCAAAGATAGCCATAAAATGTGTAGTTTGAGGTTTGCAACAAGCCACCTGGGAGACACACCAAACGTGGAATAAGGTGCTCTGATCAGATGAAACCAAAATCAAACATTTCGTCCACAATGCAAAACGATATGTTTGGTATAAAAGCAACACAGCTCATCACCATAAAACACCATCCCCACTGTCAAACATGGTGGTGGCAGCATCATGGTTTGGGCCTGCTGTTCTTCAGCAGGGACAGAGAAGATGGATAAAATTGATGGGAAGATGAACGGAGATTCTTGCACTATGTTATGATAAATCTTGTATTCCTTTAAT